>SJYA01001353.1:0-213914 GCA_006410615.1 Neotragus moschatus | reverse complement strand
GGCTGCAGTCACCATCTGCTGTGATTTTGGAGCCCAGAAAAATAAAGTCTGACACTGTTTCCACGGTTTCCCCATCTATTTGCCATGAAGTGATGGGACTGGATGCCATGATCTTTGTTTTCCGAGTGTTGAGCCTTAAACCAACTTTTTCACTCTCCTCTTTCACTTTCATCAAGAGGCTCTTTAGTTCCTCTTCACTTTCTGCCATAAGGGTGGTGTCATCTGCCTATCTGAGGTTATTGATATTTCTCCCAGCAATCTTGAGTCCAGCTTGTGCTTCTTCCAGTCCTACAAGTGCAAATAAGTTGTTATAATAGGAAAGAAGTTTTCACCACTCTGGTCAGCTGTGATTTTCCAAAAGTTATGATTTTTGAAGCAAATTTTTACAAAATATTGAAAGAAAGTATGAAAGTGAAAGTCACTCAGTTGTATCCGACTCTTTGTGACCCCATGGACTATAGTTTGCCAGCCTCCTCTATCCATGGAATTCTCCAGGCCAGAATACTGGGGTGGGTAGCCAGTCGCTTCTCCAGGGGATCTTCTCAACCCAGGGATCAAACCCAGGTCTCCCACATTACAGAGAGATTCTCTTCCATCTGAGCGACCAAGGAAGCCCTCATAATATTGGGTTGACCCAAAAGTTTGTTTGGGTTTTTCTGTAAAATGTTATAGAAAAAAACCTGAATGAACTTTTTGACCAACTCAATATATATCTTAGCAGTCTCTGCAGTTGGAGGGAAAAAAAAAAGGTGTTTTATTCACTCAGGAATTTTTCAGATGCCTTTTGGATCTCACTAGAATTTTTAAAAACTTTATTTGTAAAATTCTAAACCTGGAATTAATTATAATATACACAGTGATAAATCTACTTGTTTTGGAAACAAATGAAGGGCACGTTTATAAATACAAAGTACATTCAAAATGTGATTCCTAGTTTCTCTGCAAAAGACTTTTTTCGATCTGTAGTAGCCTTTTCTTCTGACTTGTAGACCATGAGAGTCACACTGGTGGGTCTGCTCAGCCCTTCCCCTTTGAAGAAAAGGCTCAGAAGATAAATGCTCCCTGACAACAGCCTGGATATGTCCCTCAGAACTGCATCAAAAGGAAAAAATAAAATAAAAAGTGCTTCTTATGCTCTCTTGATGTCACAGTAGAACTCACCCATATGTTCCTACCTAACCTCATGATAGTCCGTGACACAGATTTTATTCCTGTTTTCACAGATGAACAAAGCAAGTCCTGGAGAGATTGGGGATGGGGCAGAGTCAGAATTTAGAAGCAAATTTTTTTTCCTTTATCTACTCTGAACTCTCCCCATAACATATTTACATATTAGCCCCCGGCTTCTAAAGTTCTGATGATTCTAATGTCCCATATAATTAAGGTTTAAAAATAAGATTTAAACCTTCTTTCCATAGCAATGTGATTCCGTGTGCATCTTCCCAGGAAATTGGCCACATTTAAATGTGTGTGAGAACAGTGATTCCGCCCCTTCCAGCTGCTGCTGCTGCGTTACTTCAGTCGTGTCTCTTTGCAGCCCATGGACTGTAGCCTGCCAGGCTCCTCTGTTCACAGGATTTCCCCAGGCAAGAACACTGGAGTGGGTTACCATTTCCTCCTCTTCCAACTCAGGGATCAAACCCATGTCTCCTGAGGCTCCTGCACTGCAGGTGGATTCTTTACCACTGAGCCAACGGGGAAGCCCTCTCCAGCATTCTCCTTCAAAGCCCAACAATCTCCTAATACACTCACACACTCAGAATTTCTAAAGGGCATGTTTCTCCGTGCTCTAAGTCGCCACAGTTTCTGCAACTCCTATGACGGAGGAGTATATAGGAGCGCAGGGAATTCTGCCACCTTTCATGGGTAACTTGAGTCCCCAGATTTCTTCCTGAAATTTTAGAAAGCCAGCCCCCAAGATTTGAAAGCATAAAAATAGAAAGGAAAAGCTAAGTTGGGGAAGAAGATGGAAAAAGAAAGGCCAGAGGCTATGTTTGTATCTATTCTTCAAACAATTCACTGTGGAAAATTAAAATGCCTGCCCCCATCGCCACTCACTCTGGCTTCATACCACCACCACACACACACACACACACACACACACACACACACACACAGAGAGACACACACAGAGTAAGATATGTTCCATCATCAACTGCTCCCAGCCCAGAGCAAAGCAAATCAGGCAGAACCATATAATTTATTGCACCAAACTGGAATTACCCCCACCCACTTAAAAAAATCTGGCTTCATTTCAGGGTAACAGCAGCCCAGCTTTGGCAAGGCTCAGTCAACGTGGGTGATCTGTGACATGTGGCAGAAATATAGAACTCATCAGATTTAATAAACCAGAGTTCCACACATGACTGGAAGGCCTCTCTCAACAAAGGCCTGGAGGAGTGACTGTGGGCTGTCCCCAGGCTTTCTGGGGAAGCCACCCCCTCCAAGTCCAAAGCTCTTTCTTCACTCAGAAGTCAGGAAAGACCAACAGGGCTGTCCCAGCAGAGATGGGAGGTGGTGGAGTCAGGAATAAATGTGGGTGAAACAAATACAGTGTTTGGAAGCCAGTGAAGTAGAAAGAGCAGCAGTCAGTGTGGCCACCATGGGGGAATGGGTTATTTCTCATCTCTCGCTAGGGAGGACAGGCAGTGGGGGGAAAGGGGGTGCGATGTCCCTTAGCATTCCCAGCACAAGCAGGAGGTGCCCTCTGCTGTCAGCCAACCACAGTTCACCAGGACAGTGTCAATACTGGTCCCCTGGGTGAGCCCCAAGACCTGATGGGATGACTGGGAATCCTGTTTCTACTGGCCACCTGATGCGAAGAGCTGACTCATCAGAAAAAGACCCTAATGTTGGGAAAGATTGGAGGCAAAAGGAGAAGGGGACAGCAGAGGATGAGATGGTTAGATAGCATCACCAACTGTATGGACATGAAACTCAAGAAAATAGGGGAGGATAAAGGAACCTGGCATGCTGCAGTCCACAAAGTTGCAAAGAATCAGACCTGACTTAGTGACTGAATGACATCAATTGCAGTGACAATGGCCTGTGATGTGCACAAGCCACTGCTCAAGTCATTCCAAGATAGCTGTGGGTTCTGGAATGTCCACACCAGGGATGTACACATTTTAGAGGACACAATTATAGCAGGAGGGGACCCAGAGCAGGAGGGAAGCTCTGAAAATCTCTTCAGAGCCCCTGGGCAATTATATCTCTCTGGTGGTCCAATCAGCAAGATGGGAAGGGGGAGAGAGCCAGACAGAGGCTTCGCAGGTGAGGAAAGAGAAGAATCACTCAGACCCTTGACATTCTGGTCCCTAAAAATTGGTTACTGGGACCTTTAGGCCACGGCCATGCAGGAATCCCGTCTCTACTTCTTGGGCCACTTGGGATTCTAGGAGCAGTAATAATAGCTCCAAGGAGTCACCTGCCACCATATCAAGCACTGAACCACAACTCTGAATGGTACTCTCATTCTCACTTCACAGGTTAGGAAATCAAGTTCACAGAATCATTGGTAAAGGACACATACATGTCCCCTAAGAGCTGGAGTCAGGATTCCAACAGGTCAGCTCACCTGCAAACCACTCCCTCCTCTTTCCTCCACACCACCCCGCCTCCTATGTTGTTGAACAGGCGACTAAACTCCCCACTGTGGAAGATCAGCCTGTGAAAGCCTAAGCCTTGTCCTGCAAAAATGAAGTCAAGTTCAGTGAAATCAGACGCCGTGGGCATGGGGCATGCTCAGCAAATGTTATGCTGGCACTCTGACTTTCTTACTTTGATGACTTGTGTGCCAGGTGGCTAAACATCCTAGGACAGTCCTGATTCAAGCACGCCTGGAGCAGGCAGTCAGTGGGCTTGACCTTATGTTGAAACTGGGGGCAGGGGGTTGCTTGTCAAAGGGCTTGTCACTCAGTCAGAAACCCTATGCTCTCATCCAGACTGCATATCTCATGGGCACCAACATTTCAAGATTGTCAGTCAGTTTCTCTGGGTCCCAGTTTTCTCTTCAATAAAATAGATGTGCCATTTTATGAAGTTGCTGTATATGTAAATATGTATACAGACATATGTGTGGCATATGTAGTTATGAGTAATACTATTTTACAAAGTTACAGGGATTAAATGAGAACACGTATTTCTATTCATATGTGTCTGTCTTTACATACATGTATGCACACCCGCACACATCCACACTCCCCAACTCTATGAAATAGAAAAGTGAGGTATTATTAATATGTAACTGGAGCAACAGTGCTTTCAGATTTTTCTCATCTAAATGAAACTGATGACAAGTTCTATGAATTACCATAGGAGAGCAGCAGATATTACAGTTTTTAAAGAATCCATAATATTTGTGGCTTGCTTGTCTCACTTGGGGGGTAGAGTTTGGGGAGAAGATGCGGTGGGGAGGGGACTTCTAGAAGACCATATGCTATCCTGCTCTGGAGTCCCTGCCCACAGACCCCCAGCTGTGAGCCAGAATTCTCTGAAGACACAAGGGTGGTCCTTATAGTGTTGCACCCCTTCAGCGCTGGGCTCCAGCTAAGACTGAGGACAGACTCCTTGCTGCATTGTCCGTGGTTCTGACCCTTGGCTCACAAAAAGCAGGCCATGTCCAGGGGCCTGCACCCTAGCTGCACACGCCCTGGCTGCAGTCTTGCCTCTGTCTGGCCCCCTGTCTTCTGTGACCACCATAACCTGGAAGTGTTCTGTGCTGCTGACAGCTGACCTTTCCTCGCCACCAACCACCCCCTCCTGTACTGAAGACATGGACATCTGCAGATTCGGTGTATTTAAGAAGGATCTGGTACACACATGTGCTCTGAGTCTCCAGTTTTCTGCTTCTGTGAAGAAAACTCTTTGCTTTACTAAGTCAGTCTTTTTAGAGACTATTATAAAAATAAAAAAATAAGACACTGTTAGTAGATCCAAATCCCCCTTTTTTAAATCCTTCCAGCTCCCCTGGAATAGGTATGGCGTCTTCTTTGTTGGACACTTAGTTCCAACGACAGTCTGAGAGTTACCAGACCCTCCCAGCTGACAAGCAAAGTGCTCTTCACACTTTGCAAGCATATCTGCTCCCTGGACATCTAACCTGACACATGGCGTTTGCCTGAGAAGGGCTTTCTCAGCAGTGAAGTTATCCAGAAGAGTTTCAACCTATCCTTTGCCACAGAAAGTCACTAGGACCTGAGTTGCTCAAATGAATTTTAACAACAGAGAAACCTGATTCAAGAGTTGTTCTACCAACAAGATTATATGAATGACTAGGTGAAGTTAGCTCTTTATCCTCATGTTCCAACGAAAAAGTACACTGTAGAGAGTATGGCATTTGACCTACACAGTAAACATGATCTTTACAAGATATGTTTTGATCATATGTCATCTATCAACTCCTAATTTGCTGTGTGTGTGTGTGTGTGTGTGTGTGTGGAGATGGCACCAAATTCTAAGAATACTCTGTAACATCTGCCTTTGCCCATGTGCTCTCCCACCAATCAAGTGTGCTGGGCTCTGTTGACTGCTAGTTTCCCAAACAAATGAAACTTCTGTTGTGGTTATCTGCCCCCTGCCCCTTCCACACTATTTTTTTCTGTCCTGTCTGACCTCCCTTACTGAGAATAAGATCAACTCCACATAGCCAACAAACAAGTGTCACACATACAGACATACACACACACGTGTTACACAGGAAGAAGTTGAACTGAAGCTGAAATATTCGGCAAGAGTTCCTTTTCTACACACTTGGGATTTTCAGAAGGAAACACCACTGTAACCTTAGCTGTCAACACATCAACAAAACTGTTCCCAAAGTCTAGGATAGTTTTCTCTGGCCCCCTAGAGAATGCTGAGGAGCAGACTTTTCTCCGTGTCTGTTCCTTCCTCTGTTAGCCCCATGCTTGGGTCATTCATCCCAGACCTCAGCTGTTCCCCACTCTGGTGGTTCTGCCCCCTCTATCAGGAGCTTTCTCTCTCAACCTCTGTTTCCCAGCCCAAACACAAAGTCCAAAGTCTCCCCTAACCACTACCAAATCCCCAATCCTTGTCTGTTGATCCCAAGTCCATCATTTTCTTTGTAATTTGAAACAATAAACTTCCAACTGGAAGTGGACAAATAAAACACAAATGCTGAAGCAGAGTTCAACACCAGTGACCTGATAATAAAGACAACAAAATGAATCAATAATAATAAATTTTATTTATTCATCATCCAAGTTGCCCCAGCTACCACAGAGATATTCTGTATTTTAATTGCCGTGACTCTAAGAAATTGGACCCAGAGCAGTTACTGACCTTCTCAGAGTTACACAGCAAGTAAGCAACAGGTCGGGATTCAAAGCTCAAACTGTTAGATTCCAGAACTTGAGTATTTGAACCATTTATCACCTCACTTGTTTCCTCTTTCTTACCAGGAAAACGAGGACTTCAAACAGGACAAGAGCAAGTCAAGTAACGATCCAGTTATTAGTACCCAGTCTTTGGGTTATGAAATAAGGGGTATGAGCAGCGTCAGCAGGGACTTCACTTAATGTCATCAGATCACCTCAAACACTCAATCGTTCAATCTTCCTCTCAGACAGAGAGCAACCCTTGCCACAGTGCCTGGTAATTGCGGGCTTTGTTCCACACCGCTGCCTAACAGACTGTGGGCTCCTCAAAAGCAAGAATTCTTCCTGTTTATTTTTGCACCACAGTGCTTCCCTTAGCAGAGGTCCCAGTGCCTGTTTTGATGACTCCTAACTGAGCCCAGAAATTTTGATTATGACATCTCTTCCCTGATTTTCCCCTCTCAGATTTTTATCTGCTGCTATAGCTTTTGTAGATTTATATTCTTTTTAACCTATTTCATTCGGGAAGTGGGGTTTCTTGTTTCTATTGTTCTCATATATTAGGCTAAGATAGAAAGCAATCCCAACATCATACACACACTACTATATTCTTTTTTTTTTTTTTAATCACACCACACAGTATGTGGGATCTTAGTTTCTTGACTAGAGATCAAACCAGTGCCCCCTGTAATGGAAGTGCAGAGTCTTAACTGCTGGACTGCCAAAGAAGTCCCCACACACTACGTGATCAGTTCAGTTCAGTCGCTCAGTCGTGTCCGAGTCTTTGCAACCCCATGAATCGCAGCACACCAGGCCTCCCTGTCCATCACCAACTCCCGGAGTTCACTCAGACTCGCATCCATCGAGTCAGTGATGCCATCCAGCCATCTCATCCTCGGTCGTCCCCTTCTCCTCCTGCCCCTAATCCCTCCCAGCATCAGAGTCTTTTCCAATGAGTCAACTCTTCGCATGAGGTGGCCAAAGTACTGGAGCTTCAGCTTCAGCATCATTCCTTCCAAAGAAACCCCAGGGCCGATCTCCTTCAGAATGGACTGGTTGGATCTCTTCACGGTCCAAGGGACTCTCAAGCGTCTTCTCCAACACCGCAGTTCAAAAGCATCAATTCTTCAGTGCTCAGCCTTCTTTACAGTCCAACTCTCACATCCATACATGACTACTGGAAAAACCATAGCCTTGACTAGACAGACCTTAGTCGGCAAAGTAATATCTCTGCTTTTGAATATGATATCTAGGTTGGTCATACTATGCTATACAAGATAAATAACCAACAAGGACTTACTGGATAGCACAGGGAACTCTGTTCAATATTCTGTGAAAACGTATATGGAAAAAGAATCTGAAAAAGAATAAATATATGTACAATTGAATCACTTTGTTCTACACCTGAACCTAACACAACATTCACCATTGTAAACCAACTATTCCCCAATAAAATTAAAAAATAAAATAAAGCAATCCCAGAAAGATAATCCCTTTTCCACTAAAGGAGGATATTGAATCATGGAACCAGATGCTCCTAGCCTCATGACTGTACAAATAATCCCTTCTCCTACTGAAATCCAAAGTATGAACAGAATTAAAAGAAAAGTTTTAAACACTTCAAAATATGTAAACAATAATAAAATCAAAATGCAGAAACCCAGGGATGAAGGGGGGAAAATGTTTCCAACTCAAGCACTAATATGTCATTGCTGGGGCTTTGGGTTGAGAATGAGTCTGAGCCCAACCTCAGGCTCAGTGAGAAACAGGGCTAAGACTGATAGAGGACTGGGAGATGGCCCCAGGGTTCCCTGGTGGCTCAGATGGGAAAGAATCTGCCTGAAGTGGGGGAAACCCGGCTTCTTTCCCTAGGTCAGGGGGATCCCCTGGAGAAGGAAATGGCAACCCACTCCAGTATTCTTGCCTGTAGAATCCCATGGACGGAGGAGCCTGGCAGGGCTCATGGGGTCACAAAGAGTTGGACACAAAAGTCTTGTGTTGGCCATCCATGGGATACTTTATCATAAAATAATATTAATTAACCACTGCACAATTTTGGACTTTTTAATATTTCTCAGCAGGAAATAACCTATGGCTTATAAGCATACCTGTTTGCATCAAGGGAAGTCACAACCCATAACTTCCCATTGTTGTTTCATCCCTCAGTTCAGACTTAATTAACTCTATTTTATGTTCTTCCTTGTTGAGAGTACAAATTAGAAGTCCAGAGATGACTGGTGAGGAGAAATAGAGAATTTCCAAAAGGGACCATTTCGTCATTAGTTACAATCAAGAAGAAAGGCAGCTAATTCCACACCATCAGGAAAGACCAGCAACAGGCCAGAGGCACTTCCTGACCAGGCCTAGTGAAAACAGGGACACATGGAGGGTGACTCATGTTTCTAGCAAGTGGCCAGAGTAAAGCGTAATAATAATAAACAGCAGCTGCTCCCACGTTTGACTGCCTGCTTTATTCCAGGCCCCAACATAGGAGCTTCACACACATTATGTCCAGAATAATATCCCTCAAATGTTAAGGTGAAGAAACTTGCCCAAGGTCAAAGAACAGACCACATTTCCAAACAAACTCCATTTAATACACCAAACTGTATTCTGCACCAAACTATTTAATAGCCCCCAGAAAGGCTCAGACTGTGAAAACGACCTGGACCAGCATGTGGGTAAGAGTAAATGAATGACAGAAGTATTTAAAGCCTTGCCTTCTGCTGTAGCCTTTAGTGACCTTTATACCCAGAAGTCTTTTTTTCTATATTTGTCTACTTTTTCACAAGGCTTTCAAAAAAATTTTCACCAATTCTACTTTGTCCTTTTAAATAATTGTACTTATTTATTTGACTGTGCTGGGTCTTGGTTGCAGCACACAGGATCTTTGACCTTTGTTGCAGCATCAGGACCTTTAATTGCAACATTCAAACTCTTAGTGGTGGCATATGGGATCTAGTACCCTGACCAGGGATCAAACCCAAGCCCCCTGTGATGGGAGCACAGAGTCATAACCACTGGACCACCAAGAAGTCCCCTAAATAACTTTTTAATCTACTGAGGAGCATTTATGGAATGGATGAATCCTCATATTTTTTTTTCTGAAAAATCAAAAGAACACACACACACACACACATGCTATTTCTTGGCTACGAGTTTAGCAGCCAGGGTTTTGGCTACAAGTGACCAAACATCCCATTCAAATTATTTAAGCCACTTTAAGCAAGAAAAGATAATTTATGCCTGGCGCAATAGAGAAGACCAGCTTCACAGAGCTTGATTCAAGGCTCAAACAATGTCATCAGGGACGAATTTCTCATTCCTCACTCCTCAGCACTTCTCCCTTGGCACTGGCTGCATATTCAGCCTCCAAAGGATGCAGGATGCCCATGCCATCTGCCTTCTCTCCCCACAACTCCAAGAGGA
Source organism: Neotragus moschatus (assembly GCA_006410615.1). Taxonomy (NCBI): domain Eukaryota; kingdom Metazoa; phylum Chordata; class Mammalia; order Artiodactyla; family Bovidae; genus Neotragus; species Neotragus moschatus. The sequence continues at coordinate 204,150 of SJYA01001353.1, read as the reverse complement.
CAGACCTTATGTGTGTCCAGGAGCCCAGGAAAGGTCTTACCAGGTCCCGTGGACTCTCTCCCTCATGGCTGGTACTTGAAGCAGCCCTGGTGGCTGACAGTCTGTGAGAAACTGGCTTAGGCATAAGTCTCCACCCACCGCTGAGGTCAGCACCATCTACCATCTCATGGACTAGGGGAGGAAGAGGATGACTCCCCAGAGGGAATTAGAGGCAGACTGGATACTTGCCTGGTGCCTCAGAGGTAAAGAATCCACCTGCCAATGCAGGAAATGAAAGTCCAGTCCCTGAGCTGGGAAGATGCCCTGGAGAAGGAAATGGCTACCCACTCCAGTATTCTTGCCTGTGAAATCCTATGAACAGAGAAGCCTGGCAGGCCACAGTCCATGTGGTCACGAAGAGTCAGACAGGACTTGGCGACTAAAACAACAAGACAACAATGGATACCAGAAGCGTTTAGAGACACCAGAAGTCAGAATCCACCACCGAGGAGCCTCTGCAGTCTCTCAGAGGAAGAGTCATAGTGGGTACCTGGGTGGGTTTTTGACATTTCAGCAGGACCTCATGGCAGGAACATCACGGTTGAAACCAGCAAATGTTGCCTCGCTGAGATATAGTCCAGAGCCCCCCACTGGGGGAAGGGAATTTCTCCTTTAGTGAACATGAGTGATGTGGCTCAGAAATGTGCCACAACCCAGAGAGAAGTTCTAACCCCGAAATGCAGAGCTCTGTTGTTGGAGGCCAGTGGGGAGGAAAGTGGGCCCCGGGAGTTATCCTTGAAATATGCATGTGGTCTTAGCGGGCCAGTCACATGAACGATCGTGCTCCTCTCACAAAACAAAAAGCAGAAGAAAAGCCCATAACATCATTGAAATATTCTCCAGGAGGGAAAAAATGCATTGGGAAACTCAAGAGGCAAAGCTGAAGGAAAGGCTCATTTAGTCTGAAGCCTAAAAGCAGAAAGTCACATTTCTCCTCACCCAGAGTCTGCTATCGTCATAAATGACAAACAGAAGTGAGTGGAAGATTTTTCTTCCTAATGGGGAAAAAGTCCAAGATAGCACTGAATAGAGCTGGTCATCTTACTGATCACCAATTTAACCAGTTTTGAAAGGTTTTATGAAACACCTCTCCATCCGATTGGTAGAAGAGGGAGGTTATAATTTTGAGCAACAGACATTCCTGGAATGCCCCACGTGGACCATTAGTCTCTCACTAAAGAAAGCAGCAGAACAGCACATTTGGGTGCAGCGACCTTTAAATGGGACAAGAGGGGCTCCAGGGGCTTGGATTTATTTAGGGGAAGGGCAGAGAAATCTCAATGGGCCTGTGGTAGGAAAGAGGGAACCAGAGGTAATTGTGGATTATGAGGAGAGAGACTATTCATAGGTGAGAAATGAGAAGGGTTATGTATTCTTTTCCATCTGGATGGTAGTTAAAAAAACAAAACAACAAAGGAAAATTAACAGCTATGTCTATCACCTTGGACAGACCAGTTGATCCCACAAATCTCAAAGGCCTCATCCATTGAAAACTCTACTCAAAACCTTTCTTCTGAGAAGGATGCACTACGTCCTTTGTAGTTAAGAAATCTGAGTTGAGTCTCTTTGTCATCCACATTACTGAAATGATTTTGGTCAGATGTGAGCAACATTTTCAAGATGTTTGTTTTTCCAGTAATCCTTTTATGTTTAAGAGTGAGTACTTAATTATGAGAGTTTGTTTCTGAATTAAGAGGGAAATGGAGCTGGAATGAGAGTAGAAATGACGCCAAGAAAAGAAACTGATAAACACTATGACACTTGTTTTAGAACCACAGAAATGTTGGTACTTTTAAGTTTATCAAATGGTTCTCAGAAGAATCCAATAAAAACATTTGCAAATAAATCTGTACTCTAGAATAGCATTCACAGAAACACAGATCTGAAAACTGCCTTCTTCCATAAAGCAAATCATATCAGCAGATCCTCATGGGTCTCACTCTGGAGACTGAGGACTCCAGTCTGTTCATGCTGCCCCTCACGAGAAGGGGGGCTTCTTCTATATTTAGATGGGTTTCTGCCCTTGGGTCTTGCGTAATTTTGGAGAGAAATGTTCAAAGGTCTCCAGAGACAATATCAAAAGAAAAGAAGAAAAATTTAACTAAAGTTGTGCATGCATCCTCTCTTCAATGAAAAGAATAAGTAATTCACGTGATATATTCAATTTTAACAAGGGCTGTTACTTGCCAAGGTGGAGAACATCAACTTGACTTTGAAATCATTATGTCTTTAAAGAAATACAGTGCTAGCTCAATGAATAAGGATGAAAGGAAAGTGAATTCTGTATCAGAGAAAGAATTAGCAGTCTTGCCAAGGTTGGAAGCCAAGGCTGTTCACCATCCCCCTTCTGGTAGGAGGGTATCAGCAGTGGCAGGGGACAGGCCTCAGCTGCCTTCATCCTCATAGAGATTCTGCTCTTTTGGCCAACTGTAATATTGGTGCTGCTTGGAGAAATGCCCCAAGCCTCCAGCTCTAATCTGTGCCACCCCTCAATGGACAGAAGCTCCAGGGAGGCCAAGGTTGAGGACCACAAAGCAGGCCTTCCCACCCACTCAGTCCCCACCATCCATACAGCCCTGGTGACATTGTGCCAAAGTGCAGAAACCCTTTAATTCANAGAAATGCCCCAAGCCTCCAGCTCTAATCTGTGCCACCCCTCAATGGACAGAAGTCCCAGGGAGGCCAAGGTTGAGGACCACAAAGCAGGCCTTCCCACCCACTCAGTCCCCACCATCCATACAGCCCTGGTGACATTGTGCCAAAGTGCAGAAACCCTTTAATTCAAAGGGCCCAGAGCGGTTCTAACAAAGGAAAAGAATCATTTATTATTGCCTTTAGTGAGAGTATTCAGAGCACCAAAGCACACCCCCAAATCAGTTTGTCATCTTACTAAATAGGATACATCCAGGCATACTTGGGGAACCATATGCTTAACAGATTTTATATACTTATATTTTATCCCTTCTGGCTTACAATGAATAGATTCTGGATGAATGAACTTTAATATAGTTAATAAAAGTGCTCACACTATCTAAAAGCCTGAGTTTCAAGAAGTTAAAAATAATTAATGAGTAGCTATAACTTCTCTTCCAAATGATCTTTAAGTATGACTTTTAGTAACTTTTTAAAAAATATTTTAACAAGCAGAAGTTATAGCTGCTCATAGATGATACATTGAAGTTTTNCAGGCAAGAACACTGGAGTGGGTTGTCATTTCCTTCTCCAATGCATGAAAGTGAAGTCACTCAATGGTGTTCGACTCTTAGTGACCCCATGGACTGCAGCCCACCAGGCTCCTCTGTCCATGGGATTTTCCAGGCAAGAGTACTGGAGTGGGGTGCCATTTCCTTCTCCTACAATAAACACTAAATTTTGCCAAAAGAGCACCTTAATTTTCCTCCATCTCTGCATGGCATACTTCTATTCTTCTTCATTACCATCATAAAAACAACTCTTCTACCAAGTTATCCAACCCAAACTCTCCTAGGAAAAGTTACCATGACCCCTCTGAGCCTTCATAGTACTAGGTATATCACTTTTTCTACCGTGTTGTTACTTGTTTATATATCTATCCCCCACGTGAACTCTCTACAGCCAGAGGCTGTGCCGTGTCATCTTTGTATCCCTACTGCCTTGTATGGAGCTAGTTGGTAGCCAAGAAAGGATAGATTAACGAGAGCAAAAGGACAAAGGCCAAGAATGTGCTACTGTTTAGAGGAAGGAACAGCCCAAGAGGGTAAAGATGGGGATGGGAGGTTCCTGGGAGAATCCTAGACTCCTACTCTGCAGGAAGCTGTTTCTAGTCATAAGAAACCCTAAGAGGGACTTTCCGGGCAGTCCCGTGATTAGGACTCCACCCTTTCACTGCCGAGGGCATAGGTTTAATTCCTGGTCAGGGAACTAAGTTCCCACAAGCCATTCAGCACAGTCCAAATAAACAAATTTTTAAAAAGAAACAAAATGAAAAGAAAAGAAACCCTGAGCAATGGTGTTAGAGGTTAGAACACTGGGTCTGGCATCAATGATCACCCACTTTTACAGCCTTTGTTCACAGCCTCCTTGTGAGCCTAGTGGCCCCATGCTGATGGTTACCAGGGCAAAATGAATACAACCTGAATATATTTACCATTCAAAATAACTCTGAGCCACAAGACATTCTGGGAAAGCTTAAATGTGTAGATGATGTCTACACACTTAAAATTAACTTGCTGCTCTAAAGGGACAAGAATTTACAACTTGGACTCTTTAGTCTCACTTCCAAACTGGCCACACATCCTATAATTTGCTGCATCAATTTCACACTGTGAGAATGCTTTGTCCCCAAAGAGCAACCAGAGATGGCTATTCTTTATACACTGGAAGAGTCATGATCAATGTGAATACTTGCAGAAGCATGCTTTATGAGTGGGGAAGGGGAAAAGCTACTGTAATCTTCCTCTTTGGCCCAAGGAGGGGTGGATCCACTTGCCTGTAGCATTGGCAACTGCTGTACACAACACACCCCTCTCTCATGGTTACACTTTTCGCCTCAGTCAGTCAGGGGGATAATTATAAAACCATTGTCTGTGATGATTACATGTTAAGCGTGAAGTATACAGTCAGTGACAATTATGGGTTATTGAGGTGGTTATATGGGTTTGATTGACAGAATGTGTGCACCTCTATGGAAAGCTTAGTATTTCTTAATTCCTGACAACACATACTCTACATAAGAAAGTACTGTATTTCTGAGGAAACATAAGGAAATATGTACAATGAAAGTTTTGTATATCTGTGCTAAGAGGGGATCCTTTCATAAGGATCTACCTGAGATAGGTGATTTAGGGATGGGAGTGGTGGCGTCCCCGGTGGCGCGAGTGGTTGAGTCCACATGCCAAGGCAGGAGACAAGAGACAGAGGTTCGATCCCCTGGAGGAAGGCATGGCAATCTACTCTAGTATTCTTGCCTGGAGAATCCCATGGACAGAGGAGCCTGGCAGGCGACAGTCCATAGGGTCCCACAGAGTCAGACACAACTGAAGCAACTTAGCACACAAGCACGTACACAGTGGGAGAGAGGGGAGTTTGGAAAACCAAGAGTGACGGTGGGTTTAAAGCCGAATAGTCCCTGAACTGACCCAGCTCAGTCATTCCTCTGCTCCAGGCTTAGAAGGTGAGGCAAACACATTCTTCACTTACAATACCCAAATAGTGCTTTGAGAAACACCTTTGCTATCCTCTGAACCTGAATAAGAATTAGAAGCCCGTTTCCATAGCATTATCAAGCATTAATTTTTCAATACAACAGAAGGACTACTGACTTTACGTTAAATGTTTAATACTGTTCAGATCTGTAGTTTCACACAGGCTTCCCAGGTGGCGCAGTGGTAAAAAATCTGCCTTGTCAATGCAAGAGACGTGGGTTCAATCCCTGGGTCAGGAAGATGCCCTAGAGCAGGAAATGGCAACCCACTCCAGTATTATTGCCTGGAGGATCCCCATGGACAGAGGAGCCTCAAGGGCTACAGTCCATGGGGTCACAAAAAGTCAGACATGACTGAACACACACGCACACATAGTTCCACACACGAACACACACACAAACTGCTTTCCTCCATCTCAGAAAGTGCTTCCTACTTTCCCGAAACCTTCAAAAACCAGAAAAACAAGCACTGTCGCTTCCAGGAAGGGTTACCATCTGTGGGGCTGGCTCCGAAATGAAAGCCAATAAAAAAGGAAAATGGTTGTGTGGAGTGTGGAGCTCTCTGTGCAGGAATTTTCTGGTGGCCCAACTTGAGAGTCCTGGTCGGAAACTATCAACTGTGACAATTTCTGATTTCAACCTTCACCATTATTGCTGAAGGGCAAACTTGCGTGTCACCCAATGACTAACATGATTTGATGGTTTTCTAATTTTAACCTAAAACTAAAAAGTGAACACAGGCACAGCTGTCACACAGACTATGGTTCTGCAGTGGTTCCACATGAGCCAAAGTCACCCCCAAACTGCCTAAAAGTTGCCCACTACTCTGTGCTGCCAGGCAGCATCACTTGGCTAAATATTCTGACATTCATATGGCAGAGAAAAGTGTTGTTCATTTATGGTTAGTGTTCTCATTAAAGTGTGCCATTGGTTCAGGGTGAAGGGGCCTAGTGGATCAAAAAGGCCAAAAATTTACACCTTCTTCATAGATAATGCATACACACATACAAAGGAAAAGCTACAAAACTACTAACCTTGCAGCCATGAACCACCAACTCTTAAAATAAACTATGTTCTTGCCAAGCAGTGTGTAAAGCATGAGAAATTATACACCATAGGACATGATTTAAGCCATAAAAATGGGACACGTTGGCACAATGAAGAGGGAAGCCTAAGACAAAGTCCAAGCCATCTCACAGTCCATGCAGGATTGGACCATCAGAAGAAGCATTCTTTACATTTTAAAATAAACTTCCAAAAGTTGTCCCCCAAATGGAAACCCCGTCCTTACCTTTCACTCTATTTCCTGCCCCAGGAGCACCAGGACAAGAAATGTCCCCAGACTGAGACATGTGTACACTTACAGGCACTTATTCTCCAGATTCATCACTGAGAATTCAAACTTCTAGACCTTTTCCATGATTCTTGGAACCTATTTGAAGGTACCCCAGATATTCCTAAAATTCACCTGATGTGATGCTTCCAATGAGTAAGTTGAGAATATAAAACAGAAAGGGAAAGTGGCAGTTACTCAGTTGTCAGACTCTTTGCAACACTATGGACTATAGCCCACCAGGCTTCTCTGTCCATGGGATTTCCAAGCCAAGAATACTGGAGTGGGTTGCCATTCCCTTCTCCAGGGGATCTTCCTGACCTGGGATCAAACCTGGGTCTCCAGCAATGCAGGCAGATTCTTTACCATATGAGCCACCGGGGAAGCCAAAATAGAAGTCTGTCCCTTAAACACAGGACTCTGTCTGTTGAAGGTACAAACCCACTTAACACTAGAACTGTGGGGATAAGCCATTATGGCTCCATCCAGGTTAAAAGAGAAATAGCCTCAGGATCTAAATAATTTCACATGAAATTACACATAAAAAATATTTTTAAGAAAATATTTTGAAGCAATTATAAATTCTAAATAATTTTGTTGTTCAGTCATTCAGTCACGTCCAACTCTTTGTGACTCCATGCATTGCAGCACACCAGGCTTCCCTCTCCTTCACCATCTCCCAGAGTTTACTCAAACTCATGTCCATTGAGTAAGTGATGCCATCCAACCATCTCATCCTCTGTCATTCTCTTCTCTTCCTGCCCTCAATCTTTCCCAGCTTTAGGGTCTTTTCTAATGAGTCAGGTCTTCACATCAAGTGGCCAAAGTATTGGAGCTTCAGCATCAGTCCTTCCAATGAATATTCAGGATTGGTTTCCTTTAGGATTGACTGGCTGGATCTCCTTGTAGTCCAAGGGACTCTCAAGGGTCTTCTCCAACACCACAGTTCAAAAGCATCAATTCTTTGCTTCTCAACCTTCGTTATGGTCCAACTCTCACATCTATACATGACTGCTGGAAAAGTATTTGACAATGTCATAACCACTGAAACAGTTGGTGAAATATAAATCATTAGGATTCCACATTTATCAGCTAAAATAATATCTCCATAAATATAGCCTTGTATCTTATAAAGCNCTTCTCAACCTTCGTTATGGTCCAACTCTCACATCTATACATGACTGCTGGAAAAGTATTTGACAATGTCATAACCACTGAAACAGTTGGTGAAATATAAATCATTAGGATTCCACATTTATCAGCTAAAATAATATCTCCATAAATATAGCCTTGTATCTTATAAAGCTTGCTAAACCTTACTAAAATGCAAATTCCAAATGCGAATGAATTCTTGTTTGCCAAACGCAGAGTATTAACTTCTATTTTTTCAATTTTGTAAATTTTAGGGACTAAAGCTTTTAGCCAACTGTTTCAGTGGTTATGATACTGTCAACTGCTTATCAGACTAGCATTTTCTGAAGAGAATCAAAAAGAGAGAAAGAAAGGAAGGAAGGGAGGAGGGAGAGAGGGAGTAAAGGAAGGAGGGAGAGAGGGAGTAAAGGGAGGAACAGAGGGAGGGAGGGAGGAAGAAGGGAAGAAAGAGCTTTATGAAACACAAGTCACTCATTCCTTTGCTATTCAGATCTAAACGTGACTTTATTTCTGAAACCACCCACACTATTTCAGTTCATTTCATTCCTTTCAGAAATGTCCTTTCAGTATATGGAAAGCTAAGAGGGCAGGAGAATTCCAAGAGGATGAATTAGGTTCAGTGGCTTTCTGAACAGAAACCCATGTGATGAACACTGGGACGTTTCCAATATTCCCTCTCTCCAGAAGTCTACCGATTCTCCACAGACGGGAAACCATTCACCACAGTGTCGCATCTGTGATTTCTCCTAAGCGTATTCAGTGCAGCAGGACATTAAAGTGCAGGCGACAAGTCCAGTCCCGAGGGAAACTGCCTCCCTAGACCTGCAGTCGCTTTCAAAGTTGAGGACTGACTCCAGTGACTGGGAGCGGGGATGTCCATAAAAGTAACATATTCCCAAACCCAAAAGGGCCGCCCTGAGCAAATTTTCTTTTCTGAAAAGACTCTGCGCGGTGCCAGAAGAATGACTTTAAGAAATGTTTGTGGGAGTTTCTTGACCCCAGAATGTTTTCAAGGTGTCAATTTGGGCTGATCCCCAATAATAGCAATTCATAGGTTAGTCAGATATCAGGTTTTACAGTGTATGGCTTTTTAAAGAGGGTTTTTGTTCCTTCTCTCCCTTCACCACCGGCCCAAAGTAAACACTAGTTCAAATCTATTGTCTGTTCTTTTCAATTACGAGTCTTCTTTTTTCCTCTCATCTCTCCACCAGCACCTCCAAGGCAAGCAGCAGAAGACAGAGGTGAGTAGGGACCCTCCAGCACTGTGGGACCCCACTCAGGGACATCTTGCCTAAACTTCCCAAATCTTTCAGCATGTTCATTCAAGGATGACCATTTATTCAGGGAAAAGTTGAAGTTTAGGTTTTTGACTTCCAAAAAATACAAGAAATTAAGTCAATGCAGTAAATTATTCCTACAAGTACAGAAGGAGGCTAAATAAGCAATGTAACTATAAATTTCATCCAATTTTGAAGGTTCTCAGAGCTATGAATCTTCTTTACACAGATGTATATGTGTGTGTAGTCATAAGTGACAGAGACGACTTTGATTCATTAAAGCCTGTTTTATTTTCCTCGTGGGCATACTTCAAGAGTACATTTCTTTGCCTCCCACACAGATAGGTGGGGCTCTGTGACTGGCCAGTGGAACAAGGGACAGAAAGGATGTTTGCTAGTTTCAAGCCTGATCCATAAAAACACTCCCACCTCTCATCTCTCATTGCAGACCAGATGCAGAAGTGGCTTCCAAAGGCCAGGAGGTAGATCTTTTAGATGAATGAGCCATGGCCTTAATGATCATGTGAAGGAGACCTCTCCCCACATCTTCCCTTCAGCCCACATTGTACCATGACATCACTAAGAAGTAAATATTATTGTGTTAAGTCGTTAAGACTTTGAAATTGTTCATCAGAACCGTGAGCTTGTCCTAATATTTGGTGGCTGGAAAATCCTGAATTATATTTCTTCCTATAATAAAAAGCACTAATATGTAATAGGATGAGCTGCTTGAACTTCAACAGAGTATAACCCTGAGCTTGATGATTTAAAGACCTTTATAAACATCAAGTTGTGGTCAAGCAGATTGATTTCTTCAGTTCATTAAAAACCCTGATTTCAACACATATACCAAATACTTTTCCTTACCCTTTCAGGGGAAAACATCCTAGCTCTTATGCTATTCTTTCCTAAAATTTATTTCCTCCTGAAATGGGATTCACATTTGAAGATGATCAATGTCATAAGGTGTTATGTTTTTCCACCACCCCACAAAAAAACAAACATCACATTTTATTTGGACAACTATTACCCAAATTTCATCAACATTCATCACTTCTAGAGCAGGTTTATGGTAGAATAACTAATAAAAATGGAAAATGCCAACTATTCCATCTTTAAAAAAAAAAAAAGACCTTGTTTCCTTCAGCCTAGAAATACAAGCTTTTCTGACTAAGAGAAAAACTCAAGTGTCATCCAATGTTTCCCAGCAAGTACCTTCTATATACGTAAAGATTTCCTTGAGTAGAAAGAGGAGTAAGTTTTGCTATTGAGTCAGAATTAGCAGAACTGAATGAGGGCTTCAAAAGTTCTAGATTCTGGTAGCCGTGATGTCTGACCCAAGGTGATCTCTGAGCCACAATGGGGTTCACATCTTCCTAAGTGAGGTAAGAAATTGTTTCCACTATGACATGCCACCAGCTGTGTGGCAGCTACAATTTTAAAGTGGTAACAAGGATTTGCACTATACAATGCTTTATTTAGAATATGATTAGAAAAAGTACTTTGGCCTTAAACAGTGAATATCAAGTTTCCCTTTGGAATTTAAGTGTATAGCCAGCTTTAGCCCTTTAACATTAAAGATTTTTAAGATACAAAATCTAGCCAACTTTTAGTTGTAGCTTAAGCCTGCCTAACTATAAAAATAGACATTTCCAGAAAAGACTACAAAAAATAATTGCTTCACTACAATAAAAAGCAGTAAGGTAGGCATCAGTGTAACCTCAGCACGTTTAAATCCTTTACCACAAGTTTGCAGTTAACTGACCTATGTATGTGGGCTTCCCAGGTGGCTTGGTGGGTAAAGAATCCACCTGCAATGCAGGAGATGTAGGTTCAATCCCTCAGTCAGGAAGATCCCCTGGAGGAGGAAATAGCAACACACTCCAGTATTCTTGCCTGGAGAACCACATGAACAAAGGAGCCTGGTGGGCCACATACAATCCATGGGGTCTCAGAGTCAGACACGACTTAAGTGACTTAGCACACATCAAGCCATACAAAGACATAGGAAGCCTTAGATGTATATTATGGAGTACAAAAGGTTAGTCTGAAAAAGCGATACACTGCATGTGTCTATTTGTATGTCATTAGAGAAAAGGCACTACTTTGTGAAAATACAGTAAAAGAGTCAGTAGCCTCCAAAAGTTTAGAGGGAGTGGAGACGGATGAATAGGAGAAGAAGAGGGGATTCTTAGAGCTAGAAACTATAATATAATTTGCTATAATGGGATTCATTTGACTTTTTTGTGAAATTAATCTACATGCCTATTACTAACGTCATTGTTGGTGGATTAATACTTTCTTAGAGAAGTGTTTCTCATCTTGGAGATTGCTGAACCGGTGAGGATTTGAGATCATGGAGCAAAGTGAAAGTGTTAGCTGCTCAGTCATGTCCAACTCTTTGCGACCCCATGGACTCTAGCCCACCAGGCTCCTCTGTCCATAGGATTTTCCAGGCAAGAATACTGAAGTGAGTAGCCATTCCCTTCTCCAGAGGATCTTCCAAACCCAGAGATTAAACCTGGGTATCCTGCATTGCAAGTGGCTTCTTCAGCACCTGTGTCACCAAGGAAGCCCTTATGGAGTAAACATTTGCCTACATATTTTGTGTTTTTCTTTCATTCTTTTCTTTCAACATGTCTTCTATTTCTAAATTAAAATAATTTCAAAATAATACATGTTCTATATGATACTATAATGGTTGGTTCATGACTATGCATTTGTGACAAGCCATAAAACTGCATCATACAAAGAGCTGAATTTAATGGAAACTATGGACTTTAGTTAATAATAATGTATCAACATCCATTGTTGATTAATTGTAGCAAATGTGCCACACTAATGCAAGAGATAACAGGAGAAACAGTAGACAGGGAAGGGAAGTATGTGGGTGGGTGTGTGTGCTCAGTCGCTTCGTTGTGTCCAACTCCTGTGACCCCATGGACTGTGGCCTGCCAGCCTCCTCTATTCATGAGATTCTCTAGGCAAGAGTACTGGAGTGGGTTGCCATGCCCTCCTCCAGGGGATCTCTCCAACTCGGAGACAGAATCCACATCTCTTAGGTCTCCTGTGTCGGCAGGCGGATTCTTCCACTAGTGCCACCTGGCAAGCCCATATGTGGGTATATGTCTGTCCAGTTTTTGTGTCCTAAAAAATAGAAAATACTATTAAGAAAAAAAAGCAAGAAGCTGGGTGATAGACACAGAGGGCTTATTACACTATTCTTTTTTACTTCTGTATATGCTTAAATTTTTCCATAAGAAGAAGTTTTTACCACAGTTAAAAGTTTGTTTTAAAGTAATTTTTTTACATTTTAAAGTTGAAGTTAGTTGATTTAAAATGTGCTAATTTCTACTGCACAGCAAAGTAATTCAGTTATACATATATATACACACTCTTTTTTATATTCTTTTCCAATGTGGTTTATCACAAGATATGGAATATACTTCCCTGTGCTATACAGTAGGACCTTGTTTATCCATTCTATATATATAAAATAATTTGAATCTGCTGACCCAAAACTGTTTCAAAGTTTTTAATATATTTGGATTTTTTTGAATTGCAGTCAATTAAAGAATTAATTTTGCCATACATTGACATGTCAATGTATGGCAAAACCAATACAGTATTGTAAAGTAAAATAAAGTAAAAATAAAAATGTTTTTTTAAAAAGAAGAAACATAAAGAATGTCAAATAGCATATATAAAGAATCTCAAACAGCACTAATAAAGATATTTTAAAAAACAAATAAAAAAAATTAATTTTGGATAACATAATTTTTTTAAAAAAGCAAATTAAGCAGCCCAAATTTTAATTTATCTGATTTTTACCTGATAAGGTGTTTAACACACAGTCTGACTCTACTCTGTGAAAAGAAACAGTTTTTCTGTTCAAGGGCTGGGGTTGGGTGTCAAGAGAACTACAATCATTCCCTGATATCANCATAATTTTTCTTCCAAGGAGTAAGCGTCTTTTAATTTCATGGCTGCAATCACCATCTGCAGTGATTTTGGAGCCCCTCAAAATAAAGTCTGACACTGTTTCCACTGTTTCCCCATCTATTTCCCACGAAGTGATGGGACCAGATGGCATGATCTTCATTTTCTGAATGTTGAGCTTTAAGCCATCCTTTTCACTCTCCTCTTTCACTTTTATCAAGAGGCTTTTTAGTTCCTCTTCACTTTCTGCCTTAAGGGTGGTGTCATCTACATATCTGAGGTTATTGATATTTCTCCTGGCAATCTTGATTCCAGCTTGTGTTTCTTCCAGTCTAGTGTTTCTCTTAACATATAAGTTAAATAAGCAGGGTGAAGAAGTGTTAGTACCTGCCTTATCGGAGGCTTCAGAAATGTCTACATGGAATCAACAGCAGCAGCTGTTACTGGTCACAAGTCACCTCTTTGGGACCACAGGGCCAATCTGTTTTATTGAGGATGTCCAAAGCAGTGGACATAATGGTGAATGCTTTTGTCACCAGCCACAGTCACCTGATGCAAAAAGCTGGCTTGGAAAAGACCTTGGAAAAGGCCCTGATGAAAAGATGTTTGGAAAAGAGCTCTCATGAAAAAGACCCTGAAGCTGGGAAAGATTGAAGGCAAAAGGAGAAGGGAGCCACAGAGATGAGACGGTTAGATAGCATCACTGACTCAATGAACATGAATTTGAGCAAACTCTGGATGACAGTGAAGGACAGAGAACCCTGGAGTGCTACAGCCCATTGAGTCACAGAGTCNAGCTCTCATGAAAAAGACCCTGAAGCTGGGAAAGATTGAAGGCAAAAGGAGAAGGGAGCCACAGAGATGAGACGGTTAGATAGCATCACTGACTCAATGAACATGAATTTGAGCAAACTCTGGATGACAGTGAAGGACAGAGAACCCTGGAGTGCTACAGCCCATTGAGTCACAGAGTCGGAAACAATTTAGCAAATGAACAGCAACACAGTCACCTGGACAGGCATTCCCAGTCCTACAGAAGAAACAAAGGGCTTTAAAGTGCCTGCATGGTTCAGGAAGATCTCCTGTGACCTGGAGATGACCTTCCTTCGCACCATGCAAGTTGGGACATATTTGCTGGGCAAAATGATCAAGAAGCTCTCTTTGTCAAAGTGATGAAAAGGCTGTGTGTGTGTGTGTGTGTGTGTGTATCCCAACTAAGCACGTTTATATATATATTAAAATCAATTTATTTTCACAAGAGATAAAAATAAATCCAAAGAAAGAAGACAAAAATAATCACAGCATAACTTCTATTTGGCTTTCTTCTTCTAAAATTTTTATTTTATATTGGAGTTTGGTTGATTAACAATGCTGTGGTAGTTTCAGGAACTCTGCTCAATATAATCTAACAAACTAAATGGGAAAATGCATAACTCTATGGTTTTCTTATTCAAACAAAATGCCTTTTATCTGTTCCTACTAAAAACAAAGGGAGAAATTCTTGCTGTCAAACTAACAACTATTAAAAGAAAAGAGTTAAGGAGGAATTTTAACAAGCTTTCCTAGGGTGCCTTGTAGCACCAATTTTACTGGTATACAGGATTTCTTTCCATATTTAACCATTTTTATTTCTGAACTAACTATGTCTTTTGGTTATGGTTGTTATGTGTTTCTAAGATATAAACCATTCATTAAATTTTTATTAAGAAATGTGTCCTCTACAGTTAAAAGGATAACCCAATCAGCTTTGTTGATGGCCATGTCAGAAAAGTCCACAAAAGTCTAGCTAATAGATTGCTGAAATATAAGTACATTTTAGCACAGTTACTATCAATCCTGACCTACTAAAAAGTTCAGCTTCAAGTGAATAGGTGAGAGTAACAATATGCCACTGAATTCATATCCCAATTTAACAATATTACATTACAAAATGTCTATCACTATTCTCTTTTGTGTGCATGTGAGTGTGTGTGTGAGAGACAGACAGACTGAGCCTGTTTTCACTGTTTTTATTAATCAACTTTTACCAGGCATCATTTACATCTCCACAGATGTAAGTGGCCATCAAAATCATCAGCAAGAAGAAAGCAAATGAGACTTCTATGTTCTGAAGAATATAAAGTATGAATCTAGGATGCAGCAAATGGTTAAACACACTAACCATATCCAACTGTGTGACCACTGGAGACAGACATCTCTTATTACACGGTGATGAAGCTATGTCTTGGCAGCAACGTCCTGGGACAAGACCTTGAAGCAAAAGAAATGAAGTGAAACAGCAAGCTCTTACTGAACATCTTGTAATAACCTATAATTAAAAATAATATATATATATGTATAATTGAATCACTTTGCTGTACACCTGAAACTAACACAACGTTGTGAATCAACTATGTTGTTGTTATTTAGTCACTATGTTGTGTCTAACTCTTTTGGGACCCCATGGACTGTAGCCCGCCAGGATCCTCTGTCCATGGGATTGCCAGGCAAGAATACTGGAGCATGTTGCCATTTCCTTCTCCAGGGGATCTTCGCAACCTCGCAACCCAAGAATCAAACCTGTGTCTTCTGCACTGGCAGGCGGATTCTTTACCACCAAGCCACCAAAGCAGCTCATGAATCAACTATACTTCAATTTTAAAAGAAAAGGAAACTAATTGGAAGGGCAGTGAAAGTGTTCATCTGGGTGGATCAGATCTGCTGTAGGGCATCTGCACTGGCACTGAATCATTCACAGGTTTGATGCCATTCTCTTCCCCAAAGGAGAAAACACCACTCTAGGTCCCCAAGTTCACAAAACCATTGACATGTCAATTACCGAGAGTGAGCCCAGCACAGTGTCCATAGCCAAGTGCAGCTGGAGGAAAGGTCAGTGTTCTTGAAACTTCTTTCTGGGTGTGCCATCTTGAGAAAATGAGCACCAGCCCACACATCTGTGTGGAACAGAATTGAGGCAACTGTGACCATCTCTTCCTCTCCTTTCCAAGGTTTGGTTTGGGCTCATAAGCAGCTGTGTTTATGTGAAAACTAGGACCATAGTATGGAAGGAGACTTTTTATCTTCTTATGAATAAAATATATCAAGATAACAGAATGTGGCAGTGATGAATGTGAGAGGGATTCCAGCACAGTTTTATGGATTTACTAATTTGGGGGAAACTCTATTAAGGCCAGCCTTGGGTATTAGCTGGTTTATAATGTGTCTATTCTTCCCATGCACCCAGATTTTTCAAATGCCTTATAAAATGTCTTATGATTTGGGAAAGATCACAGTAACTTATTCCCAAGATCCAGAATACACGAAACTATACATAGCTCATTTCCCATCACTGTGCTCCAGCTCTCCTTTTCAGGAGCATTCCAGAGGCCAGAACGGGATTTCAAGTCACCCTATAACTTAATGCTATAGCTTTTCGTTCCTGGTCATCCTAGTGTTCCTATATATACCACCCTTCCCTTTTCTATTATACATGAAAGGTACTGATGTATGGGATCCTCACATGGGATAGGCTCCAGAAAAGAATAATAGACTTAAAATAGGAGAGGTTCTGAAGATACACATCTGAGTAATGGAAGAGATGGTTTCTGACAAACTCTTGCATAACTGTCTTCTTTTTCCATAGTTGCAAAACGTCAATCTTTTTTTCTTTTTTTTTTTTAATTGTACTAAAATTGCTTTACAATGTTGTGTTTGTGTCTACTATAAGACGAAGTGAATTGACTACTTGGGTAAGTATATCCCCTTCCTTTGGACCTCTCTCACCAGTCCCACTCCTCTAGGTCATCACAGAGCACTGAGCTGAGCTCCCTGCACAATACAGCAGCTTCCCACTGGCTATCTGTCTTACGCACATATGCGAAATCTAGAAGAATGGTATAGATGAACCTATTTCCAGGGAGGAACAGAGATGCAGACATAGAGCACAGACATGTGGACACAGTAGGGGAGTGGTGAGAGGGCCAAATCGGGAGATTAGGATTGACCTATAACTTGTTATTTTTAAAAGCAACTTGTTCACTTAATTACCTAATGGTTGTCAAACTTTTAATCACTCAAAGCCATCTGGATGGGTAAACACAGCCATGACTAAAGGAAGCAGAAGGCTCTGCTGCCTTGCACAGCAAGGTCAGGCAGGGGGCAGCAGAACCCCTGGGAGGACCTGCCAAACCCTGCTGTCCCAGCTGGGTCTCTATCCCCATCCACACCATCACCTCTCCCTCCACTAAGCCTACACATCCAGGAGAGGAGAGATGAACACGAAAACAAACATGAAATGTGTGCATAGTGGGACAGGAGGAGATAAACCAGATCTGAAAATGTGACCTTGTTTCTAATGCTTGTATTTTAATTATTTGTGTTAAGCCCTACCCTGACCTCCTCTCTCTCATGATACTTCTGGCTAAAATATACAGAAATCACCTACTACATATGTTATGTCTGTATATAGTGGTAAAGATACAAATCTAACACATTCTTTAAGGCCCTTGACACTCCTGAGAATGTTACCAAGGAAACCTGGAGTGGGCCATGCCGCCATCAGTGCCTCCCAAGGGTATTGAAAACAAGGGGTCTTTCTTTCGACCTCTGCTTAGGGGGCTTGCCCTGAAATAATCACACAATTGAGTGACTGAGAGAAAATTAGAAGAATTTTATTCTATTTTCTCAGGGAGCTGATTTTTAAGAGACAAAAAAAAAAAAAAAAGTGGTTCCTATGATGTTTGATGACACTGCTTCAATACTCTTCCACACAGACTCCTGAGANGAGTTTATTAACCAAGTGACTCATTTAACTAGTGAGCTCAAAAAGAGGTTATATTAGCCAGAGTCTTAACAATTCAGATAATGTGTTCAAATGAAAATAAGTGAGAGTTCATTTACAATGAAGTGATCACAAAGTCAGCAATGGATGTTTGGAAACCACAAGGGATAATGCAGGAAGCTGGAGCTGACAGCAGCAGAGCGGCCACCACCCCTAGACCCAAAGGGACAAAGAGCGGAAGAGGGACCCAGAACCTGGAAGGAGAGTCACAGAGCATCGGCTTTCAAAAAAGAAGAGAAATTACGTTATGTCAGGGGAGCAGCCAGTCCAAGACAGCTTAATCAAGACAGGACCATTGAATAACAACCTCAACCTCACAACCTTCCTGCTCTCCAATCCCCATCAGGTAAGCCCAAAGGAAGCCAGAAGTTTCCAGAGTCTACCAGCGCAACCCATGCAGGTGGGCCTCAGGGCAGAAAGCAGGCTGGAGAAAGATGGAGAGGAGAAGCAAAGAGGAGATGGGAGCATCCAGCAGAGGGGCTGTGAGACCTTCGGGGCAGGACCATTCGCTGCATCCTCTGCCACCCATCTCATCTCTGCTGTAAGGTTGGATGCAGAGAGGCTGTAAGGCATCCAGGGCAGAGCCATTCATTCACTACATCCTCTCTCATCCCTCTCATCTCTGTTCTTCTCGTCTCCCCCATAGATTCAAGAGTCAGCAGCTTGGCACAGAAAGTCTAAAATTTTGTGTTAACAAAAGAGTAAAACTTCCCAAACTTCCCAAAAAAGTCCTCTTCCCACCACTATACGGCTTCCTCAAAGCTTAAAAAAGAATCCAGTTCTGACTATGGGGCAGAGAAAGTAACTGTGGGGAAGGCTATGCTCCTTTGGCACACACACGAAGCTCGGAGTCTGCCTCTGTATTGGGAAGGTATTTCTCGAGCAGTCATATATCTCCAGGCTTTGGGCAGAAGCAAGGAAATAAGCAGAACATAAATTTAACATTGAAAACGAACCTGAGAGTCCGATTCAAATCTCAGGAAAAGGGTGCTTTGTAGGGAATCGGAGACCGTGACTCACACTTAAGGCAGGATATGGAAGTGGAGAAAGAGACCCAACTTGAACACACACACCATGTAAATCCTACTTTACTGTCAACTCACATCTGAAGGTCAATTCTAAATGCATTTTGCAAACACCACAATGCAATGGAGCTGCACTGAAAGTGAAAAAGAGTCAGCAGTATGCTTTTGGCAGGGGTCAATATTATTTGTGGGGCGATGGATCAGGCAGTGTCCAGGAACCACAAATGCACTAAGGCAGATGGAAGCAGCTACTCACATTGGGCGAAGATAATCATCTGAGCCACAGTTAATACATGGGGCCCTTCACTGAACGTACAAAGAGGTGAGACTGGGACCTGGGAAAATGTACTCAATTTGTCTATGACTTCAAGACTGGCTGTCTACATGACACAATGAAAACTCATTTGCAATCCTGGAGAACTGGTTTTTTTTTTTTTTAGGATATACTTTTGGATTTCAACTTGTCTAGCCCTGGGTGGAAAATACAAAATTACATTAATATAACATAAATCTACAAGAAATAGAACCAGACCCATTAGGAATTTGTGACCAACATTCAGATTCTCCTCTGAGACATTTTTAACATCCTTCTGTTGCAGCATGTAAGGCTACAAAGGGACATATGTAAAGAGCCATAGAAACAAGTCCCAGGGTCTTTCATAGGGCTGGAGAGACTCAGACTCCACTGTTACTTTTAAGAAATACGATCTTGGCTGAACTAGTCTTTTTTTCTCTGTAAGACAGAGCGGGACACTAACTAGGAAAGAAACTTGCGTCTTATGCTGTTGTTGAGAGATTACAGCATCCTCCTTGTCCTAAAGCAGAATTACTTTTCAGTTGACTCCTCTCTCCTTTCCCTTGTTGGAGGGTTAATGGGAGCCTTGTTGACTGGCACCTCATCACTTGCAATGGAGCTAGTCAGTATCAAGCATCTCCCTCAGAAGACAGCGTATAGTGAAATCTGGAGTGTTCCATCTGAAATCTCTTTGGTATTTTGCTCTGGTCTCTAGTTTGGGTGGCAAAGCTTAGGAAAGGAAAATGACCAGATTCCAAGAGAACAGAGTGTTTAGAGATACTTTGGAGAATTGTCCATTTCATTTTTCCAAGTATTCCATATGAAACTTTTCTAGGAACAACGGTATCCTGATATGATAGCAAGCAACCCATGATAGTCATTGAGATCTTTTTAGATGACAGCACATGAATGATGATTCATTAAGAACATCACTGCTTTTGAGTTAGCCAGTGGCTTGTACCACTCATCATGAAAGTATAGAAGCTGACAGTAACTGAATGACAGTCAGAAAGCACTGCTGATGCTTTTGTGTGTGAGGACTTGGACTGTGCAAACTGAGAATGGACCAGTTGTGACTACTGTCATCCATACTTTCACGAAAAGGCTGCTATCTTTACTTAATTGAACTGTCTTCATGTTCAGTTCTCTGGCCAAACAAGGACGTGCAAGGCACGATGGCAAAAATTGCCTGGAGAATTCATTAGCCCAAGATCCCTCTCAAAGAACATGATGAGAAAATGAAAGTTGGACAGTTGAGGATTATATTAACAGTGGGACATATAATCATTTGAACTCTTTTACGATTGTTGTTATGCAAGAGGTTTATAATACATTAGTCAAAACTATTCTCCTTTTCATCCCACCTCTTCCCCCTCCTTCTTCTCTTCCCACTCACCCATGTACTAACTTTCTGGAAAAGGGAAGAAGCCCTTCAAAATTTAATTTTCTAAAATAAACACTCAAATCTTCACGGGACATACCTAAGCTTTAGCTTGGTCATAAATGGTTAAGTACCATAATTAGAAATTGGGTAATGGGCAGTTTTTTTTTTTAATTTCTACTGAAATATAGTTGATTCATGATGCTGTATTATTTTCAGGTGTACAGCAAAGTGATTTACTTATATATATAAGCATATGATATGTATTCTGTCATGGGGGGATTCTAAGATCACTGGATGAATGCACAAAACCTCAGGGCTATTCTCTCCATTTTTAAACAGGACTTCCCTATAGGAGCTGTGAATTTCATAACCTCACCAAACACCCTGATATAGAATAAGCAATGAGAGACAAATGGCTGAATGAAGGAAGTAACAGGAAATGACTGAATTCACTAGTGCACAAAAGCAGGTAATTAATTCTCACCTTTCTTATCCCTTATTAACCATGACCTGTGCACTCACTGAGTTTCTCAGTACCACAGGGATAGGCTTTAGCCAAACTGGAAACATCCACCCTAATAAAGGTGTACTATAGGCTCGCTGAGAGCAGGTCTGTTTTTAATACTGAAAATAGAAGAACTGTCGAGGTGTCCACATGGATGGATTTCCTGTTCCTGATTCCACCGTGTGGTTTGGGTTCTACACTAAGCCTAGATTAGCAGATTTAATCATTTTTGTTTTTAGAAGAAGGGAAGAAAATCCCACTCTCTTCCTACCTAGATTTAAGATCAGAGTATATTCAAGGCATATAAAAACCAGCCCTGGATTCTGCATACTTTAGTCAACGGTCAAATACCTTAACCCAACAATCCACTCTTCTATCACTGGGATTTTCTTACATTTATGAAAAATTATTGATTTTATCTAATGTTTAGATTAAAGAAATGAGGGGAAATACAAAATCTTTCTTTCTCTCTCTTTTGCATTTTTAATCTAAAAAAAAAAAAACCTTTCTACTGTAGTTTCATTAACTTGATGTGTTCCACCATCTTTTACTTACTTTAATGATGTTCACTTTAAGAAAAGCTCTGAAATGATTTGATTGAAATAGAGAAAATGCTGGAGGGTCTAGAAGACCTTGTTACTTTTGTTTCAGAAATGTTCAGCTGTAACTGGCTGAAACTTTGAAGGTTTTAAAGTAAAATTAGTCCTTGACTTTCAAACACTATGAGAGTTATTCACTTCCTGACTCCTCCCTACCCTACCTTCTGGGAGAACTCAGAACTTTTAGAGAAACTGTGGGATCATACAACAAAGAAACTAGGAAACTCAGGAAAAGTTCTGTGCTGTGTATCTCCAATGAATGTTTCCTTTGAGGATCCATGACATCAGAGCTGCAAAATGGTCCCTTGAGGAGGGTCTGCTGGCATGGCCAGAAGTAGCCCACTGTAAACAAGAAATGTAACTGAAGTCTAGCATTTTATTCAAGTGAATCTGCATTCAATCACTAATACTTCTGTATTTGTTTTAATATTTACATACTTTAAATTAAATTACCATGAAGAAAATTGACACTCCAAGAACAGATTCCGCATACCCTGCCAAGGCTGATATATGGGCGTCCAGTTCTAGAAGCAAGACTTGAATGTCTGCTCTGAAAGACAGACTAGCATCCCTTATGGAATGTTTGTCTCATCTAAAATACACTTACTTCCTCCCCAATTCTGCTTAAATGTATCTTTCCACTTTCTTAAGCTGTCTAGAATTCTGCTAGATAAACATCTGTTTGAACCTCCTTTAAAAATACTATGCCACTAAAAAAGCTAAGCAGTTATAAATCAGTGATATGCTATTACAAATAAATGCAATCAAATTGTTTCTCTGTCAGTTTGCATTTGGCATCAGCTGCCAGAATGTCAGACTGTGACTGCAGTCATGAAATTAAAAGATGCTTACTCCTTGGAAGAAAAGTTATGACCAACCTAGATAGCATATTCAAAAGCAGAGACATTACTTTGCCCACTAAAGTCCATCTAGTCAAGGCTATGGTTTTTCCTGTGGTCATGTATGGATGTGAGAGTTGGACTGTGAAGAAAGCTGAGCGCTGAAGAATCGATGCTTTTGAACTGTGGTGTTGGAGAAGACTCTTGAGAGTCCCTTGGACTGCAAGGAGATCCAACCAGTCCATTCTGAAGGCGATCGGCCCTGGGATTTCTTTGGAAGGAATGATGCTAAAGCTGAAATTCCAGTACTTTGGCCACCTCATGCGAAGAGTTGACTCATTGGAAAAGACTGTGATGCTGGGAGGGATTGGGGTCAGGAGGAGAAGGGGACAACAGAGGATGAGATGGCTGGTTGGCATCACCGATTGGATGGACGTGAGTCTGAGTGAATTCTGGCAGTTGATGATGGACAGGGAGGCCTGGCGTGCTGCAATTCATGGGGTAGCAAAGAGTTGGACACGACTGAGCAACTGAACTGAACTGATATTTACCTTAAGCCCTCTTTCTTCATTACAGGTCCCAATTAAAGATCTCTCAACTCAGTGAAGATGAAGCAACGTACTTTTGTATTACCTTAATATAGGTCCTTAACATTCAAGGAATTTGCATTATATAGGAAAAACTTAAACAGCAGACCCACTGAGGGTGCGCTCAGCACATTAAAGGGACATGGTGGTGACTGGGGTTGGTAAGCAAGGCACCCTTCTTGTGCATGCACAGTGACTCACTAAGAATCACCACAGGACTGGGGGCCACCCACTCACCCTGAGTGAGCACTGAACCTCTCAGGGAAACACATCCTAGAAGGGCCCGGCTGTCAGCTTCCGTAGACCTCAATAATCGTATTTCTAAAGGAGAAGTCTTTCATTCTAGGACGTCTCTTGTATGAGTCACAGTATGTAAGGAAAACCAGGTACAACTTTTTTTCTGGGAGAATTTTACATCACACTGACCAACTGTGATATATGATCATTTAGAAGGAAGAGTTACGGAAAGTTGGTTCATCTGAGCTCATGACTCTGCTTTTGCGTGTTCAGATAACATTTCTTTCCTTGGCATTTCAGACTCCAACCTGAAAATTTCAATGCTGCTATTTTGAACTGCACAGCAAATACCATGGAACTTGGTCTGTTAGATATCACCACTGTCCTGGGGAACAACTGGCCTTCTTCTGTGATGACTTCATACAATTTGTCATTGAAGAAATGAGTCAAGTATCAAAATGAACACAAAGCTTGAAGGTAAAAGAGCCTCTTAGGAATGCATTATGACCTTCAGAAGCATAAAAAACTTGAAAGTTTTAAAATGAGAGCCCTATCTAACTCATCAAAAAATATTCAGACATTTCTTTCCTCTTTTATATAAATTCAAATGGAAATAAAGCTCTGTAGGCATATATAATGTATGTACGTGTTGTGCTGTGCTTAGTCACTCAGTCATGTCCGACTCTTTGCAACCCCATGGACTGTAGCCCGCCAGGCTCCTCTGTCCATGGGGATTCTCCAGGCAAGAATACTGGAGTGGGTTGCCATGCCCTCCTCCAGGGGATCTTCCTAACCCAGGAATTGAACCAGGGTTTCCTGCATTGCAAGCAGATTCTTTACCAGCTGATCTATCATATATACATATGTATCTCATGAAGGGCTATTTGATGATGTTAGTTTCAATTAGTCTATATTCATATTTAGCTGTATTAATATGAAACTGGAGTTGGNTTGAACCAGGGTTTCCTGCATTGCAAGCAGATTCTTTACCAGCTGATCTATCATATATACATATGTATCTCATGAAGGGCTATTTGATGATGTTAGTTTCAATTAGTCTATATTCATATTTAGCTGTATTAATATGAAACTGGAGTTGGGACTTTTCCAGCCTGAGAGACTTCTACATGATTTATTCCATTCATAATGGAAGGTTTACAATGGGCACTGCCTTTGGTGAATAAAAAGACATTCAAGAACTTGCAATGATAGTTTCAGATAGTGGACCTCATCTCCTTTATCAAAGTGACATTTTTAAAGAAGCTACTCCTTCTTTTGAGTTGTAATTGCCCCATCTGTAAAATGAGAATAAATGTGATGTGTAGAGTTGATTGTTATTCATGATAATTACATTCCATAAAATCCCCATGAACTTTGAATTGGAAAATACTAAATTATTGTTCCTAGGGAAAATACTGGGTTAGGTTCCAGCAAATCTCTGGTCACAACATTTTTGTCACCCCATCAGTACATGCCTTGTTTTATGTGTGCTTGTGCTTAAAGACACCTTACTTAAAATATACCGGTGATTCATGAACATTGAAGTGATGGCCAGCAGCGCCGTAACTCATGCTTGAACAGAGCTTATCTAACACGCGTGTTTTCTCCATAAGGCACATCACAGACTGCTTGCACGTGGGAACACTAGACAGAACTCTAGCACTACACTTGGGAGCCATTTTAAAAAGCGAAATACCCAACAAAAAAACACAGAAATGCAAAAAACATGACATTAAATAGACTGTGAAAAGGACACTCGTTGTCAGCACGAGAGCTATTTAGAAGGCAAAGAGTTGCTTTGATCAGTCTCAGCTAGGAATGAGCATGACCACCAGCTCAAATTTTCCCTTCTCTGAGCACACACATGCCCATGAATGTCCATGAAAGCACGACTGTTGGTTCTAGGATTACAAGTAACTTTTAGCAAATAGGCAAATTAGCAAACAATCTACAAATACAAAGATCAACTGTGTATCAAACAGTTGTTATTAAAGATTAAATCAGTTAGGAATTAAAGTATAAGAAAAATGGTTTCTGATTTCTACACAGTGAGTGCTTGTGCTTAATCAGTTCCATCCGACTCTCTGCGACCCCATAGACTATAGCCCACCAGGCACCTCTGTCCATGGGGATTCTCCAGGAGTGGGTTGCCATGCCCTCCTCCAGGGGATCTTCCCAACACAGGGATCAAACCCAGATCTCCTGCATTGCAGGATTCTTTTCACCAACTGAGACACCAGTGAAGACCTTCTAAACAATAAAACACTAAAAATTATAGTCTAAACTCCTTGACTATGCTGAAGTGAAGTGAAAGTCTCTCAGTCATATCTGACTTTTTGCAATCCCACAGACTATACAGTCCATGGAATTCTCCAGGCCAGAATACTGGAGTGGATAGCTGATCCCTTCTCCAGGGGATTTTCCCAATTCAGGGATCGAACCCAGATCTCCCACATTGTAGGTAGATTCTTTACCCTCTGAGCCACCAGGGAAGATAGTCCTCTTTAAATGCTTTTTTAATTTAATTTTTATTTTACACTGGAGTATAATTGGTTAACAATGTTGTGTTAGATTCAGGTATATCAAGGTGTTTCAAATATTTATATATATATTTTTTTTTCAGATTCCTTTCCCATATAGGTTATCACAGAATACCACTGAGTTTCCTGTGCTATGCCCTAGGTCCTTGTTGATTACTTATTTTATATATGGTCACCTAAAGCCAGACATCCTGGAAAGTGAAGTCAAGTGGGCCTTAGAAAGCATCACTACAAACAAAGCTAGTGGAGGNAGGGGGCAGCAGGGGGTGAGGGCAGGGGGCACCAGGGCCGGGGCACCAGGGAGCAGGAGCAGGGCAGGGGGTGAGGGTGGGCGCACCATGGCCAGGGGGCCCCGGGGGAGCAGGGGGCAGGGCAGGGGGTGAGGGAGGACATACCAGGGCCAGGGGTCCCTGGGGAGAGGGGGCAGGGAGTGAGGGCAGGCGCACCATGGCCAGGGATCCCTGGGGAGAGGGGGCAGCAGGGCCGCCCGCAGCCCACCATGCCGGCACCTGCGGGACGGTACGTGCACACCCAGATCCTGGGTGAGCAAGGAGCAAGCAGGGCTGCCTACAGCCCACCACGCTGGCACATGGGGGACAGTAAGTGCGCACCCAGGTCCTAGGGGAGCAGGGGGCAAGCAGGGCCGCCTGCAGCCCACCACGCCGGCACCTGTGGGATGGTACATGCGCACCCAGATCCTGGGCGAGCAGGGAGCAAGCAGGGCTGCCCACAGTCCACCACGCTGGCACCTGGGGGACGGTAAGTGCACACCCAGGTCCTAGGGGAGCAGGGGGCAAGCAGGGCCGCCTGCAGCCGACCAAACCAGCACGTGGGGGATGGCGCGTGTGCANACATGCGCACCCAGATCCTGGGCGAGCAGGGAGCAAGCAGGGCTGCCCACAGTCCACCACGCTGGCACCTGGGGGACGGTAAGTGCACACCCAGGTCCTAGGGGAGCAGGGGGCAAGCAGGGCCGCCTGCAGCCGACCAAACCAGCACGTGGGGGATGGCGCGTGTGCACCCAGGTCCCCATGCGGCCATCAGTGAGTCAGTCTCCCACCACATGTAAACACCACCACCATGAATGCCGACACAGAGAGGCGGGTCTAGGACAGGAAGGCTGAGTTACGTTTCCCTTCTTCTGGATCCGGCTCTGCACTTCGGGCACCGGCACGTCCACGTAGACGACCACGTGGGGGGGCAGGTACTCACAGATGGTGACCTTCTTCACCTGGTTGTAGTGGTCCACACCTGGTGGGGGAGAAATGTCACCTGTCAGCCAGCGGCCCAGACAGCCTTCAGACACACGTCCCCCTCAGATCAAACGACAAAGGGACAGGCAGCTCTCAGAGCCGCGTGTCAACCTGCAGCCACACGACAGGCATGCCGGTGACCGCCGGCTGCATGCACATCGCACTGGCACACGGCGCCCACAGCCACCCCGCGCAGCAGGGCTTCCCCTACCACCACAGACCACAAGCATCAGGCCACAGAGACAAGCCGACTACCCCAAAGTCAGGGGCTCTCCTCAAGGCTCAGTGGTAAAGAACCCGCTGGCCAATGGAGGATGTGCAGGTTTGATCCCTCAGTCGGGAAGACCCCTAGAGGAGGAATGGCAATCCACTCCAGGATTCTTGCCTGGAGAATTCCGTGGACAGAGGAGCCTGGCGGGCTACAGTCCATGGAGTCTCAAAGCATCAGACGTGACTGAGCGACTAAACAACAAGAATCCAAAGTCAGACACTGGGATTTAAACCCAGCCCAGTAACACTTTCACTTCACTTTAAGAGCTCTCTACAGGCCAGATCTGCACACGCCCTGGCTGCACATGAGGTTCAGTGGGTAGCCCCATCGGCTGGGTCGGTCCAGGCTATTCTCCCGCAGGCTCGCCACCTGCACATCCTGGGCGCCTCAGGCCCAGCTGGCTCCACAGGTGCTCCACTGCCCGCTGCGGGCCTTCCTCTTCTGGTGCACCTCCCACCCCAGCTTCCTCCCGAGGGTCTCCTTCTTGATCTCCCTTCCCTGAATACATCCTTCAGACAAACGCTCTCAAACGGAACCACACCTCTCCCCTGCCTAACCCCCGAGGGGCTCCTGTGCGCGCCTGCCCCTCGTGCGCGCCCACCCCAGCCCCCGGCCCCTCTCTGAGCCTCGCCTGCACCCGCAGCGCATGCCACTCCCTCGAGGGCAGCACCGTGGCTCAACTAGGGCTCCCTGCTCGGGGCGCTGCCCCCGACACCCCATCGCCACATGGTCAGCCGTTCCCCAGGCTCCGTCCCTCCTCGTGGCCAGGCTAACTGCGACCAGGGGCCTTTTTCCTTGTGTGCTGGCCACTTGTCAGCCCTTCCACACCCCCCACCTGGTGCTGCCGTCACCGAAAGCACTTGAACAGCACGTGGGAGCAAAGGTGGCCTTCACAGGGCCAGGAATGAGCCGTGCGGGCTGCAGGCAGGAGGCTCCAGGACAGGCCGTTCAGTGAGACCGTCTGCTGGGGCTCTCCAGTGTGCTCTCACGGGGAGAGATGACTTTAGGAGGCACAGGGGCGGGCAGGGACTGGCTTTTCCTGAGGAACGGCATCATTCGTCTGCTTATTAACAACAGATGCTCACAGAACACGTAGCAGCGGCAGGGTGGGCCTAGCAGGACCTTTACAAAGCCACCCCGTGCCCACCAGGCCAGCCTGCCGCTGACTCACACTGCTTCCGGACGTAGCCTTGTCGGTACATCGCCTCCAGGAAGACGAAGTCACTGTAGATGGAGCGCTCCAACACCACACCCTGTCCTGTTTAAAAACACGGAAACAAAAGTCAGAATCAGGGAATAACTGCAGCAGTGAAAACCAGTCTGTCCACTTTAGAAATGGAAAAAAATTATTCACAACTCCATTTCCATACCAAATATCTTCAAAAGAACACATATCATATATGCACTTCTAAGTGGAAAATCATTTTCTAAAACTAGAATACTTATCCACTTCAGAAATACAATACTTCTGTTTCGCTCTTTCGCAGATCCAACAGAAACATCAGCTAACAGAGAAAAGACACTGGTTTTTGAACTGCAGACTCCCCGCCCCGACCCCCATCCTGCCCCCATCCCAACCGCTCAGTAAGACCCCGGGGTCAGCCCCCCACCACGCCGTCGTGGATCTCAAGTATGATCTAATTGGAAAGCCAGAACTTGCCTCGTCAAATACCCCTTAAAAGCAGCTCTACGAAGAGGCAACCTGGGATGCCTGAACGCCGGAAGGGCCTGAGTGCAGCCTCGGCTGGCAGCGTTCGCGCAGGGGCACGCACCTGTGCTCAGCAGGTGCTCCAGGGCGTCTGCGTACTGCAGCAGGCGGCTGGCGTACAGCCAGGCCTGCAGGCGGTAGCTGTGGCCGTCGTTGCTTTTCGGGTCATCGTAGAACTTCTCCAAACTGCAGTTGCCACTGACCCGCACAGGCAGGGGCTTCCCGTCCCCCGTGGTGCTGTCCGCATAGTGGATCCCCGCCTCAGGAAAGTGCTTCAGGCCTGAGGACACAGGCCCCCAGATGAAACGTGATGCGGAAACGTCACACCCCACAGGGAGCAGCAGGGACCCAGCTGAGCACCATGCTGAGGCCGGTCGGCTGAGACCCGGGAAAAGGTACCCTGATGCCTGCGTTCCTGGTGCGCAGAAGGGAGCGCGCGAGACCCTGGAGACAACGTGTGCAGGGGCGGCATGAAGCCCAGGGCTGACGACAGCAGGTCCCCTGCAGCCTTGTGTGAGCTCCTCCCGAGAGGGAGAGCTGCCCCTATCAGGCGTCCGCTGCGTGCATGTGGGCACTGGCCTCTGTCAAATACCAGAGAAGGGGCTTGGACAACACCCGCCCAGAGTCAGAACCGGGGCGACGCCCGGCTCTGCACCAGGGAGCGACACCAGGGGGAGACACCCGGCTCTGCGCCAGGGAGCTGCGCGCCGCCACTTCCTACTGAGGGCACACGTCCCTGCTCCAGGGGCTGTTACACAGGCGAGACTGCTCATGCGAGCGTGCTCAGCTCACATCACCAACATGAAACCCCAGTTCAAACTCACAACCAGCTTGGACTTCAAAAATTTCCCTTATCTGGAAGATTAAAAACAGCTTTTTCAGTAAGTGTTTCAAAAATGTAAAATACCTACCTTAGGCCCAATTCTACCTACTCAATATGAAAATAAAATCCCACCCGGACAAGGAACTGTTTATCTGAGAAGACGCTATTATTCCGTATAACATAAGTTCATACCTAGTTTCTCTGCTACTTCTTTTGCAAGTTTGCTTTTTCCAGAACATATATTGCCATCTACAGTTATCAGTTTGCTGTTTTCTGCCATCTTTTTGGTCGCTCTTTCACCAAGTATGTACGCCAGCGGGCCATACTGCAGCTTGCACTGGACACTCGTATGAATTCCTCCCTGAAAAACACACACCACACATCACCACCATGGGAGCATCATGGTTATTGCAGCCATTAGCAACTATTAGATATAAATGCCAAGAAGACCCTTGGTGACAAAAAACCAACATCAACATCTTTACAACCTATTTGTTTAACTACCATCTCCTAGCCCCATCCACAACATAAGCTCATAAAGGCAGAACACTGTTTTGACCACTGCTAAATCCTCAGGGCCTAGAACAGGACACATCTACCTTGTTCAATAAAAATTGTATGTATGTGTATGTGCATGTGGTGTGTGTGCGCATGGTGTGTGTATAGTGTGTGTGTGTGTGTGTGTGGTGTCTGTGTGGTGGGAGGTGTGTGTGTGGTGTGTGTGTGTGTGTGGGGGAGAGGTGTGTGGGGTGTGTGTGGGGAGAGGTGTGTGGGGTGTATGTGGGGAGAGGTGTGTGGTGTGTGTGTGTGTGTGTGTGTGTATGTGTGGTGTGTTTGTGGATGTGGTGTGTGTGGTGTGTGTGTGGCGGGAGGTGTGTGATGTGTGGCGGGAGGTGTGTGGTGTGTGTGTGTAGTGTGTGTGATGTGCATGTGTGTGTGTGTGTGTGTATGAATGAAAGAAAGGCAGGATGGAGGGGAGGAGGGAGGAAGTGAACAGAGAACATTTCTCTGGTTCAGGCCTCTGTTTCTGGAACAGGTTATCTCATGTTTTTAAACAGCTCCTGATGTCCTCAAAGTACTTGAAAGCTAACAAACCTAAAACTGAAATTCAGCATCCACACCTGACCCCCATCTGCTCCCCTCACAAGCTCCCCTCCACCACCCACCCAGCAGAACAAAGAGTCACCTGTGACCCCCTCCTCCTTCCTCCGGCTCCACCACCACGCACACAACCCCACTGACCCCAAGCCTTAAGTCTCTGGCCAGCGGCCCCTCCCTCCCCTCAGCACACTGACCGCGGCCATCTCACATCCCTTGTCTGCAACGCAAAAGCCTGCTTCTCCTGTCTCCAGCATGCGGCTCTATTCTCCACACTGAAACTCAAACACCACGCCTCGCCCTACTGCCCCCCCCAACCAAAAAGCCCCACAGACCAGCACAGGGCGGAGCTGAATGCCCTGTGCACTGCTGGGCTAGAGCTAGAGACATCGTGCGAACTCATGTCCAGTTCACTACAGACACAGGGGTCACGCAGGGAGATACGGACACAGGTATTCAGAGGTGCGTACAATGGACTCCCCTGCTCTGTCTGGCAAGAGGGCCTTGAGCAACAACACCCCGGGAGCGATTACGCCAAGCACCTAGATTTTGGTTTCTAATGCTGTTCTCCATTCAAAGGAGCAAGGGCTCCCCGGAGAAATGGCTGGTTCTACAGCTACCCTCTTGCCAGGCCAAGTAGTAAGGAAGTGCTCACATACACATCAGGAGGGGCAGGCTGCAGGGATACAGGAGCCACCTGAACGAGTGCCCAATGGCCACAGCTGGGACAGCCTGAGCCACAGAGTATAGCTGCACTGAGTTTTAGCCTGAAATACAAAACAAATATACACAGTCCATACTGGTATAAATATGTAAGCGTGGAAGAGAGACAAGCCTCCCACACAACAGAATTACAGATAATTCATGTGGATACTCTGCCCTGGGGACAGAGAATAATCCCCACTCCCTGAGTGTGGGCTGCACAGTGACTTCCCTCCAAAGAGGACTCGACAGAAAGCAGGGAGGAAAGAGCAACTTCACAGCAGAGACACTGCCGCTACCCCAGCCAGGTGACTACAGTTGACAGTGACAAGCCACGTTCACAGTGTGCCTTGCACAGTGCGCGAGGAAGACGGCACTTGACCTCTGTGCTCTTTCTCCCAGAACACACAACCCCAGTCTAGTCATGAGAAACTATCAGACGGATCCCATCAAGGGAGAAACTACCCGCCCAGTACTGCCCCAAACTGCCGCAGCCCTCAGAGGCAGGAGAACCCAAGAAACCTCTGCGACCACAGGCGGCCAATGGGCAGAGCGACGGGCTTCACAATGCTCCAGAGGCAACGCCGGAAAGACAGAGCGCCCAAAGGCCCAGTGACAGGCCAGCCTAGTGAACGGCAGGGCAGTCCCCGTATCCCCGAAGTCTCGAGTCCCAACAGCCGAGAATCCTAATCCACTTAGCATCAGCTGTGTGTCAGTCAGTCATTCCTGTATTCGTTCAACAACTATTTCCTGATTCCGTACCGTCCTGTCCTTTTCCTAGACAGGATATGGGGATACGGCGGTGACTCAAAAAGATCCCACAGGATAACAAAGCAAAAAAGAAATTACAGCGTGATGCTGCGGAGGGAGCACAGTGCATGGGATGGGCTGCACGTTAGAGCGGACGGCCACAGAGCCCTCGGAGACGGATGTCTGAAGAGAGACTGGGCGGCAGTGAGGGGACCGGCCACACGGACAGCTGGGCAGAGGAACAGCGAGCACCGAAGCCCTGAGGCTAGAGCACTGCCAGGGTCAGCAAGGCCAGGGTAGTTGGCGCGAGGGGACCGGATGGGGGAGAGCAGCAGAGGAGACGAGTGAGGGGGTTAATCACTGGTGCCTTGCATCCTGGGAATCAATCACTCTTGCCCCTGGAGAAGGGAAAGGCTCCCCACTCCAGTGTTCTGGCCTGGAGCACTCCATGCACTGTATAGTCCACGGACACGACTGAGCGACCTTCCCTCACTCACACCTCCAGGCTACCTCTGAGCCATGTGCAAACTGCTCCTTATCCGCGTCCCCAACCTGAAGACACCACAAGCCGCGGCACAGAGCAGATGTGCAGCAACGCCGTAGAAAGCTGCCAGCCGCTCCGACTTCAGAATCTTTGCAAGGTGCTTTTTTACATTTACGATAGTCTTTTTGTAATTTCCTGTCCTCAGTCTCATTTTTCTGCTCTGTGGAATCCCACGGAATAGTGATCCTTCATAACACATTTCCAATTTCTTCAATTATTCCTCAATTATTAGGTTGATGAAAAAGTAAGTGCGGTTTTGGCCAGTGAATTTTAAATGATTATAACGAGGCTCAAATACATCTTTGTTAGACAAAATAGGAACCGTTACAATCAATATGTTTCTGCCAACAATAAATAAGTTTGTTTATTCCTATAGGGCAAAAATCCATGCTTTGGGATTCAATGAACTCTTGGAAAGCATTTTCTGCCTCTTTCTGGCTGTGGAAGTGTTTTCCCTGCAAAGCCATCAAGGTGCTTGAAGAAGCAGTAGTTGGTTGGCAAGAGGTCAGGCGCATATGGTGGATGAGGCGAAACTCTGTAGTCCAGTTCGTCCACCCTCTAAAGTGCTGGCTGTGCACCGTCCAGCCGGGGTTGCTGTGAGGAGCTGAGCCCCTTCTGTGCCCAGCGCTGGCTGCGGGCGCTGCCGTCTGCTGTGCATCTCGCCAGCTTGCTGAGCATACTTCTCAGACGAAACGGTCTCGCCAGGATTCAGAAATCCGTAGTGGATCAGAGGGGCAGCAGACCACCAAACAGTGACCACGACATTTTTTTGGTGAAAGCTTGGCTTTGGGAAGCGCTTTGGAGCTTCTTCGCAGTACAACCACTGAGCTGGTCACTGCAGATTGTTATATAAAATCCACTTTTTGTCACATGTCACAATCCGATAGAAAAATGGTTCATTGTTATTGCACAGAATGAGAAGACGACATCTCAAAACGACAATTTTTTTGATTTTCAGTCAGCTTATAATGCATCCACTTTCTGAGCTTTTTCCCCTTTCCAATTTGCTTCAAATGTCAAGCCACCACAGAATGGTCGATGCTGAGTTCTTCAGCAGCTTCTCGTGTAGCTGTGGGAGGGTCAGCTGCGATGATCCTCTCAATAGGTCACTGTCAACTGCAGCAGTGAAATTAAAAGGCGCTCACTCCTTGGAAGGAAAATTACGACCAACTTAGCATATTGAAAAGCAGAGCTACACTTTGCCAACAAAGGTCCGTCTAGCCAAGGCTATGGTTTTTCCTGTGGTCATGTATGGATGTGAGAGNGGGACGGGGGAGCCTGGTGGGCTGCCGTCTATGGGGTCACTCAGAGTCAGACATGACTGAAGTGACCTAGCAGCAGCAGCAGCAGCATTGACATATATACACTACCAAGTATAAAAGAGACAGCTAGTAGGCAGCTGCTGTATAACTCAGGGAGCTCAGCCTGCTGCATTGTGATGACCTAGAGGAATAAGATGGGGAGGTGAGAGGGAGGCTCAAGAGGGAGGGGATGATTCATATGGCTGATTTACATTGCTGTATGGCAGAAACCAACACAATATTGTAAAGCAATTATCCTCCAATTTAAAATAAAAATTAAAAAAAGAAAAAAACAGTAGGCACCATGGGGCAGGCTGGCAGCAAGACCACAAGAGGGCTGAAGAATACAAAACCAAAAGAGAGAGAAGGCAAGAGGGTTTATTTATATGTGAGTGGCCCTACTCAGTGCGAGTCATTGAGCATTTGCTGAGCACTTCCTTAGGCCTGGCTCTGTGTTAAGGGCTAGCCCAGGCCTAGGTCCTGCTTTGGAGAGGCTAAAAGTGTAGAGGAGAGCAACACGTGCAGGTGATAAGCTGTCCAAAGTGTGGGAAGTGATATCACAGACAGAGTAAAAGTTGCTAGTGGAGCAGAGAAAAAAGTAATCCACTGACAGTGATTAGCAGAGGTCATGAGACCAAATCACAAATAAAATGATTTTTTTCAAGACGAAAGTTTAACAGCAAGTTTTCAGCTCAGTTTCATTTCCACGTTTCTCACATTTTCCATATGAACAGAAAGCTAGACCTTAAGTTTAAGTTCAGCTTCCTTGGATTTCAGGTGATGCAAATTAATTCTTCCACTCTATCTGAAGTCTTTTGAGTTATCTATCAGGTAAAACTTGCCTTTTTGCCAATGCATTGAATTGCCAATTCTTCCACTGAAACTCCGAAACAAAATCAACCTGGAAAATACTGAACATACACACAAGAAAAGTTTTAATATAAACTCTAGCCTACTTATCTCAATCCATTAGACTTAGCAGCTTTATTTTACAAAACACCAACTCTTATATTAAGTTTCCTTCACAAATCACAAACACAAAGTTTAGTAAATAATGAACAGCAATGTGTGTATATTTTCTTGCTGGCCTCGAAAGATTATCTGGGAGATGTAATGGGAAACATCGGGCAATTAAAAAAAAACAAAACCAAAGAAGTCTAGTTCCTAACTCAGTTCTCCACTTGACTTGGTGCACCTGTGAAGTCAGGCAAACCCAAATGTTTATTCCCTCTGCTAAGGGAATATATAAACCTTTGTTTATATGTCCTCCATGTGATCAGAGGTTTGCTTTATCTTATTTGTCAAGATGGAGAACAAGTTTCCTTCAACATCTTCAAGCTGCCACTGAAAAGAGCTTGGAAAAGCCAAGCTTGGTCTCCTCCTCGGGGTCTCCCAAGGACACTCCATGGCATAGTACTCTCCTCATGGCCAAAACCCATATGTTCCTGAAGTGCTCCCATAAGCTGAATACTTACCCAGAGAAGAGACTTCCCTGCTGGTCCACTGGCTAAGACTCCACACTCCCAGTGCAGGTAGACCCAAGTTTGATCCCTGGTCAAGAAACTAGAGCCTTCATGCCACAACTAAGACCCAGTGCAGTCATAAAATAACATTTTTTTTTAATCACCCAAGACTTTTCTGGTGGCCCAGTGGAGAGGAATCTGCCTGCCAATACAGGGGACACGGGTTTGATCCCTGATTCAGGAAGATTCCACATGTTGTGGAGCTCCTAAGCCTGTATACCACCTGCAACTCCTGAAGCCCATGTGTCTAGAGCTTGTGCTCCACAATAAGAGAAGTCAATGAAATGAGAAGCCCACACACTGTAACTAAAAGGTAGCCCCCATTCACCACAACCAGAGAAAGCCCAGGCATAGAGACAAAGACCCAGTACAGCCAAAAGTAGAATAATAAATCATGTTATAAATTATTATAAATTTATAAAATAAATAAATTTTTAAAATTACCCAGAGAAGGTATCAACCAGCTCTCCAAGAAATGGTAGGAGCTGCACAAAGATCCTCGTGGGTCCCCATCACAACAGACTAAACAGCATCGTGAACATCATGGATAAGAGGCTCCCAACATCGTCACAGCAGGACTAGGAGAGGGGAGGTCTCAGTGCAACAAAGAATCAGTTTCTACCACTTTCCCCAATGCCCAGGCTTAGACACCCCATCTTGAGAAAACCTTCATAGATACAGAAGTTCTGGAGCAGAGCCTCACATAAGGTGTCAAAGGAATTTTTATCTCTATCCATGGTCAGCAAATTCTAGCCAGCTGTACTCCCCACCTCACCACAGCACACCATCACAAAGAGAAGTCCAAGCAAACATAAAAAGAATCAGAAACTATTGTTAACTGCAGGAAGACAAGGATAAACTCAGAAGAGCAAATACATATTCCTGAAGCAAGAAGTCTTAGCCTCCCAGGGTTACTTCTATCACTCACACTTAGCTTGTATGATGGAAAACATCGAGTTTGCAGAATTCAAAGGGCCTGAGATCAGGATCGGAGAAAGTGATGGCACCCCACTCCAGTGTTCTTGCCTGGAAAATCCCAGGGACGGGGGAGCCTAGGGGGCTGCCGTCTACGGGGTCACACAGAGTCATACAGGACTAAAGCAACTTAGCAGCAGCAGCAGAGGTCAGGATGGTTGGAGATGGGGGGAGTACTAGAACTAAGGATGTCAGAAGCCTAAATTATAAAGTCAATCTTATGACTTTACTTTAGCCTTAAGATTTCAGTGTGTCCTTAAGCTGTTAGTCTATGCCTTCATATCTCACTCATTTTCCACATAATTCAGCAAGGAGAGAAGTGATGCAACAAGGACATATTCAGAAGCAACCTGGATTCTAACACCTATTACTCCTAAAAACAGTTTTGAAAGATCTAGCAGTCTTATGTTTAGACTAATATTTATCTCTATATTCATGAGGGACAAGTTGTCACCCAAAGATTCTGAAAGGACATTTTAATCCTTTGTTTCTAATTTTACAAGTTAAAACATTAAGTGCAAATGTCCAGGTAGGATTTCAATTTGACTTAATAATTTATGTTATAATATAGACTTCCTATCACATATGCTGACAAAGGATTTCCAAGGATGGCCAGAATTAGATTCTACAATGGGTTCTAGCACAGAACCAGAGCAGATATACAATGGTTCCAGATTAAGTCTGTCTTTAAACCTCCAGCACAGTTATGGTGAATATGACTAAGGCCATCCAAAGAGCCTCCAAAGCCTTCTAGAACATGAGGTTCATGTACACAGATCCCAGGGTGTTGCATATGATATTCACCTTTAGCTTACTCAGCAGCAATCCACCAGACAAATATTCACATGCAGAAAGGTAAGACCTCGCCGCCATCTGTAAGTTACTCTGAGAGGTGACGGTAAGGGCAGAAACCGCATACCCAAGAACTTGATCTAAAAGTGATTTCTTGGTATGGTATACATACACATATATACAATAGAGTATTCCTTGATGATAAAAAAGAAAGAAATAATGACATCTGCAGCAACATGGATGGACCTGGAGATTACCATACTAAGTGAAGTAAGTCAGACAAATACCATATGACTTCACTTATATGTGGAATCCAGAAAGAATGATACAAATGAATTTTATTTACAAAACAGAAACAGACTCACAGACACAGCAAACAAACTTACCGTTACCAAAGACGGAAAAGAAGGGAAGGAAGAATTCGTGATTAATGGGTACACACTGTTGTTGTTCAGTCACTAAGTCTGAGCCTCTTTGGATGCTCCTCTTTGGAGACTCCCCTTTGGAGCCTCTTTGGATGACCTTGGTCATACTCACCATCTCAGGGCTGGGGGTGTCCAACTCTTTGTGACCCCATGGACTGCAGCACATCAGGCATCCCTGTCCTTCACTATCTCCCAGAGTTTGCTCAAATTCATGTCCATTGAGTCAGTGATGCTTTCTAATCATCTTATCCTATGCCACCCTCTTCTCCTTTTGCCTTCAGTCTTTCCCATCATCAGAGTCTTTTCCAATGAGTCACCTCTTCGTATCAGATGGCCAAAGTATTGGAGTTTCAGCTTCACCATCAATCCTCCCAATGAATACTCAGGGTTGATTTCCTTTAGGATTGACTGGTTTGATCTATTTGCAGTTCAAGGGGCTCTCAAGAGTCTTCTCCAGCACCAAATTCAAAAGCATCAATTCTTCGGCACTCAGTCTTCTTTATGGTCCAACTCTCACATCTGTACATGACTACGGGAAAAACTGTAGCTTTGACTATATGGACCTTTGTCAGTAAAGTGATGTCTCTAATACACTAGCTAGGTTTGTAATAGCTTTCCTTCCAAGGAGCAAGTGTTTTTTAATTTGTATAACATAGATAAACAACAAGGATCTGCTCTACAGGGCAGAGAACTATATTCAATGTCTTGCAATAATCTATAACGGAAAAGAATCTGAGAAATTATATATGTATGTGTATATACATACATATATAAAATTAAGGTTCGTCTAGTCAAGGCTATGGTTTTTCCAGTAGTCATGTACTGGATGTGAGGGTTGGACTGTGAAGAAGCCTGAGCGCCAAAGAATTGACGCTTTTGAACTGTGGTGTTGGAGAAGACTCTTGAGAGTCCCTTGGACTGCAAGGAGATCCAACCAGTCCATTCTGAAGGAGATCGGCCCTGGGATTTCTTTGGAGGGAATGATGCTAAAGCTGAAACTCCAGTACTTTGGCCACCTCATGCGAAGAGTTGACTCACTGGAAAAGATTCTGATGCTGAGAGGGATTGGGGGCAGGAGGAGAAGGGGATGACTGAGGATGAGATGGCTGGATGGCATCACTGACTCGATGGGCGTGAGTCTGAGTGAACTCCGGGAGTTGGTGATGGACAGGGAGGCCTGGCGTGCTGCGATTCATGGGGTCGCAAAGAGTTGGACACGACTGAGTGACTGAATTGAACTGAACTGAACTGTTGTATATATACATATAACTGAATCACTTTGCTATATACTTGAAACTAACACATTATAAATTAACATTTCCATAAAAAATAAACATTTTTAAAAATAAAAGTAACTTCGCTCTGCACTTTCTCCAAGGTTCCCTTGCATTACTAAGATAGATAGTAAATACTGTCATATACTTTTGGAATGTTTGGGGAAGTATGTAGTCCGGAACTGTGTGCCTCTCTGCTTCATTCAGGCACCAGTCTGCCTTTAGGTGCTGTGTTCCCAACCCTCTTTGATTTCCCACTCACTTTCTTGGCTGCACTTCCTCAGTGTGATGTGTAACTTCAACGCACTAGGGTAAAGTGAGATGAAAGCAAAGTCAAGAGGATGAGAAAAAGACGGAAGAAAGCATTGGATCCACACTAATTCTTCTCTCTAGGTAACTACACACCCTTAAGCTTTTACAGATAATTCCGGTTATTATGAAAAGCAAAAAAGAAAATTCTGCTTCATTTTTGGCATATTTCTGGCGCTAATACCTCAGCATACAATGTAAAACCACTTTCAATCAACAAGAATTGCAGAAATTTCACTTTCTGTGAACAACGGGTGGAATTCTTCCAAGGGAACAGCCATGACATTCTTCAGCCTCAGATTAGGTTTTGAAGTGGACGATCAATCAGTCATCAGCTTTCTGAACATGTGCTGTGCACGGAGCAATATTTATGAAGTAAAAAGAAATAGGCCAATAACTTAGGATCTGATTGAGAAAAGGGAGCAAAAGAAAATCTACCAACATCTGGAAAAGCAAAAATGAGCAAAATGAGGACTTCCTTGGTGGTCCAGTGGTTAAGACTTTGTCTTCCAATGCAGGGGGTGCAGGTTTGATCCCTGGTCAGGGAATTAAGATCTCACGTACCTCATGGCCTGAAAAACCAAATATAAACACAGAAGCAATATTGTAACAAATTCAATAGGGACTTGAAAAATGGTCCACATTAAAAAAAATCTTTAAAAAAGTGAGCAAAACATAAACACATATGTTCATTAACATATTCATTCAAAGTTTATTATTTGCCAAGGGTACACACATTGCATTTTCAGTTAAACATAGAAATAAGCAAAAACTATACTGAGGTGGGAGGTGGTGTCTTAAACTGAACTTTAAATACTTTCTGGCCAGTAATTCTCCCTTACCTCTAGTAAAAGAATCCAACAGAAGAATTCACTGCTTATACGATGCATTGGATAACTAAAATAATATTTTTCTAATAAAATGGCATGTACTAAGTTCTCAATAAATGTTAGGTTCTCTCCCACCAGTATTTGTTCCAAATCCTCTCTGTTTAACTCGATATTGCTGGATAGGATCCAGGATCTTTGGAATGTTTACACCACTCCTGCATTCTTAGACGTACAAAACAAAAGGCCTCTGAGTCCAAGGACATACACTATGATATCAGTTCTTTTCTTCCATGGAATTATAACCATTTTAGTGCCAATAAGCAGAGTATTTAGCCAGATGTTACACAGAAATTCTGATTTTAATTTATTGGATTGAGAAATGATGCCTTCTGGTCATTTGCCCATGAACAGCGAAACAACCAAAACAAAATAAAATGGAACTACCGGGAGGGAGGCAGGATTTTAGAATAGCTGAGTCAGAACCTGCATCAATCCAAGCCTCCATCAGACCCATAAAAATACTGGCAAAATTATCAAAATCAACTTTTTGAGAGCTCTGCAAATTAGCCAAAGGCTTGCAACCATCTGAAGAGAGTTTATCCCCCAAAAAAGAAAAGCTACTAAACCTTGGTAAGAAGACTAGGGACTGAGACAGTTTAACTCGAGTTAATCCTATCTACCTCCTTCCCCAACTGCACAGTATTAGCCTGGAAAGCTACCAGCCTTGCAGCCACCAGAGGGACAGACGGTCTCTGGAACTCCTCCCAAAACCCTCTGCTCAGACCACAGTCACTGTCTGACCTGACTCACAGCTCCCTGAAAGAGCCAGTTTCACAGGGTGTTGTGTATTTGACTCACTCAGAGCTCAGCATCACAGGAAAGGCCCTGTCTCTAGGGCACTGATAGAAACAATCAGCTTCCCTTATTTAACATTCTGTTTAACTAACAATGCAATCCTAAGTGGGGCACACAAAAGCCTGGCAAAAATACATTAAAGGAAAGTCTGGAGGAATGAGGCTTACATAAAGTGCTTTGCAAAGTTCTGACCTATCACTGGGGCTCAAAAACAAACAAACAAACAAACAAACAACAAAAAAAAAAGTACAATTGTGGAGGGCTGTTCTCAGGACTGAGAACCAGAGAGGGCACTGATTACTCTCTTCCAGCTGGCCCTGAAGCCCTACAAAAGCAGGAAATAAAGGAAATAAAATACATAAACGAGAAGAGCCAATTCATTGGAAAAGACCTTGCTGGGAAAGATTGAAGGCAGGAGGAGAAGGGGACAACAGAGGATGAGATGGCTGGATGGCATCACCAACTCAATGGACATGAATCTGAGCAAACTTTGGGAGATAGTGAAGGTCAGGGAAGCCTGGCATGCTGCAGTCCACAGAGTTGCAAAGAGTCGGACACGACTTACCGACTGAACAACAACAAAGGCTAAGACAGACTTACAAATGGCCTGAGTATTGAAGGTATGACCCCAACACTCTTCATACCAAAAATGGCTAGGTCAAGTCATTTAAGGAAATCTTTTGACTAATCAGTTGATGACTGTAAAATAATTAACAAAGAGAAACCTTAATTAATAAAGAGACACCTCATTAAGAGGGAGCTTTCATGCCCTATGATGATAAAAGAGCCCAATAGGAAGGAGAAAGACTCCCCTTCTTTCCTGGCAAGAATTCATTCAGTGGAAAGTCATGGACTGTTGACAAGAGCACTTCCAACTTGCTTTAATCCTCTATGAAAGTGTTCTTCCCTTGCTATAAGGGAACTTGCACATGGCTTGTCATGGGTGCCTATCATGAATTGCAATTCTCTGCTGATCCAGAATAAACTCATCTCTACCAAAGAAATATCTGGCAGTCTATTTATTTAAAGTCAACAGCGATTGATAAGCTATGCTGGTCCAGGTCAACCCCTACAAAGACAGGCTAAAAAATAAAACTAAGAATTTTTTAAGTAAGTGATTTTTTTTTTAAGCAGAGACTTCAGAGGTCACACAGTGTAGGGAACACAGATTCCACAGAATTTGTCCAAAAAAGTTACCAAACAACAAAGCAACAACATGAACATAAAATGGAGGGCTCATAAGGAGAAGGAAATTAAATTAACCACGTAGAAATGCCAGGAAACTTGAAAGCAGACAAACAGTAAATAACTCAGACTCTCAAACTTAAAAAGAGAAAGTTTCTTCTGTTATTTTGTTTTCTTGTTTTAATTTACTTAGCAGAGATGATATTCAGACAGGTATCAGATTTGAAGTTTGCACATTTGATACAATGTTGATTTGGGTGATGACATTTTCATTTTGTGCTATGGAGAACTTACATATCTGGAAAAATGAACTGGGAATCTTTCAACCACTACTATAAAACCAGACCACTTCAAACCAACCCCCTGACAAAGTGAGGGCTGCAAGAGCCATTCCTCAGTTCATTCACCTGTATCACCATTCACCTCACACCTGCCTTTCCAATCGCATTGTTCCCTAAATAGACAGACTGTGTCTCAGCAATTCTTGATCAGCAGGCAGATTTGGGTTTACCCCTTGTTCAACCTTTGAAAAATCAAGCAGAAACTCTGACAGACTATATTTTTGTCCGAATGACAAGCAAGAAAATATTGACAAGTTTGTCTTCGAGACTCCAACGAGCAGCACCACCAGACACTTGGCCACAGACTCAAGAGGCAGCTGCTACCAAGGTCAACAACTTCCGACAGAGCTCTCCATGAGCTCCCCTCATGGTCTCACCTCCATGGCCAAATGTACTTCAATTCTTGGGTTTCCCTTTAAGCTCCAACTAGCTCACCAGCACCAGTGCCTCTGGAGGGGTTCTCTCAGGTCTTCCCCAACCTTCCTTCCAGACCAGCACTTCCTCAGCTGCTCCCACATTTGTGTCTAACTCTGGAAAAGGAAATGGCAACTCACTCTGGTATTCTTTCTTGGGAAATACCCATGGACAGAGGAGCCTGCAGGGCTACAGTCCATGGGGTCACAAAGAGTTGAACACTACTGACCCACTAACAATAACAGTTTCTGCACTAAGTCCCTTCTTCCTATTATCCTCAGAGTGACTCTGCTTCCCCGAGTGACCCTGACTGCCATAGAAGAAGCTGAATATCATCACATAAAGCCAACAAGCCCTCCTCCCTCTGAAGCAAAGAGATGCCTTAAGCCAACTAGAGCAAAGCCTGTGTTCTCATCAAGTTAAAAGAGAAAAAAATGAATGAATAATTTTTACATTATTACCACTCAAAAGAGACTTAATCTGGACCCAATAACATGTTTTCCACTGGACCAGCTCAAACTTTCTAAATAGCTACAGGATTTAAGAAAGGGACAATGAAAGATAAAATTTAAAAGAGTAAATGCCATCAAACAGCTCATAAAGTTTATGAACTTGGAAAATATGAAGTCACAGAGGTCACCATCAAAGAAGTTCATAAGAAATGCATGTTTAGAGAAAATGTCACGGTTTTTTAATATTGAAGATCCAAAGACCATGCATGACAGCATATGACTAAAGTAGGGCTGAGAAAAAAAGTCATTAGTCACTAAATAGAATGGAATGTCACTCAGCTAATAGTCTCTTGCAAGTAACAGCTCACTGAAGACAAAGACACTTACAAAGAACAGTCTTTATCTACTCATGGTCAATTCACCAGCATCCCAGTGGTAGTGTGAGTGGTATTGTAAGGTAGCCTTACAATAAAAGCTATTAGGCCAGAGTCAGCCTCAGAGACTTTGGGTACCTGCTTAGGACCACTGGTGTGAATTTCTCTGAGCCTCATGAAGACCCTCTGGGAGCAAAGCTCTTTCCATTCTTCCAGAGCAGCAGGCAGGGAGCCCCAAGAATGGTACATCAGAATGGCATCTCTGTTGTTAATGTCATATTTGGAACCCAACATCTTTCACGGAGCTTCAGCTTCAGCATCACCACTTCCAATGAATATTCAGGGTTGATTTCCTTTAGGATTGGCTGGTTTGAAGCTCCAATACTTTGGCCACCTGATGCAAAGAGCTGACTCATTAGAAAAGACACTGATGCTGGGAAAGATTGAGGGCAGGAGGAGAAGGAGACAACAAGGGGTGAGGAGGTTGGATGGCATTGCTGACTCAATGGACCTGAGTTGAGCAAGCTCCAGGAGAAATGGTGAAGGACAGGGAAGCACGGCATGCTGCAGTCCATGGGGTTGCAAAGAGTCAGACACGACAGCCAAAGGCTAGATCATTTNTGAGGGCAGGAGGAGAAGGAGACAACAAGGGGTGAGGAGGTTGGATGGCATTGCTGACTCAATGGACCTGAGTTGAGCAAGCTCCAGGAGAAATGGTGAAGGACAGGGAAGCACGGCATGCTGCAGTCCATGGGGTTGCAAAGAGTCAGACACGACAGCCAAAGGCTAGATCATTTCAATTACCCTAAAGGGCATTTTTTAAAAGAAATCTGAAATCAAACAATAAACTTTATTGTCTCCTGTGGCCCACCTCTAAACCGTTTCTATTCCATTGAAGATCACAGCCATACAGGCCCACTATGCCTGTGATTAGGGTCAGCACAG
The DNA here is from genome assembly GCA_006410615.1 of Neotragus moschatus. Taxonomy (NCBI): domain Eukaryota; kingdom Metazoa; phylum Chordata; class Mammalia; order Artiodactyla; family Bovidae; genus Neotragus; species Neotragus moschatus. Next base: position 159,254 of record SJYA01001353.1, on the reverse strand, counting down.
AACAAGGTTGTCCTGCTCACATTACACAGGTCTCTGAAGAGCAGAACACCGTGTGTCTGCTTTGCCTGACAAGTCCCAGCTGTCCAGAGGTAATTATTTATTAACTAAAGAGATACCCTGTGGGCTCTCATATTCTCCCAGTTCACACAATTGTCTATGTGGCCATTCTGCTATGGCCATTTAGTCAGCAATTTTGAGTCCTCCGGGCTTTTCTCTTTCCCTTGCTCCTTTACTTCTTATCCCTAAACATCTTGAGAGGGCTTCATTCTAATTCTGCTATTTGTCCCCATCAATATTCTACTGTGTCCCAGCACCTTGGAGACTGGCAGGCCCTAAGGTGCCCAGCAGGGCTGTGTCTCTGGGATCCTCCAGATGCCGGTCACACTGCATTCCTTGAAAAGGTGAAGGGGGACTTCCCTGATGATCCAGTGGCTAAGCCTCCACACTCCCAATGCAGGGGCCCCAGGTTTAATCCCTGGTCAGGGAACTAGATCCCACATGCCACTGCTAAAGATCTCACATGCTGCACCTAAGATCCAGCACAGTGAAATGTATAAATAAATATTTTTTAAGGGTGAAGGAAATCTCTCTCCTCTTCCTCTCCACATGCTGTATCTCTTGGACCCTGGAGCAACACCTGTCTGTGACCTGAGCCCCACAGAGTTCCCTGATCACTGAGTCCACACCCCTTCTCTGTGGGCCACACACTTGCCTTCTTGGAGTGAACTAGGGGACACAATAGATCTCAACCAACTCTGTCCTTCCCCTACCATCTGTTACCCCCTGCCCAAGCTCCTGCCCTACCAGCCAGACCAGACATGAACACCTACTATCATAGGTTGAACTGTCACCAAAAAACATATATACACTGAAGCCCTAACCCATGGTGTCTGTGACTTTATTTGGAAATAGAGCCCTGGCAGATGTAACCCTGTTAAGATGAGGTCATTAAGGTGGGCTCTAGTCCAATATGACTGATGTCCTTACAAGAAGATGAAAACCCCATGTGGAGACAGATACTCAGGGACAACACCATGTGACAGCAGAGGCAGAGACTGGCGAGACGCAGCTGCAAGCCATGGAATGTCAGGGACAGCTGGCCAGCGCCAGGAGCTAGGAAGAGGCAAGGAAGGAGTCCCAGGGTCTCCGAGGGAGTGTAGCCGCCAACACCTTGATTTTTAACTTCTTGCCTCCAGAACTGAGAAACGTTAAGTTTCTGGGTTTTTATGTCACCAAATATATGATAATTTGTTACAGCAGCCTTAGGAAACTAATCCAGGAACTTCCCTGGGTGGCTCAGTGGATAAGAATCTGCCTACCAATGCAGGGGACGTGGGTTCGATCCTTGATCCAGGAAGATCCCGCGTGCTGGGGAACAGCTAAGCCTGTGCACCACAAGTACAGAACCTGCGCTCTAGAGTCCATGCTCCACAGGAAGAGAAGCCACCGCAAGGAGAAGCCCACCCTCCATAATGAAGAGAAGCCCCCACAGCTAGAGAAAGCCCTGTGCACAGCAACGAAGACCCAGCAAATCCAAAAGCAAAATAAACCAATCGGCCCACTTCGGCTGTTCTGAGACGGTATAGAGGCACTGCACCTCACTGTGCTTCATTTCCCGGACCTTATATTTGCTGGCCACAGAAAGTTACAAGGCAAAACAGAAAATCTTGCTCCCTCTAAGGATCGGGGAGGAGGCCAGGAGACAGACTTATTTTCTGCTATTTTTTCAAAATCCGCCAACATTGATGTTCAGCAGCCTCATTATCCTAGGAGATAAAAAGCCTTCCATCCTTCAGTGCTGGATAAACTACAATCAGGATGCTCGAGTGGGTTTCGGGCAGAGGCATGGGGCAGGACAAGATATAGAGAAGAAATGGCCCATTCTGACACCTCTGGAGTGATGCACTCAAATATCATCTTGATACCCAATCCAGATCAGCTGGGAGGTCTCATCCTCCTCCCCATGTGTTCACAGAGAAACACACATTTTCCATTAACTGCCGAGGTCACCGGCAGGGTGTTCTGGCAGAGCCGTGTGGAGAAGTTGTACAGCACCTGCCTACATATGTTTGGCCCAGTGCCCTCCCCTCGCTTCCCCTCTGATCAGAAGCACATTTATCTGCAACGTTTTTAAAGTCAGAAAAATAAAGAATCTCTCCTAGACTGTTTTGATTTCTAAAACCAGTTCCAGACTGTGCATGGTATTTCGGTTGACTTTCAATTATAACATCCTATTGCATTTATTCTGTTCCTCGAGAACACAAAGAGAAATCACCTCTGAATATCTATCGCTGCAAAGACGAGCTCTTTCCTCATTTCTCTTCACTTCCCTTTCTTTGCAACTTTTCTCTCTCCTCTTGTCCCCCTGATCTGATTGTTCTCTTTTCTGATTCACTCAGTCTTTTGCCTTTTCCTCCCCACAACCCAGACAGCCATCAGAGCCAATCTAAGCAAATCCTGAAGTTGGCAAATTTGTTCTTCAACACATCATGTTCCCTTTTCTGCACCATTTCTGCCCTCAGCTCACAACTGCTGAGTATCTAAGGGTTCTGGATATCTTTCTGTGCCTTTGTTTCCCTCTTTGTACAAAATAACTTGTTCTTTCCATTTGTACACTAAAGGAAGTCATGCCCTCTTCAAGGCAGTTGCTGCAAGGATTAAAATGTACTAGAGTATAAAATTGACAATATTCTGTAAGTTTTACCACTCCCCTGTGTTCAGCTTCTCAGGCTCTGCTTCCTCCCCACTTTCCACCTCCCCGCCCCTCCCCCACTGTCCCCCCCTANCTCATTTCTTTATTTTCAGTTGACGAAGAGAAATCTTGAATACTAGGTCAAAGCATTTTAGCTTTAGAGGAGGGATCAGAAAAAAAGAGAGGCACCTCCATTGCCTGGAGAACAAGGCCAGCCCTGATGATGTCACAACCCAACCTGCTTCCTCCATGTTGAACAATCTTCTTGTGAGAAAGAAAACAAGAGACAAAGAAGCAAAGACAGGCACACAAAAAGCTACAGTCCAGGGATCCAAAGGTCCACTAGCTGCTCTGACCTTGCGCCCTGCACTCCACCCCTAGGACACAGTGGTTAGAGATGTCCTTCTCTGCTGACTTTACTCAAACATGCCCTAACTTAAGATCCAGAAAGAAATGGTTGAGAACTTCTGGTCCCTCTCCTTGTCAAGTTCAAGCCTCCCTACTGAAGGAATAATGGGTTCCATGTATTCATTCCACAGTGACCAAAGCTTCTTTGCTTTGAACAGATTGACCTGTGTACCCCAGGTGTAATCTAAGGCTATCTCAACCCACAAGAACCTATACACACTTGACTTAAGCAATCATTTCCATAGTCTATGACAGTTCAAACCCTCCTACTCGTTCCAAACATTCCTTAGGCTTATTTCCATGAGGTCTCTTTTAACTCAACTTTCAGTGTTGAGCACACTGCCTCTCTTTTATTCCACACAAAGTCAGAAACTAACCCTCTTCTCTCTAATTTAACACAGAAAAAAAAAATCTGTTCTTGCCAAATGAAGTCTGAATTAGCATCACTGACACTAGGATGTCCCATCATGTACTTACTGTACAGCATCCCACGATCCCACGGCCCTTTCCTCTCCTTCCTCCACCACTTCCCAGCCATCCGCAGATTTCTCTCTCTGCCTCACACAGAGTAGCATCACTCTCTTCTCTCAGGACTTGACATCAGCCAACACCATGGCCTTGAAAGAGTGTGGCCCTGCCCAAGAGAAATGACTGTTGACAATTTCTAGGAGAACAAGTATCTCCTAATCACGCACCTGGAAGAATTTAGCAGAGGAGACCTTGTGTGAGGAAAGAGGAAATCAGGAGCTTTAGCAGCCAGAGTTGAAACCAAGCATCTGTCACAGACACTGTCCTAGAGTGTGATAGGAATTCAGGGGAGGAAATGTCGCCAAAACCTGGGAAAGAGAAAGGTAGAAAGGAACTCTGTGACTCAGTTAGCTAAAGATGTGTTCAGAGAACTCAGCAAAGACTTTGGCCACCTCTCTGCCCTGTTTCCTTATCTGCAAAATGTTATACTCAGGACTAACTGGGTCCTCATTCTTAGGATGAAACAAACCAAATACCTCTCCAAAACAGAGACTTTATGTGATGTGTTTGGTATTTGGAAAGGAACATCAGCTTTTTTTTTTCTACACTAGACCACTACTTAGTCAACTGAACTATGAACCAAATAGAACACCAGGGTGAATGTCAGGGCAATGTGCGTCTGTCAGTGGTCAATCCACTGATGGTCCGAACTTATTCAGCTGGTCAAGCTGGCTTCACATGGGAAGGAAAGACGGAAACCTCTGAAGGGAGAGGGGGGCAGTTCCCTGATTGTGAGCATACGAGTAGTTCTGTTTCCTTATAAGAACCTTCCAGCATGCCTTCATGATCTGCTAAACACAGAATCTACAGATTTATCTTGGAAGAGAGAAGGTGTTTCCCAAAATCCACGTGCCCAAATTGTTAAGTCCAATACCCATCTCCCCTGCCACTTCCCTTTTCTAATTAAGCCTCTCTACCATTTCCAACATGGTTAACAGAAGTCAGTGAGCACAAGGGTCATAGCATAGTCACATCATGTGCTAATGCTGACCGGGCTTGACTTGATGGAGGGGTCTACCTAACACACTGTCATTTCATTATCACCTCTGTGATCCTGGCTTCTGTTAAACATTAACAAAATGTTAAAGAATCAAATCAGTGACTGCTTATGCTATTTGGGATTAATAGCCTGTTTCAGATTAACATGAGTCAAAGGAAAAAAATGAAAAAACAATTTAGAATTTGCAAAATAATAATCAAGTAAAGGAGAATACACAATTCCAAGTTGACACCGAGTCTAAAGAAAGTAGATAGCTTCAGTCCTGGACTGGATGCCTTTCAAGTCTCTGGTTGGGGGCTGAAATCCATAGGTTTCTGTTTACTCCTTGATAAAAAACGATGAGTTGATAAAGCATAGATTAAGCAAAGATCCTCTTCCACATGTCTGTAGACAAAATGTCAATCAAGGGACCCAGTATGTAAGTAGAACACAGTACATGTAATCTAAGGCATCCTTTTCAGGTGTTTAAGCCATTAGTGGAAGGAGAGAAGAGGGGGCTGACAAGTGACTTGTAGGCTCCCTACAACCAGGCTTTTTATATGTGAATTTTCAATGTGGGTTTTCTGTGAATGCTTCCTTGATTAAAGTGGGGCCTTACAGAGGAATAAATGAGGAAATTCCAAATGTCAATATCAAATGAGTGATTAGATTATTCTTCATTTTTAATTTATCCTTATGGCATGTATACACACATGCCACCAATACAAATAATCTAGAACTGATTTTTTTTTTTACAAAAAGAAAACATAAGACCATAAGACCAAGCTTGGAAATTTGCTTTAGAAAAAAGAGTGTCAAGTGAGAGACCTTTCTCCATCAACCATATCCATCTCCATAAAAAATACAAAAATGACATCTGAAAAGACCTGCAGAAAAGTCTAGACCAACTTAGCTCCAGAGCCCCCTAAAGCAACACCATCCAAATTATCCAAGCTGGAAAAATACACCCCAAGTCCTGCCAACTGCAACCATGACTGCAGCAATGGAGCTGAAAAATGCCGAGGAAGAAGGTAACAGGGAATGTACATCCCGCTGCCAGGCAGGGGTTGCCAAGAACGATTACGAGAAAATTCCATCCTGCCACAGACTTGGGTGATTTGATGGCAAAATATGCACAACTTCCACATTTTTGAAGGGCTTTGTTCTCAGGGAAACCCCTGACTGTCAATAGTGTGTCTGCCCTCGTGTCAATTACAAAGGCAGATCCTGATTTTTCAAGCTGACTGCACTTAGGCCTAAGGATGGCCATTTTCTGAGTCTCTTAAAAATAGGCATGAGCAAACTTCTTCTGTAAAGGTTCAGTTCAGTTCAGTCGCTCAGTCATGTCCGACTCTTTGTGACCCCATGAATCGCAGCACGCCAGGCCTCCCTGTCCATCACCAACTCCCTGAGTTCACTCAGACTCACGTCCATAGAGTCAGTGATGCCATCCAGCCATCTCATCCTCTGTCATCCCCTTCTCCTCCTGACCCCAAACCCTCCCAGCATCAGAGTCTTTTCCAATGAGTCAACTCTTCACATGAGGTAGCCAAAGTACAGGAGTTTCAGCGTTAGCATCATTCCTTCCAGAGACAGTAAATATTTTAGGTTTTACAGACCACATAGCTGTCATACAGTTATTGAACTCTGCTGCTGTAGCCTGAAAGCAACCACAAATTATATATAAATGATTGATCACAGCCATGTTTCAATAAACTTTTATTTACATGGACAAATATGAGTTGCAGAATGTAGCTTTCTGAGTTTTGGGTTAGACAGTCAACCTGTACCTTCTATATGCCCCTAGGAAGGCTAATCCACAGTTCACAGTGGACGTGGACACAGACAAACTGCTGTGTTAGGGTCAAGCTCATAGTCATGTCAACTCTCCACATAACACTCTAGGAGACTCAGGGTGACTGCAAATTCTCTGCAACTCTTCTGATAGAAAGGGTGAGATCTTTACTCTCTCCTCTTTAATCAGAACTGCCTCTGTTGTATACAGTGGAGTATTACTCGGCCATAAAAAGGAACCAAATTAGGTCACTTGTGGAGATATAGATGTACCTAGAGACTATTGTACAGAGTGAAGTAAGTCAGAAAGAGAAAAACATATATATTAATGCATATATGTGGAATCAAGAAATATGGTATACATGATACTATTTGCAAAGTAGATATAGAGACATAGATGTAGAGATCAAATATATGGACACAAAGTGGGAAAGAGGGGATGGAAAGAATTGAGACTGGGATTGACATATATACAGTATTGATATTATGTATAAAATAGATAACTAATGAGAACCTACTATATAGCACAGGGAACTGTCCTCAATGGTCTGTGGCGATCTAAATGGGAAGGAAATTGAAAAAAGAGGGGATGTGTATATATATATATATATATATATATACATACATACATACATATACATATATATACACATACACATTGCTGATTCATTTTGCTGCACAGTAGAAGCTAATATAACAACGTAAAGTAATATACTCCAATAAAAATTAATTTAAAAAAAATTTTTGTAAATACTGTCTCTGTACACAGATGTAAAGAACAAACTTTTGGACTATGTGGGAGAAGGCAAGGGTGGGATGATTTGAGAGAAAGCATTGAAACATGTATATTACCACATGTAAAGCAGATGATCAGTGCAAATTTGATGCATGAAACAGGGAACTCGAAGCTGGTGCTCTGGAACAACCCAGAGGGATGGGTTGGGGGAGGAGGGTTCAGGATGCAGGGACACATGTACACCCATGGCTGATTCATGTCAATGTGTGGCAAAAACCACCACAATATTGTAAAGTAATTAGCCTTCAATTAAAATTAATTAACTAATTTTTAAAAATACTGTCCCTGTGATTGCCTGACCAATAGAATATAACACAAGGGATAATATGCTGGTTTCCAGGCTGGCGGTTTCTCAAGCATGGTTTTTGTTACACTTGCTTGTGGAATCCACTTTCCATACTGTGAGGAAGTCAAGCAGCCCCTCAGAGAGATCCACGTGGAGAGGAGGCGAGGCTCCTGCCAATACCTCCAGCTGAGCTTCTAGCCAGGCCCCCAAAGCACCCCTCACATGGTCCTCCACATATGCTACTGTCTGCTGTTCTGATGCAGAGGGGCAGTAGGATGCTATACGGTGTTGAGGAATGAAACCTCTAGACGAAGAGCCTGGGTCCGAGACTGAATGGGGCAGTTCTTCTCCCCTAACCTGCATCCCACCAACCTGTAGCCATTACTCTGCACTAGACTCCAACAAACCTGCACTTATTAAGCCACTGGGATTGTTAAGGTTGCTACATACTCCATGCAGTTGGCATACTGTATAAAATAGTGAGAACTTACTGTGTAGCACAGGGAACTGTACTGTTTTCTGTGGTGATCTAAACGGGAAGGAAATTGGAAAAAAGAGGGGAAGAAAGAAGGACAAAAGGAAGATATATGCTACTCTGGACAAGCTTTACAGCAGAGCATCAGATATTTCTAAAGCTAAATAAGTAGAACTCTATGGTTGACTCACACTGTGAATTAGAGCTGTCTGTGTTCTAAAACCTATGAGAAGCATGGGTCATTTATTCAGGGAAACCTACTGAATTGTGGAGCTTATTTATATGAGTCTGACCAGATGCACTTGAAAAGACAAGGCTTTTTCCACAGCTGGTCTTCAGGAAGCAAAAGGGAAAGGTGGTGGGTGGGGAGAAATGAGCCGGTTGAGACTAACATATACATACTACTATTTATAAAATTATCAACAAGGAGCCAGGGTATAGGACAAGGAACTCTACTCAACACTTTGTAATAACCTATATGGTAAGAGAACCCAAAAAAGAACATGGATATGTCTATGTTGTTGTACATCAAAAAAAGAAAAGAAAAAAACCCTGCAACCCTGTAAATCACCTACTCTCCAATACAAAATAAAAGAGAGACAAAGACAGTGGCCTCTGGGCTGTGAGAGCTGGTGAAAGCTGCCCCACGACCCCTCACACACACAGTGACTGGTGTTACCTGTCTGGTTAAAGAAATTTTATTTCCCAGTATATATGGAAAAATGATGTGAAAGGACTTACCCTTCAGACCTGGAGTCAGCAAACGATGGCCCCAGGGCCAATCAAGCTTGTTGCCTATTTTTATACAGTCTGTGAGCTGAGAATTTGTAAACAGTTGGAAAAACTCAAAAGAAATATCTAGATCAAATGCAAATTATACGAAATTCATGTTTCAGTGTTCCATGAATAATGGCTTATTGGAACACAGTTCAGCATGTTCTTTAAATATTGTCTAAAGCTACTTTCTCATGACAACAGCAAAGTCAAGCAGTTGTGATAGAAACACCAGGCCTGCAAAGCCTAAAGTATTTACTTTCAAGCCCATCAAAGAAAATGTTCACAGCCTTCCTTTGGACCACTGTGGTCCATGAACTCTTTATTCTGAATTAATTTACTGGATTGGCCCTTTTTCTAACAAACTCTGAGGAGCTTATCCTAACAGTTTAATAAGGAAGCAGGAGGTAAAATGAAGGATAAAATCAAAGCTCTCTGAGCAGGACACACCACCCAGGTAGGGAGGCACAGGGTAGGGTCCCTGAAAGTCAGGAGGTATCACCAGACACCTGGAAGAAGGATGTCCAGCCCAAGGAAGTAGTCAGGGAACTAAAGGAGAGGGAAAAGGTGGAAGACAAAAGAATATCCCTTGAATTAGTCTCAACTCCCCCAAGGTGTAAACACATCCAGTGGTTTTAATGTTTTATTAAAGTGAAACAAATTGATCAAAAGAATCATGTATAAAGTAGGGATTAATCTCAAAAAAATACATACAAACATCTCATGCAGTTCAATATCGAGAAACAAACAACCCAATCAAAAAGATGGCCAGAAGACCTAGATAAACGTTTCTTCAAAGAAGATATGCAGATGGCCAAAAGGCACAGGAAAAGATGCTCAACATCACTAATTATCAGCAAAATGCAAAACAAAACTACAATGAAGTATCACCTCACACTGGTTAGAATGGCCATCATCAAAAAATCTACAAACAACACATATTGGAGAGGGTGTGGAGAAAAGGCAGCCCTCTTACACTGTTGGTGGGAATGTATACTGGTACAACCACTACGTTGTTGTTTAGTTGATAAAAAAAACTCTTTTGTGATCCCCTGGACTGTAGCCCACCAGGTTCCTCTGTCCATGGGATTTCCCAGGCAAGATATTAGAGTAGGTTGTCATTTCCTTCTTCAGGGACCATTATTGTGGAGAACTTAAAAAGCTAAAAATAGAATTACCATATGACCCAGCAATCCCACTCCTGGGTATATACCCAGCTGCTGCTGCTGCCGCTGCTAAGTCGCTTCACTCACGTCCAACTCTGTGAGACCCCTGACGGCAGCGCATCAGGCTCCCCCGTCCCTGGGATTCTCCAGGCAAAAACACAGGAGTGAGTTGCCACTTCCTTCTCCAATGCATGAAAGTGAAAAGTGAAAGTGAAGTTGCTCAGTCATGTCTGACTCTTAGCAACCCCATGGACTGCAGCCTACCAGGCTCCTCCATCCATGGGATTTTCCAGGAAAGAGTACTGGAGGGGGTGCCATTGCCTTCTCCGATATACCCAGAGAAAACCGTAATTCCAAAAGAGACATGCATCCCAATGTTTACTGCAGCACTATCCACAATAGCTGGGATATCAAAGCAACCTAAACATCCATCAATAGATGAATGAATAAAGTATATTTTTAAGTGTTTTAAAAAATAAACCCAAAGGGCAGACTCTTCACTGAAACACAATATAGTCCACATTTGTGAAAATTATTAATTCAACGTTAATACCACCTGTCCCCAGATCTGTTCTCTCAGTGATAGGGTCGCTAGTCTTGTCCATGTATCCAGCTGACCTCTTTTCTTACCTGCTGCTTTATGGGGAGCTAGGGTCTCACCCTGGGCCTCCAGTGAGTAGAAACAATCGAAAAATCACACCAAAACTTCAAAGAGCTCTTCATTCAGGCCAGCTCTGAAGCCACATCCCTTAAAACCTCCCTAACTTTGGCTCTGGTGGGACCCAGAAGGGCCAGTAAGGGATTAGGAAAAAGAGAAATCTTTGGTCTTGCTCTGATCTCCAACCTGACATCAGCCCAGAGTTACAGCCTGGACAGTTGGCAAAAGTTGGCACTGGGATGCAGGTGGACTAACTTCAAGGAGATTTGTTCTCAGGAATTTTTCTTTTCAAATGGTTGGGAAAAGCTTCAAAATAACAGCCAACATGTACACACTGCTATATTTAAAATGGGTAACAAACAAGAACCTACTGTATAGCACAGGGCACTCTGCTCAATGTTATGTGGCAGCTTGCATGGGAGGGGAATTGGGGAGAGAATGGATACATGTATACGTGTGGCCGAGTCCTTTTGCTGTCCACCTGAAACTGTCACAATATTGTTAACTGACTATACTCCAATACAAAATTAAAAGTTTTTTAAAAAGTAACAACCACAATTCATGAGCTTTTCCTTAAAAATAATAACACAGATTTTGCATCTGTGTGGATTTCAAGTGCAAATGGAGTCAAGAAAAGAAGCCTTTAAATAAAACCTCACCCACTTCTCCCTTCTTCTTTATGTTTCCACATTCTTTGCACTCCCCACCCCCTTAATTTTTCACTAGCTCCTTCCTCCCTTTAAAATTCCCCTGACCCACAGTGCCCAGCCCCTTCTCAGGTGTCTTGACAAGACTTCAAGAAACTTGCTTTTATTAAAAAGAAACAATTAATAATAACAATCCTTTAAGACCATCAGTGTCTTAAGATGACCATCTTAAGGCCATCGGGACTTAAGATCGTATAAATGCTGGTTGTAAGCATGATGCCCTGATCTGATACACAAAAATAAAGATGTCAAAAATGGTAGTGAGCCAAAACCAAGACTGTTGACTCCGTCACTTCACAGACGGAGCTAGTGAAAGACCAATTCCAGGCTGTCTCCCCAGTCCCAGGTGAGGGCTGCCTCTGAGATACCCTACTCTCTCCAGGTTTTCCTTCTGCCGTCCCCAACCCTCCAGGTCTGTCGCCTTCAGAACTAGCCAAGCATTTCACCTACTAATCAAGATACAATTCCATATGAACCCTTTTTGTTTTATGTAAAATCGCAGTGAAGTTTCTCATGGAACCCCACATGAGTAATCCTTGTAGAAGCCAACCAATAAGCTAGCGTAATCCTCTGAGAATGTGGGTCTCACCTTAAATACCTAAGTAAAATGGATCCCTAAAGAAAGCCTGTGATAATCCCTTTAACAAAGTAGATAGGCTCAGAATCTATCCAACTTGTTGTTGACTATTAATGTTTACAACTGACTTTTATAAGAATACTTTCACAACCTCAGATCTACCAAAGAAGTGGCTCTACCATATAGGGAACTAAAGCAATTCAGCCTGTAGGGACCAAAGACTATGGGATTGTAAGCTAACCTCATACTTAGTTCAGTAAGCTAACTTATCATTTCAACTTCATTCACAAAAGATGGTTTGTATAAACTGTATCCTATAAAAGGGCATATGTATTCAGCTGAAGAAATGGGAGTGCAGACAGGGAAAAGTTTAGGTAAAGATATGGTTTGGATCTTTTCACCATAGAATCGCTCAGCTCCACAAGCCAGACTACCTTTATACATTATGTACAATACGTACCAAGTTTTATTTCATATATCACTGACTGACTGTAAATCAACGAAACTAGAATGTAATCCAAAGCATCAAAGAGAAGTTAACCTGACCCAAATCAGCAGCCAGAGCAGCTCAGTCCAACTAATTGCGGCAGCAGAAATGGCACTTCACAAGGAATGCAGATCAAATGAAAAATGGAAACTAATCAAAGAATAATGCTATGCCTATTCCAAAACTGTGTCCTAATAGGAAAGTCAATGATAAGGGCAGAAAAATTGAACTGGGTTTTGAAAAAGGCCAATTGCAAGTGACTATAGGAGAAAGCAACTTGTCAAGTATGTCACTGTGCCCTGGGTCTTGGTAACACACAACTGTCTCTGTGGTTTTCAATGCAGACAGCACAACAATCACCATCTTAAAATGCACATGAGTCAGCCCCAACTCAAATCAATTGAATCCTGAGTGAGTTGCAGCATCTTCATTTTTGAAAGGCTCTTCAGGAGATTTGAACATGAGCCAGCACTGAGAACCACTGCCTCTCCTCAAGGCACCTCCAATGTCCGAAACCCCTAACTGGGCAAAGAGCAAAACCAAGATGGCTTACAAGGTAAATTGGAGGTAACAGTTTAACCGTTATAAAAACTGATTACAAATTCTTCTTTGCTCTAACAACCAGCCTCCCCAGAGAAGGGGGAGTAGAGAGAACCTGAGTCTGCACACTGGGATTTCTTTGGAAGAAATGATGCTAAAGCTGAAACTCCAGTACTTTGGCCACCTCATGCGAAGAGTTGACTCATTGGAAAAGACTCTGATGCTGGGAGGGATTGGGGGCAGGAGGAGAAGGGGACAACCAAGGATGAGATGGCTGGATGGCATCACTGACTTGATGGACGTGACTCTGAGTGAACTCCAGGAGTTGGTGATGGACAGGGAGGCCTGGTGTGCTGTGATTCATGTGGTCACAAAGAGTTGGACACGACTGAGCGACTGAACTGAACTGAACACAAGTTTCAACTGGCTCCAGGGCCCTGCTAAAGAGATGATGACCCAGACAAGAAGAGAAAGTGCATGGCGCAGAATTGAGAGTCATCGGAGCTCAACAACTTTGCCTGCACAACAATTACAAGTGTACTCTTATGCTGGCATACTGCCAAGGCTAATGGGGCTACTCAAATGTTCTTATATTGCTGGGTTTCCTACAGGTGTTGTGAAGGTTGATGGAATTATTTTTCTTAAAATAGCTCTAAAAGTTCTCATAAGTAAGTCAGGAAGACCCATTTCTAACAGATTTTCCTTCCTACCTCTGAATCAAAGCTATATTCCTTAAATATACAATATTTTCAGTCTTTTAGACATGTTGAAGATCTGTTAACCACCAGCAGATGTGTTATATAATGGTTTTCTTTGGACAAAATTAAAGCTATTCATCCCGCTAAATCCTTCTAGCTGCTTCAAGGGGTCTTGAATCCAAAGTGTAGTTAATTTAGCACGTGCTCCACTGTGGCTAATTAAAATATGCTTTAGGTAGTTCAGCATATTTTCCCATGCAATTTCCCCCCCTGACTTGGTCTGCTTCTTTCCTTTCTTTATTTCTGTGATGCACCCAAGGATTACGTTATTTGAGAAACCACAGTGCAAAGACTAACCATTGGCCAATTCTAGCTGAAATGCAATATTAACCCCTAATTTATTCTTCTGAGAAAAATCATGCTCCACCATCCTTTCATTCATTTTCCATTCAAAGCTAAGCTTTCAGCCCAAATTGTCTTAATGGTAGCTTCCCCTATGGAATCCCAGCCTACTTTCCAACCCAGGCACCATAGGGATGCAGGTGGAGGAGGAGAAGCTAAATCTGAGTTGNAGTCAACTATATCATGGGGTCGCTAAGAGTCGGATACGACTAAGCTTCTTCACTTTCACTTTTCACTTTCATGCATTGGAGAAGGAAATGGCAACCCACTCCAGTGTTCTTGCCTGGAGAATCCCAAGGATGGGGGAGCCTGGTGGGCTGCCATCTATGGGGTCGCACAAAGTCTGACATGACTGAAGTGACTTGGCAGCAGCAGCAGCATTCTTTCCTATGGCCAAAAAGATGTTACTGAGATTCTCCTGGTCCATGGAATCCAAATTCTAGGAGCTAATTCAGTCTCCCTCCTGAAATTTGCAGTTAAAATATAGCAATAGCAGATGATGAGATCGCCTTGATGACTCCCAACATGAGTGATCAATCATGGAAACCAGAGTTTTCAAGACTAGAAGTATTTCCTAACCATCTTCTGTGGACATGGTTATCTATTTTATGTATCCATGCATGCCCAGTTGCTCAGTTGTGTGTGACCCTTTGCAACCCATGGACCATAGCCCACCAGGCTCCTCGGTCCATGGGATTCTCCAGGAAAGAATGCTGAAGTGGGTTGCCACTTCTTATTCCAGGGGATCTTCCCAACCAAAGGATAGAATCTGTGTCTCTTGTGTCTCCTGAATTGGTAGGAGGATTCTTTACCAACAGAGGCACTTGGGAGGCCAATTTTATGTGTAGTAGTGTGTTTATGTTGGGATTAACATATACACACTACTATACATAAAGTAGATAATCAACAAGGACCTGTTGTATAGCACAGGGAACTCTACTCATATGACAGGTTATGACTGAGTACTCTGTCATAGCCGACATGGAATGACAGATCCTATAACCTATAAGGAATCTTAAAAGGTATGTATTAATACATGTGTATATATATAACTGAGTCACTTTGCTGTACACCTGAAACTAACAACTTTGTAAATCAACTGTATTCCAATATAAAACAAAAAAATAAATTAAAAAAAGAAGACTCAAGAAGAGAAAGATGATATGTATAGATGTGGAGGAAAGTGAAGTGACAGGATCAGCTAATACAGTTGAGTCCTGAGAGCCCAGAGGAATTAGGTACTAGGCACCCCCTTGACAGAGGCCTAAAATGAGATGCTAAGAAACGTAGGCACAACTCTGTGACACACTCATGACTGTCACACTTAATCCAAGTATAAGGCCAGCCAGGAGTAAAGTGACAAGGAAATGTCAGAGAAGATCCCGAAATTCATCCTATCCCACAAGACTAAAGCCAAAAGTAAGCCTCCATCCAAAGTCTTTGGTCTGTAAATCAATTTAAAATCTTCAAAGGTGTCAAGCCCAGTGATAAGCCCATCACAATAATTCACATGAGAGATGAGGCAAATATAGTCTAGTTTATATATTAAAATGGTTTGTAATACTATTTATGACAATAATGTTTGTGACAAAATACAATTTTTTAGTATTTTATTTTTTATTTTTCTCATTAGAAAGAAATTAATTTTTAATTTTAATTTAATTAATTTAAATTTAATTTTGTTTCCTCCTTAAAGAGATGACAATTAAAAAAGGTCGAGAGACTATCAGTTCAGTTCAGCTCAGTCGCTCAGTCATGTCCGACTCTTTGCGACCCCATGAATCACTGCACGCCAGGCCTCCCTGTCTATCACCAGCTCCCAGAGTTCACTCAGATNTAATTAATTTAAATTTAATTTTGTTTCCTCCTTAAAGAGATGACAATTAAAAAAGGTCGAGAGACTATCAGTTCAGTTCAGCTCAGTCGCTCAGTCATGTCCGACTCTTTGCGACCCCATGAATCACTGCACGCCAGGCCTCCCTGTCTATCACCAGCTCCCAGAGTTCACTCAGATTCATGTCCATCGAGTAGGTGATGCCATCCAGCCATCTCATCCTCGGTCGTCCCCTTCTCCTCCTGCCCCCAATCCCTCCCAGCATCAGAGTCTTTTCCAATGAGTCAACTCTTCACATGAGGTGGCCAAAGTACTGGAGCTTCAGCTTTAGCATCATATAGTCTCTATCTAAAAAGAGCACCAGATTCAGTTTTGTTAATGATGTTTCTCTTACATATTTAGTCATGAAAATTGTCTTTAATATCTCAAGTTCCCAATTTTAACATTGTTTCCCCTTTCTGTTCTGTCCTTGGCCCCAGGTTTTGGTACACAAATTTTTTGTACTGAGGAAAATATTTGCCATATGAGTTGTATATACCTTAGAAAAATGTTAAGGCAAAATCTGTCTTTTATAGGCATACTTGCATTTTAAGGGTTTTATCATACTATGGAATCAAAGGTACTGATCCATCACACGCATTCACCCCTACTTGGTACAGAGAGACCTTTGTACAAAGGAGCAGAAATTATTCCACATGTGCCTTTTCTATAAATATTTAAACTAGATTATAGAAAATGCCGAAGCCCAGGTTCCAAAGAGCACTGTAGCCAACGGGGATTGGCCACACTAGCAGTAAATAAAACTCATCGAGTTTTTGCTATGTCCCAGGCATGTTCACATAAGTATGTATGACCAACTCCATTCATCTTCAAAATAATTCTATGAAACAATTATTGTTTTATAGATGAGAAAATTGAAGTGAGAGAAGTTATCTGACATGCCAGGTCACAAGTACAGCATATGCCAGAGCCAAGGTTTAAACCCTGCTGGTTTGATACCAGGGCTTGTGCCCTGAAGCACTGTATGATACTGCCTAGGAAGCTGGCTCAGGGCAAGGACTCTGAGCCTGGCAGATCTGCACTAAAATCCTGTCTCTACCATCTCCCACCTGGTGACCATGAACTAATGACCCAGCTTCTCTGAATCTCGGTTTGCTGTTTGCTTGTCTCACAGGATTATTATGAGTTGTAAATGAGCCCATACCTGGCTGAATGTACCCAAATGTAAAAAATAAACAGGATCAATACTGTCAAAATGTCAGTTCTTCCTGACTTGACCAATAGATTCCACAGATCTATAGGTTCAGTCAAAATCCCAACAAGTTATTTTTTGGATATCAACAAACTAGTTGTAAAATTTGTATGGAGAGGGAAAAGACCTGAAATGCTAAACACAACATTGAAAGAGAAGAAAGTTGGAGGACTGGTGTTACCCAACTCCAAGACTTATTATAAAGCTACAGTATTCCAGAGAGTGTGGTTTCATCCAAAGAGTAGACACATAGATCACAGAGCAGAAGTGAGAGCCCAGAAATAGACCCACATGAATAGAGGCAACTGATTCTTGACTAAAGAACAAAGGCAATGCAATGGGGAAAAGACAGTCTTTTCAACACATGGTGCTGGAACAACAGGGCTTCCAAATGCAAAAAAAAAAAAAAAGTTAATCTAGATAGAAACTTCACACCCTTCACAAAATTAATTCAAAATTAACTCAAATGTAACACAAAACTATAAAACTCCTAGAAAATAACATAGAAAGAAATCTAGATTACTTTGTATAAGATGATGATATTTTGAAATACACAAGACTCATGATCCATGAAAGAAAAAATTGATAAACTTGATTTAATTAAAACTAAGAATTTTTGCTTTGCAAAAACCACTGTCAAGATAATGAGAAAATAAGCTGGGGAAAATGATTGCAAAAAAAAAAAAAAAAAAAACAGCTGATAAAGGACTGTTATCCAAAATATACAAAGAATTATAAACTCAACCAAACAATGAATGATGTGATTTTTCTAAAAGGGTAAAATCAATAAATAAATAGGAATGGGCAAAAGACTTGAACAGTTCAGTTCAGTTCAGCTCAGTCACTCAGTCGTGTCTGACTCTTTGCGACCCCATGAATCACAGCACGCCAGGCCTCCTTGTCCATCACCAACTCCTGGAGTCCACCCTAACCCAGGTCCATTGAGTTGGTGATGCCATCCAACCACCTTATCCTCTGTCATCCCCTTCTCCTCCAGCTCTCAGTCTTTCCCAGCATCAGGGTCTTTTCAAATGAGTCAGCTCTTCAAATCAGGTGGCCAAAGTACTGGAATTTCAGCTTCAACATCAGTCCCACCGATGAACACCCAGGACTGATCTCCTTTAGGAGGGACTGGTGGGATCTCCTTACAGTCCAAGGGACTCTCAAGAGTCTTCTCCAACACCACAGTTCAAAAGCATCTTCAGTGGTCAGCTTTCTTTATATTCCAACTCTCACGTCCATACATGACTACTGGAAAAACCATAGCCTTGACTAGATGGACCGTTGTTGGCAAAGTGATGTCTCTGCTTTTTAATATGCTGTCTAGATTGGTCATAACTTTCCTTTCAAGGAGTAAACATCTTTTAATTTCATGCTGCAGTCACCATCTGCAGTGATTTTGGAGCCCCCAAAAATAAAGTCTGTCACTCTTTCCACTGTTACCCCATCTATTTCCCATGAAGTGATGTGACCGGATGCCATGATCTTAGTTTTCTGAATGTTGAGTTTTAAGCCAACTTTTTCACTCTCCTCTTTCACTTTCATCAAGAGGCTCTTTAGTTCTTCACTTTCTGCCATAAGGGTGGTGTCATCTGCATATCTGGGGTTACTGATATTTCTCCCAGCAATCTTGATTCCAGCTGTGTTTCTTCCAGCCCAGTGTTTCTCATGATGTACTCTGCATATAAGTTAAATAAGCAGAGTGACAATATACAGCCTTGACACATACTCCTTTTCCTATTTGGAACCAGTCTGTTGTTCCATGTTCAGTTCTAACTGTTGCTTCCTGACCTGCATACAGATTTCTCAAGAGGCAGATCAGGTAGTCTGGTATTCCCATCTTTTTCAGAATTTTCTAGTCTATTGTGAATCACACAGTCAAAGGTTTTGGCATAGGACACCTTGCCAAAGAAGATATGTGCTTAGTCGCTAAGTTATATCCAACTCTTTGCAACTCTTTGGACTGCAGTCTGCCAGACTCCAGTCCATGGGATTCTCCAGGCAAGAATACTGGAGTGGGTTGCCATACCCTCCTCCAGGGGAAACCAGATATACAGATGGAAAACAAGCATATGAAAAGATGCTTCACACAAAATGTCATTAGGGAAATGCAAACTAAAAAAATAATGAGATACCACTACACACCTAATAGAGCGGCCAAAATCCATAACTCTGACAACAGCAAATGCTGACAGGGACATGGAACATGAAAACACTCATTCGTTCTTAGTAGGAATGCCAAAATGGTTCAGCCACTTTGGAAAACAGTTTGGCTAAGTATATTCTTCTTATACAAACTGGCAATCTATGCAAAGGAGTTGAACATTTATGTCCACACAAAGTACACAGAGATATTTATAGTAGCTTTATTCATAAATGCCAAAACTTGAACTCATTCAAGATGTCCATATAGATAAATAAACTGTGGTACATCCAGGCAATAGAGGGTTTATACAGTGCTAAGAAGAAATGAACTATCAAATTATGAAAAAAATGTGGAGGAAACTTAAATGCCTATTACTGAGTGGAAGAAGTCAAGCTGAAAAGGCTACATACTGATGATTATGAATGTATAACCTTCTGGAGAAGGCAAAACTATGGAGACCTTAAAAGGATCAATGGCTGTAGGGGAGTAGGAGGGAATGAAGGATGAAGAGGCAGAATTTTTAAGACACTGAAACTAATCTATGATACCATAAGAGTGGATATGAAACAGGAAGGCAGTGGGCAGGGCACAACCTTTAAAAGAATAACATAGCCATACTGCTGCTGCTGCTGCTGCTGCTAAGTTGCTTCAGTCGTGTCTGACTCTGTGCAACCCCATAGACGGCAGCCCACTAGGCTTCCTAGTCCCTGTGATTCTCTAGGCAAGAACACTGAAGTGGGTTGTCATTTCCTTCTCCAATGGATGAAACTTAAAAGTGAAAGTGAAGTTGCTCAGTCGTGTCTGACTCCTCGCAACCCCATGGACTGAAGCCTACCAGGCTCCTCTGCCCATGGGTTTTCCAGGCATAAGGCATAACAAAAACTGGTTAGAAACAACTAGGTCCAAGACGGTAGAAAACTTGACTTCCAGTAGACCTTGACCCTCATTACACACTCTTTTAACACATTAGCTAAATAACATACTCACAGGCACCCTGACAGTTCTAAGACTAACCTTCAAAGATCAAAAAGTGAGCAGTGACCCAATTCCTGGAAATCTCCACTCCTTTCCCAAAATAGTTGGAATAACCCTCACACTCATTAGCCCATGAAATTACCCAGTCTATAAAAACTGCTGCTGCTGATGCTAGGTCGCTTCAGTCATGTTCGACTCTGTGCAACCCCATAGACAGCAGCCCACCAGGCTCCCCCGTCCCTGGGATTCTCCAGGCAAGAACACTGGAGTGGGTTGCCATTTCCTTCTCCGATTCATGAAAGTGGAAAGCGACAGTGAAGTCGCTCAGTCGTGTCCGACGCTTAGCGACCCCATGGACTGCAGCCCACCAGGCTCCTCCATCCATGGTATTTTCCAGGCAAGAGTAGTGGAGTGGGGTGCCATTGCCTTCTCCGCTATAAAAACTAACCACACCATATTTCCAGGGCCTCTCACCTTCTGAGATGGCCCTTACTCTGTGGAGTGTGTTTCTCCCAAGGCCATTCTCACCTTTTGAGATGGATCACATTCTGACTACGGAATGTGTATCTTTCTCTGGAATGTGATTCTCTCTAAGTAAGTCCACTTATCTATCACTTTTTCTCTCCCTGAATCCTTTCTGCCACAAGACATCAAGAACCTGAGCTTCATTAAGTCCTGAGACCAGTCCTTCATTATGTGATCTCAATTAAAAGATGAAGGTTCAAGTCCCAGTCGGGTTCTGGCCATGTTCAAGTCCTGGCAAGTCTCAATCTGGGTTCAAGTTTCAATCTGAGTTTTGGCTGAAGTTGAGTATCAAGACATGGTTTCGAGTCCCAGTCTGGGGTGTGTGGTTTCAGATATATCATTGTACATTTGCCAAACTCACACCAAGAGTAAACCCCAGTGTACATTATGGACTTTGAGTGATAACAATGAGTCAGTATATGTCCTCAACTGCAACAAAAGTACTGATCTGGTGGGAGATGTTTACAGTGAGGGAGGTGGAGGGGGGATGTAGAGGAAATTTCTGTACCTTCTGCTCAATTTTGCTGTGAAATTGTTTTAAAAAATAAAGTCTATTTAAAAGGGAAATTTTCAGGATAAGCTTGGAGATGGAAACCAGAAAATTGGAGGAAAAAGAGTCTTCTAGGTCAACAATCTTCTGAGCTCAAAGGTCCAGGTCAGCAGACAAGAGGCAAATAAAAGCTGAATAAAAAGCACAGACATCACTTTGCCAACACAGGTGTATATAGTCAAAGCTGAGAGTTGGACCATAAATAAGGCTGAGCACCAAAGAACTGATGCTTTCAAACTGTGGTGCTGGAGAAGACTCTTGAGAGTCCCTTGGACTGCAAGGAGATCAAACTAGTCCATCCTAAAGGAAATCAACCCTGAATATTCGTTAGAAGGACTGATGCTGAAGGTGAAGCTCCAATACTTTGGCCACCTGATACGAAGAGCTGACTCACTGGAAAAGACCCTGATACCAGGAAAGACTGAGGGAAGGAGGAGAAGGGGTCAATAGTATAGGATGAGATGGTTGGATGGCATCATCAACTCAATGGACATGAGTTTAAGCAAACTTGAGGAGATAGTGAATGATAGGGAAGTCCATGGGGTCGCAAAGGGTCGGACACGACTGAGTGACTGAACTGAACTGAACTGACCCTGACAAGGGTAGAAAAGAGAGGTGACTCTGTCTGGACTGACCGAATTTACTGGTGACTGGAGCCTGCTGAGACTGCTCCTTCCTAGCCTAGTTACCTAGGGCAGGGTCTCCACACTTTCGCCTCCTGAATATATGAGAAGGTGTAAAAGGTGTACTAGTTAAACTCTTGTTGAATTCCTATAACAATATCGGAAACAATATATATCCCTTCAACACAGACAAATGGCTACAAACCACTGGGGGGGAGGGGAGGTACAGGGAAGGAATGTTCTGAAACAGCCTGGAACCAGAAAGCTCTGCTTCCTAGAATCAAATACAGGCCAAAAGGGAGTCTCACCTGGTAGCCTCAAGCATATCACATGACTCAGGGGTGCTGTGGAAAACCCAGATTAAAAAAAAAATTAAACAGGAGGAGTGATGAAGAGAAACCAGAATTTCTCCCTAGGACCGCACTAAAGGCATTTATTAGCCTGACCTACCCTATAACACCTTAGAAACAAAAAGTCCCCATCCAAATGCAAACAGACTTCTTTCCTTGCTGTGACTGCATTTCATAACTCTTGCCCTTCTTAACATGGAGCCACTCCAATCGATGAGGTCATTTGTTTTCCTCAGTTATGGAGCTTGCCAATCATTCAAATTGCAAGCTCTGGCCAGGAAAGCCCTATGAAGAAAGCAAAGCATTAAGTCCTTACTGTTCTTTCTTAGGTCAGTTAGAGCATTTGAATCCCACACGACTGTCTTTTCAAAAAACAAAAAACTATGCTTACAAAGATAACAAGTTCCAAATGTTGTCTTTTCTTAAAGGTATATTTGTTTCAAATCATATGTTTCTAATCTATAACAAAACAGCCTGAGTTATAATTATTCCACTTCACACACCATTCAAAAGCCAAGAGATAACATGGAGAAATGATTAATGTGTTATCAATGATATATAGAGTCAATCAGTTGATTCAAGACATAAACAGTCACACAGAAAGAGAAGAAATGGTGAACAACAGATCCAATTTGCACTATGCCTGCTCCTAGAACAGACCACTTTCAGGCCTTCCAGATGAGAAGCAAAAGGATCCTGCATTGTGGAAAGATTCTAGTGTTAGCCATTTACACTTCAGTTTGAATTTTAAATACTTGACCCCTATACTCTCCCTGCATTTGAAATCTGAGCTATAACTCAGAAATAAAAGGCCTTATCTTTTTATTGAAGGGATTTGAACTTATCAAACATGAAATAGATGTGAAAGAAGGAGAGACTGGGGAATGCACAATACACTTAAGAAGAAAGGATTTACCAAGAGTATTTTATATTGCATACTGTTTATAAATGCTAGCATGAGTGGAGAAGGCAATGGCACCCCACTCCAGTACTCTTGCCTGGAAAATCCCATGGACGAAGAAGCCTGGTGGGCTGCAGTCCATGGGGTCGCTAAGAGTGGAGTACGACTGAGCGACTTCACTTTCACTTTTCACTTCATGCATTGGAGAAGGAAATGGCAATCCACTCCAGTATTCTTGCCTGGAGAATCCCAGGGACAGAGGAGCCTAATGGGCTGCCGTCTATGGGGTCACACAGAGTCAGACACGACTGAAGTGACTTAGCAGCAGCAGCAGCAGCAGCAGCAGCATGAGTGGCTCCTTTCTATTGTAGGATTTCTTTCTTCTGTCAAATCACATAAAGCATCAGGTTCTAAAAAGGGGGAGTCGCTTATTTGCTTTGCTTTTGGTAAGTATTGACCAATTATCAGTGCATATTTTTAAATGGGGAAACTGAAGCAGTAATTGGGAAGACTTGGACCTATCCAGTTTCACCACTGAGGTTTATTGCATTTCACTAATAACTGAAGATAAATTTACAGACACACATACGCTTCTAGGCTTAATGAAGTGCTGTAAATAATCTTATAAGTGTAGTACAATTCATTGAAATTCATATTTTAGAGAAGATCTTAAAGAAGAAATTCTCAAAAATGTTGTCCAGTTAGGACTCTTGAAATCTTGGAGATCTCTTTCTCCAGGGCTGACAATTTCCCTCAAATATGAACCCTCTGTTTTTGTTGTTCAGTCACTCAGTCATGTCTGACTGTTTGCAACCCCATGGACTACAGCATGCCAGGCTTCCCTGTCCTTCACATCTCCCGGAGCTTGCTCAAATTCATGTCCATTGAGTCAGTGATACCACCTAACCATCTCATCCTCTGACATCCCCTTCTCCTCCTGCCTTCAATCTTTTCCAGCATCAAGGTCTTTTCTAATGAGCCGGCTCTTAGCATCAAGTGGCCAAAGTATTGGAGCTTCAGCTTCAGTATCAGTGCTTCCAATGAATATTCAGGGTTGGTTTCCTTTAGGATTGATTGGTTTGATCTCCTAGCTATCCAAGGGACTCTCAAGAGTCTTCTCCAACATCCCAGTTCAAAAGCATCAATTCTTCAGTGCTCAACCTTCTTTATGGTCCAACTTTCACATCTATACATGACTACAGGAGAAACCATAGCTTTGACTATATGGACCTTTGTCAGCAAAGTGATGTGTCTGTTTTTCAATATACTGTCTAGGTTTGTCATAGCTTTTCTTCCAAGGAGCAAGCATCTTTTAATTTCATGGCTGCAATCACAGTCTGCTGTGATTGTGTGTGTGTGTGTATCCTCAGTTGCTTCAACCCAATAAAATAAAGTCTGTCATTCTTTCCATTTTTTCCCCCCATCTATTTGCCATGAAATGACGGGACTGGATACCATGATCTTAGATTTTTGAATGTTGAGTTTTAAGCCAGCTTTTTCACTCTCCTCTTTCACCCTCATCAAGAGGCTTTTCAGTTTGTCTTTGCTTTCTGCCATTAGGGTTTTATCATCTGCATATCTGAGGTTATTGATATTTCTCCCAGCAATCTTGATTCCAGCTTGTGATTCATCCCAAATTAAACCACACTGACCATGCTGGAATCATTTCAGATTTGTTTCCCAAAGAAGTATTCCTTTTCTCCAAAGAAAGGAAACAGAAATAGTCAAATTGACTATTTATATGTATACAAAGGTGGGGGAGGGGCTTGGTCAAGATCATTGAGCAGTATCACCTAGAATGGAACTAAAAGATTATATGAGAATGTTCTCTTTTGATTTAACTCAAATAGGCCTGAAATTCACTCTGAACTGTGAATGGGTCTGGCATTTTCTTCTTTACAAGTGTGCTTCTGATTAGTAACTTCACACAGGAAGCCTACAGTTGTCTCTTTTTCATTCTGTTAACGAGAGCAAACACCACAGTTGTGAAAAGGGAAATCCATGGTGAACTGATAAACTTTTTTAGGTTTTTTCCATTTTCTTTCAAGATGCTTACAAATCTTAGTGTATTTCAGATTGACCTCAAAACATATCATATCTCACAGAGTTTTGTGGAGGAAATGAGATTGATAAATGAATATTCCTTAATAGGAAACCCAAATCCTCCATGAGAAGAGAAACCTGACTCTTGTCCCTCATAAATATAAGAACCACAGTCTGATGCTAAGCATCAGGTTTCCCAGAACACTGTGCATAATGAATTAGTCTATTCTCTGGGAAATAAAGGGAAATAATCTGTAGATATATGTTCCAGAAGAAAATGAAACCATTAATTACAGTGAGATATCCTGACAGTAGATGACTAGATTAAATACAAAAAATGTTCCAATAACTGCATGAAATAATTTTTGGCACTACAACTCAAAATAATTTTCTGAATTAAGTACAATTTTTCTGCTATAGATTATACCTTTAAACAAATACAGGTTTAAGGCTAAATGTCTTGTGGCTAGCCACATTGGGTTAAATGTTATTTAAATAGTAGACATTCTGCCCTTCAACAACAGATTTAAATGTGCCCTAATTATCTGCCTGTTTGTTTTAGTTTACATGGAATTCAATCATGTGAAGGTAAAAAAGTTTCCTAAAATGGTAAAAAGGCAGCTTTCTTAAGTGGGTACATATTTTCTTTTAAAGATACCTGTAAATCTTATTTTGCTTTTTGTTACAGCTCAGAAGTAAATATAAATTTATTATAATTATCATAAAATTTAAATTACTGAAGCCCTGTTCAATAAATTGCCATTTTCATAAAGATCACATGTAAGCATAACTACCAAAACTGGAATGAAAGTAACAACTAACTTTTTTCTGAACTTATATGCCAGCTACTATGCTTATGTGTATGCTGATCTCATGTAACCATTAAAACAACCTTTTACAGAGTATGGAACTTCTTCTCAAAAAACTAAAAATATAATTACCATATGACCCAGCAATTCTACTCCTAGGTATATATCCAAAAAAAAAAAAAGAAGATATTAATTCAAAAAGATACATACATCCCAAAGTTCATAGCAACATTATTTATAATTGCCACAACATGGAAGCAAATGAACAGATAAAGAAGCTGTTTTATATATATTCATATGTGGGTTTGATCCCTGGGTCAGGAAGATCCCCTGGAGAAGGGCATGGCAACCCACTCTAGTATTCTTGCCTGGAAATCCCATGGACAGAGGAGCCTGGCGGGCTGCAGTCCATAGGGTCTCACAGAATCTGACCCAACTGAAGCAACTTAGCATGCATGGAAGCATATTTATATATACATAATATATGCATATATTATATATATAATGGAATACTACTCAGCCATAAAAAAGAATGAAATAATGCCATTTGCAGCAACATGGATGGATTTGGAGGGTATTATGCTTAGTGAAATAAGTTAGACAGAGAAAGACAAACACTGTATGTTATCACTAATATTTTAAATCTGAAAAATACAACAAACTAGTGAATATAACAAAAAAGAAGCAGACTCACAGATATAGAGACTAAGCTAATGGTTACCAGTGGGGACAGGAAAGGAGGAAGGGGCAATAAACTGTAGGGGAGTAGGAAGTATAAATCACCAGGTATAACATAAGCTACAAGGATGTATTGTACAGCATGGGGAATATAGCCAATAGTTTATAATAACTATCCATGGAGGATAACCTTTAAAAACTGTAAACCACTATATTGTACACCTGTTACTTATCTGATATTGTACATCAACTACACTTTAATTTTTAAAAATTTTTTTCAAAAGGTATTCTACTGCTCCATTTTTATTTTTTTCCAAATGTTAAACTTTCTATTTTGTGCTGGTGTACAGCCAATTAACAATGCTTTGGTAGTTTCAGGTAAAAAGCAAAGGGATTCAGCCATACATGTACATGTATCCATTCTCCCCTAAACCCATCTTCCCATCCAGGCTTCTACTGCCCCATTTTTTAATAAGTGAAAATGAGTAGTTTGGGAGCTTAAACATTATGTTATCCTGCCTGCCCTCCAATCAAGAAATGCACACTTGGTATTATCTTGAATTCACTTTAAAACACCGTTTCAGCACATTTAAAAAAAGTGAATGAAGAGACGGAGTGGGAGGTAAAGGTTAGCAGATGTAAGCTTTTATATACAGAATGGATAAACAACAAGGTCCTTCTGTATTGCACAGAGAACTATATTCAGTACCCTATGATAAATCACAATGAAAAAGAATATAAATATATATATATATATAACTGAATCACTTTGCTGTACAGCAGTAATTAATAGACATAGTAAATCAATTTTAAAAAGAAAACTAAAAGTTAGTATCTGAAAAATATCATTCTAACTCTTTTTCTAGTACCTACATTTTTCCAGTGGTCATGTATGGATGTGAGAGTTGGACTGTGAAGAAAGCTGAGTGCCAAAGAATTGATGCTTTTGAACTGTGGTGTTGGAGAAGACTCTTGAGAGTCCCTTGGACTGCAAGGAGATCCAACCAGTCCATCCTAAAGGAGACTAGTCCTGGATGTTCATTGGAAGGACTGATACTGAGGCTGAAACTCCAGTACTTTGGCCACCTCCTGCGAAGAGTTGACTCATTGGAAAAGACCCTGATGCTGGGAGGGGTTGGGGGCAGGAGGAGAAGGGGACGACAGAGGATGAGATGGCTGGATGGCATCACCAGCTCGATGCACGTGAGTCTGGATGAACTCCGGGAGTTGGTGATGGACAGGGAGGCCTGGTGTGCTGCGATTCATGGGGTTGCAAAGAGTCGGACACGACTGAGCGACTGAACTGAACTGAACAAATAGGATGTGATTTTAAATAGTAACACCATCCAGTCCTATTCTATTTTGTTATTTCCACGCCTCAGTCAACCTAGAAGCACACATCTCTGGAAACAGTCCAACTGGAGATGACCTTCTTCCTGACGACAGCATCATGTGCCAAGTCTCCCAGCCTTGGAGAGCCCTCCTTCCTAATGTCCTTGCTGCTTTTTGACCCTGTTGTCACTCTGGTTCATGCAATCACAGCCCCACACCTGGACCATTCCCGCAGGACCTCCGGGGCTTCATGTTCAAAGCTCCCTTCCTTTGCATACCCACTTTCTGCCTTTTCCCTTCTAACCACCACTTCTCTCCCCAAATCTTACCAGTCAAACTTTTCAAAGATCAACCACACTGGTTTTTCTCCCATTAACTCCCCCTCCCTGTGCTCTGGTTCCTGCCACTATTTTC
Source organism: Neotragus moschatus (assembly GCA_006410615.1). NCBI lineage: Eukaryota > Metazoa > Chordata > Mammalia > Artiodactyla > Bovidae > Neotragus > Neotragus moschatus. The sequence goes on along the minus strand of SJYA01001353.1, from coordinate 130,855 downwards.
ATTTTTTCTCAGGCCCCTTCATGTCTCTNGTTACTTATCTGATATTGTACATCAACTACACTTTAATTTTTAAAAATTTTTTTCAAAAGGTATTCTACTGCTCCATTTTTATTTTTTTCCAAATGTTAAACTTTCTATTTTGTGCTGGTGTACAGCCAATTAACAATGCTTTGGTAGTTTCAGGTAAAAAGCAAAGGGATTCAGCCATACATGTACATGTATCCATTCTCCCCTAAACCCATCTTCCCATCCAGGCTTCTACTGCCCCATTTTTTAATAAGTGAAAATGAGTAGTTTGGGAGCTTAAACATTATGTTATCCTGCCTGCCCTCCAATCAAGAAATGCACACTTGGTATTATCTTGAATTCACTTTAAAACACCGTTTCAGCACATTTAAAAAAAGTGAATGAAGAGACGGAGTGGGAGGTAAAGGTTAGCAGATGTAAGCTTTTATATACAGAATGGATAAACAACAAGGTCCTTCTGTATTGCACAGAGAACTATATTCAGTACCCTATGATAAATCACAATGAAAAAGAATATAAATATATATATATATATAACTGAATCACTTTGCTGTACAGCAGTAATTAATAGACATAGTAAATCAATTTTAAAAAGAAAACTAAAAGTTAGTATCTGAAAAATATCATTCTAACTCTTTTTCTAGTACCTACATTTTTCCAGTGGTCATGTATGGATGTGAGAGTTGGACTGTGAAGAAAGCTGAGTGCCAAAGAATTGATGCTTTTGAACTGTGGTGTTGGAGAAGACTCTTGAGAGTCCCTTGGACTGCAAGGAGATCCAACCAGTCCATCCTAAAGGAGACTAGTCCTGGATGTTCATTGGAAGGACTGATACTGAGGCTGAAACTCCAGTACTTTGGCCACCTCCTGCGAAGAGTTGACTCATTGGAAAAGACCCTGATGCTGGGAGGGGTTGGGGGCAGGAGGAGAAGGGGACGACAGAGGATGAGATGGCTGGATGGCATCACCAGCTCGATGCACGTGAGTCTGGATGAACTCCGGGAGTTGGTGATGGACAGGGAGGCCTGGTGTGCTGCGATTCATGGGGTTGCAAAGAGTCGGACACGACTGAGCGACTGAACTGAACTGAACAAATAGGATGTGATTTTAAATAGTAACACCATCCAGTCCTATTCTATTTTGTTATTTCCACGCCTCAGTCAACCTAGAAGCACACATCTCTGGAAACAGTCCAACTGGAGATGACCTTCTTCCTGACGACAGCATCATGTGCCAAGTCTCCCAGCCTTGGAGAGCCCTCCTTCCTAATGTCCTTGCTGCTTTTTGACCCTGTTGTCACTCTGGTTCATGCAATCACAGCCCCACACCTGGACCATTCCCGCAGGACCTCCGGGGCTTCATGTTCAAAGCTCCCTTCCTTTGCATACCCACTTTCTGCCTTTTCCCTTCTAACCACCACTTCTCTCCCCAAATCTTACCAGTCAAACTTTTCAAAGATCAACCACACTGGTTTTTCTCCCATTAACTCCCCCTCCCTGTGCTCTGGTTCCTGCCACTATTTTCATTTTTTCTCAGGCCCCTTCATGTCTCTTTTTTCTCCTCCCACCTTTAAAAATGAGTGCCCCAGGGCCCATCCTGTCCTCCCATTCTCCCCACCTCCCAGGCCCAGTTCATTCGCACACGCTAATAACTCCGAATTCCTGTCTCAGTCCAGACTGCTCCCTCCAGCTCCCAACTCACTTCCCACCTCAATGAGATGTCTCTATCTGGACGTCTCAGTGTTTTCTCACACTCAGTATTCTCAGCTGGATTCTGCCCCTCCTCCTGTGCTCCCCAGGTCAGGAAAGGGCACGTTATAATGAGCCAAATCATTCGTATCACCCTTGACCTCTAGCCACTAATTAGAGCAGGTTTTTCCTCCCAAGTAGCTCATGAACATATCCCCTGCCCTCTAAACCTGTGACTACTCAGCCTGTGGTGACCGAGAACAATCATCCCCTGGACTAGTACCATAGCTTCTTTGTGGGTTTCCTGCCTCCAGACCCACTCCAAAATGCCATCTTCCGAGTCTGCCATCTGACTGTTTCCTAACAGGCAAAGCCTGACTGCATCAACCTTTCGCCTTCAAGTTTCTGAGGAGGAGCCACCATCCTCCGTGTCCAGCAACATCCCCATCATTTCACATGATACACATTCCATACTCACAGAACCGCACCCATGGAGACTCTTGTTGCTCCCCAGTGCTTTCTCTGTGCTGTGCCTCCCACATCGAGTGCCTTCCCCATTCTTTTCCCAGAGGAGACTGGCAATAGGGTCAGGGAGAGCTTCCTGAAGAAGCACTGCACCCAGAGTCCTGGGCATTCATCCTGTGTTGGCACAAGCGAGACTCACCCTGAGCAACAGTGATTTCAACAGACTCTTTGTATCAACTGTCTTGTTCTGAAAAAATATCTTTTATGGGCCCATGTTATTGCCATGTTCCTAAGTTCCTAGCAGGCAGACCACGTTTTTGGCCACTTCCCATTCCTGCTGTCCGTCCCAGCACCACATTTCATACATGGCAATTGGCCAATAATTGCCCAGTGATGTAACCGGACATCTACTACAAGATATTCTGAAACATATCCTTCCACCTGTGGTCTGTCCGTGAGCAGTCAGTCAATCTTATGACTATGATGCTGCTTGGACATCATCTTTGTGAGAAACAAACAAACAAAAAATGTGTGTTTGGATTTGGATAGAAGGCAAGGTTTAATGATTAAGGTTCCACTCTCCAGCCCAATTCTCCATTTATGTCAACTCATTTTATCCCCACGACAACCCTCCGAGGTAAGGTTACTGTTGCCATCTCTCAAAAGAGGATGTTAAGGCAAAGATGGGTCCTAGAGTGGCTCATTAAGAGAAAATCTAGGATACAGAATCAGGCAGTCTGGCTTCAGGGCCTCTGGGTGCCCCAGTGGTCTAAGGGCATTTCAGACAGAGTTCAGAGCAACTACTAAACATTTACAATGTTACAGCTTTTATCCTGAATTTCATTAACTATAAAGCACTAACCCCACCATCCAAAAAAATACCCTCATCTCAAAAGGACCACCATGAAAAATATGCAAAATTAAAGTTATGTTTAAATTCAATTTCTGCTAAAGAGTTTAAATCAGAAGTTTATCTCTTTCATATTTGATTTTTTTTCTTCCAGTTTCATTGAGATATAACTGACCTACTATATAAATTTAAGGTTTAAAGTATAATTGACTTACATACATCATGGAATGATTATCACAATAAGTTTGGTGAACATCTAACATCCCATATAAATACAAAATTTAAGAATATAAAAAATTTTCCTTATCTTCTATATCTAATTGATCATAGTTAACAATAATATGAAGACAAAAATTTGATTGCGTCCTTGAGTAGATTGTAGGAATAAGTTCGTCCACTATCAAGTTCACAACATGAAACTGCAGACAATGAACCATCAGCTCTTACATGATTTTGACCTCTGGTACATGGTTTACTGGGCTTCCCTTGGAGGAAGTCATGGCAACCCCCTCCAGTATTCTTGCCTGGAAAACCCCATGGACAGAGGAGCCTGGTGGGCTACAGTCCATGGGGTCAAAAACAGTTGGACATGACTGAGCAACTGCATATGCGTGCACGCATATGGCTTACTCGCACCCAAAGGTACTGATCTCTTTTTCAAAGAAGGATTTGATTGCAGTCATGAGTGCATTGTGTATATGTTTAAATATATGATGTTTCCAAATTTCTAGAACTCAGGCACCCAAAGCTTCACTTTGTAACCCATGTGTGACAAAGTATGAAGAGTTTGCGAGGGGACTGAAATCAGAAAAACTGGAGCTGAAATCCCAGGCAGCCACTGACCTTGAAAAGCTTACACTCAGGAGAGGATGACAGATATATACCACAAAATTTCAATACAGTGTTGGGAGCGCTTTGACAGACGTAAACACATGATGTTATGAGAGTAGAAACAGAGGTGTTGGGGTCAGGAGGTGTCGAGGCATGACCTTTACAGAGAGGATGCCTGCGCCAAGTCTTAAAAGAGAAGTAGGAGCCTGCCAGGCAAAGAAAAGTGCTTATTAACTGCTGAACAAGTAAGATCAGTTACACCATCCACATGGCTCCACAAGGAAAGCACACATCATCAATCGCTGTGAAACGGGCAAGAGAATCAGTTCTGAAGAAGCGTGTTTCTGGTGCTTTTGATGAAAACTGTAGTAGAGATCTCAGGGGGAAAGACGAAAGATCAGAGAGACCCATAGGTATAAGAACCTTGTCTCTCCACACCATCCATCCACTCAAACTATTTTTATTGGACAGAACTGAAAGAAACATTGTTGGCAAATAAAATACCTACCAGAACATTCTGGACTGCTTCATGCTGCATACACGCTCAAACTTTGACCTGTACAGCACAAATCCATATTCAAGTGGTTAAGGGGCCATATAAGATGAGCACTTGTTATGAATGAAACTTTGGTGATTACATCAGCTATACTAACCCAGAACAGCTGACGACCATCGCCAGTATCGTGTATTCAGCAATCAGCAACATCTTTGGTACAGATGTCTGGGAAACCATTGTGCCAATTATGCCGTAATGATGACAGTCGAGAGCTTGGCTAGGGAATTCTCATTTCATGTCTTCTTTGAAAATGCATCTCTTAAAAGAGGGCAATAGACAATATATACTGTGTATCCTGTCACTCTTTCTGGCTTGAGCTGTGTTCCGTTTGACTCTGCGGATCGTTGAACTTTCTGATCTTGGAGTTGGGACGGTATAAGCTAAAGGGTTTTGGCACACGCAAAACCCACTACATTTTTGAATGCTCAAGACAGTTTTACAATGTCTCAAGCTACATCTGAGCAAACCTGTTTCTTACTAATACTGTCAGTCTTTTTGAATGTTTTCTCTACAAAGGAGAAAGGGAGAAAAATATCATTTGTTAGAAATGAAAACCCATCTCAGCTTCACACAGTTTAACCAGATGGACTTTTCTGTATCTCACTTTTAGGAAAAAAAAAAATAATAATAGAGAATAGAAGACCATCGCTTATAGGAAAATAGGCAACAAGTGACCTGGTGTCAGCGCAGACTTAAGTCTTCTCTCACATCTTTGTAATGGCAGCACGGTGTAATACAATCACTTTGTTTCATCAAATATTCACCAAGCACTTACTGTAGGCTAAGGACTGTTCCCAATGAGAGTCAATGTTCAGAAATGTGAACCTCAAGCACAATAATATTTTCAATCATCAGAGAAAATTTATCTCATGTTTTCTGTATAGAACTTAGTAAGGTTAGGAAGATGTTCAAAAGGATTTTCTTCAACAGGAAGGAAAGAAAAATGCATACATTGTCAGGCCTTAGTTAATCAGATAATTCCATTATAAGCCCCACCCTCTTACCTAACTTCCCTAACTCTTTTGGTAATTCTAGGACATTTTTTTATTTGAATAAGCAGCTGAGTGTGTGCTCAGTCGCTTCGGTTGTGTCCAATTCTTTGTGACCCCATGGACTGTAGCCCATCAGGCTTCTCTGTCCATGGGGATTCTCCATGCATGAGTGCTGGAGTGGATTGCCATGCCCTCCTCCAAGGGATCTTCCCAACCCAGGGACCGAGTTCATATCTGCCTGAGTCTCCTGCATTGCAGAAGGATTATTTACCCATGAGGCATTTATTCAAATAAAGGGGTATTAGATTAAGCATAAGGGTTTTGTTTCTGGCCAAAATAAATGAATGCAAGACCACAGAAGAGTGGGGAAGAAGGATTTGCTACAAGTCAGATCTTCAGATCATGAAAGGGATGCACCTTCACCAGGCTGTGTAAATTTAAACCCCAAGCACACTATTGCTTCCAGAAACTGCTTCCAACAGAAAATTTTATAGACATTTTAAAGTCTCATGGGTGAGTTCCTGAAAATATCACAGTTGGTCAAAAAACATATGTGTTTCAAGTCTTTCTAACTTGCTTTGGTGTTAGCTTATAAAAACTCATAGGTGTATATTGGACTCATTAAACTGAGGGACTCGTAAGCACCAGCTCGATTGGGGCAGGGTGCTGACAGGCCTTATACATTATGCAAGCTTCCCCACATCATTCTGCCAACATGCTTGCATTTTAATCCAAAACATTCCCAGCTTGTCAAAGACTAGGCCTCCCTGAAACACATAAAACCAATCATGCCACCTCATGCGGAGGTTCTCTGATGTGGACAGATTTCCACTGGAGACTGGAAGGAACCCATGACCGCATTTTCACAAGTGACTTCGTATCAATCCAAAATCCTCTCTCCAGAGCTAAGGTAACACTAAAACAGTAATAGAGGTAAAGTCGGGAGAAGAAGAAGGAACCCAAAGCCTGCTGGCTTGACAATTGTCAAGCCCCAGGTTCATTTATCACTGAATAAAGGCAGTGAATATTCCTAACTCAGCTACAGACATTTCATCTGAGAACCCACTAGAGATGAACATATGTTTGTATGTGTTTGCACAAGTGTGCTAAGTAAGTCATTTCAGTCATGTCTGACTCTTTGCTACCCTATAGACTGTAGTCTGCCAGGCTCCTCTGTCCATGGGATTTCCCAGGCAAGAATTCTGGAGTGGGTTGCCATGCCCTCTTCCAGGGGATCTTCCCAACCCAGAGACTGAGCCTGTGTCTTTTCTGTCTTCTGCATTGGAGGTGAGTTCTTTACCACTAGTGCCACCTAGGAAGCCTCTGTGTGTGTGTGTGTGTGTGTGTATGTGTGTGTGTGTGTGTGTGTACACAATTTTGTAGAGTCTCCCAGGGCTGTCAGGATCACATTGAAGTTGAGCAGAAAAAAAATGATGCTTTCAAATCTCTAAATTTTCTAAAGGGGCCAGGGAGAAAACTCACATAAAATACTTTACAATTTCATGTTGACAAATTAGCATGTCAAGACAATTAGCTCTTTGTAGCAAGATGGTGGACAGATGCATAGAAGACTCATAACTCTGATTGTTCTACAAAAGTCAGTAAGGTTGAGTCTCTAACAGAATTAATATGTGAAAGAAGGAAGAGATAAGAACTGGAAATCTGAGGGAAGAGCCAGGGAGCAAAAAACAAAGGGAAGCATATACAATTGTGGTTGAAAATAGTATGAGTAACTTTTGTTCTACAGTGTGTGTGGAGCTGGAAGCAAGACACTCATGAAGAGTGGACTGTGAACCACAAATAATGGGGTTATGACCATCTGAACAGTGGAAAGCTGGTGGGGAGGAGAATTCTTCATGATGGAATATGAGGTTCTACAAACCTCATGAGAAGTTCAAAGAAGAGACAGAAGAGCTCTGAATTCAGCAGATGACCCTGAAGAGTGAGTGGTTAAGTGAAAAAAAAAAAGAAAGTGATGTGCTTCCTTCAATTAAAAATAAAAGATAGAAATGCTACAAAAATTTGAGATCAGTCTAATATCTAGAAGATGTTCAAAGGATATTCACTAGCTGCCATATATCTGAACACGTGGTCATTCACACCACTGATATCTGTAGTTAACATAGTTCGGTCTCTGGGTTAGGTGCACCTAAGATAGATGACTAGTAGAAGTGTATGTAAAATGTCCAGGCAACTCAGAGGGAGGACTATACCATTCCAGGTCCATTTAGTTTTTTATTCATAAATGATTGATGTTAAAAATGAAAAAAAAGTAACAGTCCACAGAATATGATTTATCCAAATCTGCCATTCTTATCAATAGATGAAGCATATGTGGCCTAGATCACATTTCTCATGTGTGAGTACACAATCAACTTGAGAGCTAAACACCAAATTTGGTTACACTCAGCATCAATTGAAGGGATGCCATTGAGGGAAGTAGTTGGCACTCACTGATGGCTTTATCAGCAGCTTAAGTGACAAGATGGAGCACAATGTCACTGGAATCTTTAACAACCAATTGAAATAAAGGGGAAATAAAAAAAAAAAACTTGGTGATCTCAATGTATCAGGCTAAAACTAAATATAGGAAGTCACTTACATACAAACCTTCAAGTTTCAGACTTTCAAAGATGCCAACATGCATGCCAGCCCCTATATGTCAGTTGTTGTAATGTCCTACTGTACTTTTCAAGATACTGTACTGTAAGATTTAAAATGTTTTCTCTATTTTTTGTGTTTGTTTTTATGCACATATTATTTATGTGAAAAGTACTATAAACCTATTACACTATTATATAGCTGATCCAGTTAGTTGGGTAGCTAAGCTTACTTTTTTAGACTTACAAATAAACTAGACTTAAGAATGCACTTTCAGAATGTAGCACTTTCTCATGTAGGGGACATACTGTAATGTTTTCTAGGAATGCTTATGGATTGAAAGCAAACACACAATTGAGTTAGGCAAAGATTTATTACATATAACACTAAGGCACAGTTAGCAGTTTTTTAATTTTAAAAATTAAATTGAATAAATTTCATCAAAATTTAAAAATTTTCTGTTCTTCAAAAGAGAACTTTAAGAGAATGAAAAATAAACTATAGATTGAGAGAAAACATCTGTAAGCCATATATCTGATATAAATTTGTATTTGGAATATATGAAGAACTGTCAAAAGAACTCAATAATAAAGAAAGAAGCCAGTTTTTTTTTAATGGACAAAAGATATGAACAGATACTTAACCACAATGAGATGCCACTATACACCTAGTAGAATGTCTAAAATTGAAAAGACTGAACATAACAGGTGTTAGCAAGGATATGGGTGAACTGGAACCCTCATACACTGCTGGTGGGGAATACAAAATGCTGTATCCATTTTGGAAGATAGTTTGGCAACATCTTTAAAAATTAAACATACGTTTACCATGTGATCCAGTCATTCTGGTCCCTAAGTATTTATCCAAGAAAAATAAAAGCATACATCTAGACAAAGATTGGTATACTAATGTTTCCAGCAGCTTTATTTGCAGTGGCCAAACTGGAAACAACCCAACTGTCCATTGCCAGGATAAAGAAACCGTGGCATATCCATACAATGAAATACTACTCAGAAATAAAAAGGAATGAACTGTTAATACACACTTGGAATGAACTGCATGGATGAATTACAATATGCATGAATGAATAATAATGCAGAGTAAAAGGAGCAAAAAAGAAATATAGATTGAATAATTCTATTTATACAAAATTATAAAAAATGCAAGCTAATCTAAAAATGACAGAGGGCAGCTTGGTAACGACTGCCTGGGGATTTGAGAGATGGGAGCCATGGAGCATGAGGAAGGAAGGCAAAGGTAGCAGGAGGGAGGAATTACAAAAGGGCAGAAGGAAACTTTCAGGAGTGGGGAATAGGTTCCTTATCTTGATTGTCTTGACGGTTTCACTGTGATATACATGTGTTGAAACATAAAACTGTACATATTTGATATACAAAATTTATTACATGTTGGTTATACTCCAATAAAACTGTAAACACACACACATAAAATAAAAGTTAGGGAGAAAATTCCAATGAAGAAAGAAGGGAACCATCGTGATAATGGATAACTCTGTGTATCTATGCATCATCTTTATAAGATTAATGTCAGAAAAGCTACATGGTATTGTAGTGCAAGAGCTGGCAGATAATCTTTTCATTGTACTGGTCATAGCCTTATTCAAATACAGAGGTTGATCTGGGGTTCTTATTTGAAAAGTGATAGAATGAAATGCAATAAGAAATGTATTCACTGCATATGTAATTGGCTGGACTAAGAAGCATAAGCATGGAATCATTTAAATTTTCTAAATAATGGCTACTAGTTTCACCCTGTTAAAATCCCCTTTCTGCTGAGTAGCCACCTTCCTTAAGAAGATGTCAGTTCCGACTCCATTATTTTACCGTCATGTTTGGCTATTAAAACCATCTCATGTCCTGTGTAAAACTTTCTGTTCTCTCCAGTTCTTGCTGCTTGGGTTGCGGAGGTGAGAAGTGGTTTTCTCCCCCCTCCCTTTTTCCTCCATTTTCACCCCTCTGGCACGTGCTCACTACAAAAGCTGGGCGATTTGGGTGGGACTTCACATTCTTGGTTTCAGTGACCATAAGTCATAGATGGCCAGTAGTATACTGTCCCTTTTCCTGTTCTTTGTCACTGCTTCTGTCCCCATGGCAGGCACCCAAATGCCCACTGTCTCATGGGGCACATTTGTTGAGCTTCAGAGGGCACTCAGTGACCTCTCCCTGCCAAGTGCCCCCCAAGAGAAGAAATCTGCTGAAGCTCTGAGGCTGTCTCTTGCTCCCTGCCTTCATCCACCAAAATGGGTGACCCAGTCCATATCCTTTTGTGGCCTAAATACTCAGCCAAAAAGACTCCTACCAAGATGATGCCTACTTCAGCCCAGGCTCCATCTGAAGTCTCCATTTGACCCCATGGAACTCTCATATCTCCTTGTCAATTTCAACTATGAGAAGGCACACCGACCCCACCCCAACCCAGAGCTCGTCCACACTTCTGCCATCTCTCCCCTGCTCCATTTCCTCACAAGCAATGGAACACATTCTTAGGGTTTGGGGTTTAGGAGCCCACCAACGTTCAGAGAAGAGACTATCACCCATTCCTCAATGTGGAGAGAAGAACAGTCTGAGCACTCAGTCTCACAGGCACTTGATGGAACAAATGAAATGCTCTCTCTGCCACAAGGCACAGAAAGGGAGAAGATACCATGTGGCAAATTCTGTATTTCCCCAAATCGACTCCTTTCCCACTCACCAGATTATACTTTTTCTCTTTGTAATAGTAGTTTTAAAAATATCTTGACCCTATTTGTTTATTCCTTTTTGGCCATGTGATGTGTGGGATGTTAGTTCCCTGATCAGGGATTGAACCCATGTCCTCTGCAGTGGAAGCATGGAGTCTTAACCACTGGATTTCCAGGGAAATCCCTGCTTACACTTTCTCTTGATAAATAACTTGAAACTGTTGAGCCTCTCAGTGGGGTAGGATGGAAGAAAGTCAGTTCAGAAGTGAGCCCTCTTGGGAGTTGGCCTTATAGAATTTAGTGAATGTTTCCAAAGGAGGGGCTCCACTGTAAGCCCTGAGCTACTGCTGGATGGCTTCCAGGGGAGAAGACCTCCATCAGTCCCTACACATGTGAAAGTGAAAGTTGTTCAGTCTTGGCCAACTCTTTGTGACCCCATGGACTCTATAGTCCACGGAATTCTCTAGGCCAGAATACTGGAGTGGGTAGCTTTTCCCTTCTCCAAGGGATCTTCCCAACCCAGGGATCGAACCCAGGTCTCCCGCATTGCAGGTGGATTCTTCACCAGCTGATCCATAAGGGAAGCTCAAGAATACTGGGGTGGGTAGCCTATCCCTTCTCCAGGAGATCTTCCCAACCCAGGAATCGAACCAGGGTCTCCTGCATTGCAGGCAGATTCTTTGCCAACTGACGTATCAAGGAAGCATATGAAATCTACTTCCTACAGAGCCCTCTGCTGGGTGCTGCAAAGAATACCAGAGTGAATGGGAGTACAGTCTCAAGAGGAGATATTCAACAAGTAGCTAAACAACCCTAATGGTAAAACAGAACCAATTCCATAAAGTGAAGTCGCTCAGTCATGTCCAGCTCTTTGTGACCCCATGGACTGTAGCCCACCAAGATCCTCCATGGAATTTTCTAGGCAAGAGTACTGGAGTGGGTTGCCATTTAATTCCATAAAGGAGCCACAAATAAACGTAAAGGGTAAATTGTCCTTCACCAAGCACTGCTCAGGAATTGTCTTCCTACACTTGAAATGGAGGAAGACATTCCACCAGCTGTGGAATTACAAAGACACTGGCCTTTGTTCTAAGCCTTGAAGACAATGAAGAGTTTGAACTTGCAGAGGTAGGTGGGGAGGCAATTAGAGGTGAGGAAATTTTTTGAAGACAATAAATCATAAGAGGTAACTTACTAACTATCTTTAAATACAATGTTTCTTAACTTCTCTGATTATAGGAATCACTAGGGATGCTTGTTAAAATACAGATTCCTAGCTCCACCCTAGACCTCTGGACCAGATCCAGAGAAGAACACTAATTTGAATTTTTAACATGCATCTCCTGGGTGATTCTTGTGATGAAGCAAGTTTGGGAAATACTAATGAAGGATCTGAAGTCTACTTTGAGTAAGAAATAAGTTACCTGATCCATTGAACAAAATTTTGAACAAAGAACAACAGCAAAAAACGAGCTCTCATTTCTGTAAAAGTTTGGTGTGGGATAAGAGAGATTCTAATTAAAGACGTCTAAATATTGCAGTAGGCTTTTATGAGAGTTGGAATCCCCATCTCCGAAAAGCTTTATTAAATGAAGAAAATCACTATTTGCCCTAGAAGGGCTGGCTCTGGGGAGCAGCCAGAGGTTTGAATTATTCAGGGATCATTTAGAGAGTTGTGAGAAACCAAAACTCATCTAAGAAACATGAGCGTACAAGGGAAATTCAAGGAGGCCAAATAAAGATGTAGAGCTGGGAGTTAGGAAAGCTGGAAAGATACCAGGAACCTTTCCCCTCCCACTCTTTGAGACCAAGTATTTCCTTATTCCTGTGTCTCTCTACACATATATTTAATTCTCTTCTATCCTGTGGCCAGCTTATCAGTGTAATTATCCACTAATCAACAGCAACTTCATCCTTCAATTCAACGTGATTCCCCAGGTACTCAGAGTGAACTGACAATCTCCATGACCACATTCCTCCAGGTAATAAAATCTGATTGGTCCATCTTGAGTCACATGCCCATGCGTAATCCAATCAGTTGTGGTTACAGGTACTCCTTTTTGACACTCTCACAGTGTAGTTGGAAGAAATGATGAAATTGTCATACAAGGTAGGCAAAAATTTTATATTTTACTCCAAAACAATAATGTTCTTACTTGAAAACCTTATTCTTTTAAGAACTGTCCCTCTTGACTTCATTTTGAGATATGAAAGAACCCCCTACTGAAATGCCAAGAATAAATACTTACAAACAATGAGTAATCTGGTCTGGTTTCAGAATCTTCTAGATAATCTGAGCTCTTATCTAAGAAATTCTATGTCCACAAACTCAACATAAGAAGCATGTTGCTGGAATTTCTCAAACTTTTATGCTGATTAATCTCTGTCATTTTAAGGTCCATGTGCTTCAAGATAAATTTCAATGTGTTTCTGATTAAATTTCACTTAGCTCATCTAAACGTTGACTAAGTTATCTGAAGTTCAAACAGTTTTTCTTAAAAGCTGCTATGGACTCATTCTCTATGAGCAAGGGGACTGACTTTCATCCTAGGTACATTCACCACCAATTTAACTGTGGTGTTGGAGAAGACTCTTGAGCGTCCCTGGGACTGTAAGGAGATCCAATCAGTCCATTCTGAAGGAGATCCGCCCTGGGATTTCTTTGGAAGGAATGATGCTGAAGCTGAAACTTCAATACTTTGGCCACCTCCTGCGAAGAGTTGACTCACTGGAAAAGACTCTGATGCTGGGAGGGATTGAGGGCAGGAGGAGAAGGGGACAACAGAGGATGAGATGGCTGGATGGCATCACTGACTCTATGGACGTGAGTCTGAGTGAACTCAGGGAGTTGGTGATGGACAGGGAGTCCTGGCGTGCTGTGATTCATGGGGTCGCACAGAGTCGGACACAACTGAGTGACTGAACTGAACTGAACATAGAATTGAACCCATAGTACCTCAGCTTGAACAGGGTTGGTCAACCTGGCCTCCAAGTGATTCAACACTAAGCTTATTCACATTAGGTTTTCCATGGTTTGGGGCTTCCTTGGTGGCTCAGCAATAAAGAATTTGCCTGCCAAGCAGGAGACCCAGGTTCGATTCCTGGACCAGGAAGATCCCCTAGAGAAGGAAATGGCGACAGACTCCAGTATTCTTGCCTGGGAAATCCCATGGACAGAGGAGCCTGACAGGCTACAGTCCATGTGGTCACAAAAGAGTTGGACACAACTTAGTGACTACATAAAGTGACTTCCCTTGGTTTTAGGAGTAAAATGGCTCCTTCTTCTATAGCTAAGAGATGTGAAAGAAAAAGACCACCAACCTGAGATGTCTAGAAGTTCTTGTAGCATTAAGGCAGGAGGTGGTTAAGGGGGTAATTCTAAGTCTTGTGTCACAATGAGTTCAAAGTCCACAGTACTCTGAGTTCACTCTCGTTCCTTCTCCTGTGCTACTAAGGGGTTCCAGTTTAGTCCTCTGCTGCTGCTGCTGCTGCTGCTGCTAAGTAGCTTCAGTCGTGTCCGACTCTGTGCAATCCCATAGATGCCAGCCCACCAGGCTCCCCCATCCCTGGGATTCTCCAGGCAAGAACACTGGAGTGGGTTGCCATTTCCTTCTCCAATGCATGAAAGTGAAAAGTGAAAGTGAAGTCGCTCAGTCGTGTCTGACTCTTAGGAACCCCATGGACTGCAGCCTACCAGGCTCCTCCACCCATGGGATTTTCCAGGTGAGAGTGCTGGAGCAGGGTGCCAGTGCCTTCTCTGAGTATAGTCTTCTACTTGTCTTCTATTCATTCTCTCCATCCTCCTCTTTAACCTCCTCCCAGTCGAGTTCTCCTTCAAATGAAGCACTCTCATTCCAGAATATAAATTACCATTGCCCAGCAACAGCAGGATTTGTAGGGTTCTACTTTGACAAACAGGCTCACTTTAGCATTGCCCATTACATTGAGGCTCCAATAGAGAACTAGACAGGAGGAAAACTATTTCCTTTATGAAAATATTCCACTGAGGAAACCAGCCAAGGAAACTGAATAGAACAGAAGCAAAGGAGAGGTTCAGTTTATTTGTTTGTTTTCATGCACTTGCACTCTGACCCACAAGGGTTTGAAAAGCTAACAGATCATCCATCTCAAGTTGCAAGTTCCAGAGATTTTACCAGTTTTCCAGAGTTCCCTTCACTTACATTCAGGAATAACCCTGAACACAGACACATTGACTCTTAAAAAGTATTCTTAAAAAGAATGCATTTGCCACTAAGAAAATGAGGCAAATTAGGAGATACTATGAATATATAAATTTCTGGGAGAAAGCTAAGGAGATGAGTTAAATAGTAGCTGTCTCTAGTCTGAGGACTTTGGATGGAATGTGAAGAATGAGCCTCTCTGGGATGCCATAGAAAAAGAGACAAGCATCTGAACAGAAATATCACATCTCTAGAGGGAGGTTTAAGAGGGAGGGGACAGCTGGCTCCTTTATGTTGATATTTGAAAGAAACCAACACAATACTATAAAGCAATTATCCTTCAATTAATTAATTAAAAAGAAATATTACATCTCTAAAAGTGAAACAAATTATGTACTCCTTTTGTTAATTTAAGTGTAGTTAATTTACAATGTTGTGTTAATTTCTGCTGTATAGCCAAGTGACTCAGTTATACATAAACATACAGTCTTTTTTATACTCTTTTCCATTATGGTTCATCCCAAGTCATTGAATATAGTTCCCTGTGCTATAAAGTAGGACCTTGTTCATCCATTCTATATGTAAAAGTTTGCATCTATTAATCTCAAACTCCTAATCCTCCCCTCCCCCTGCCCCATTGACAACCACTAGTCTCTATCTATGTCTGTGAGTTTATTTCTGTTTCAACTAAAACTATTTTTGGTTTTCTCCATAGATATGTCCATTTCTGTTGTATCTGAGATTCCACACATAAGTGATATATGGTATTTGTCTTTGACTTACTTAGTATGATAATCTCTAAGTCCATCCATGTTGCCATAAATGGCATTATTTTATTCTGTCTAGTCAAGGCTATGGTTTTTCCAGTGGTCATGTATGGATATGAGAGTTGGACTATGAAGAAGGCTGAGCGCCAAAGAATTGATGCTTTTGAAGTGTGGTGTTGGAGAAGGCTCTTGAGCGTCCCTGGGACTGCAAGGAGATCCAATCAGTCCATTCTGAAGGAGATCCGCCCTGGGATTTCTTTGGAAGGAATGATGCTGAAGCTGAAACTTCAATACTTTGGCCACCTCCTGCGAAGAGTTGACTCACTGGAAAAGACTCTGATGCTGGGAGGGATTGAGGGCAGGAGGAGAAGGGGACAACAGAGGATGAGATGGCTGGATGGCATCACTGACTCTATGGACGTGAGTCTGAGTGAACTCAGGGAGTTGGTGATGGACAGGGAGTCCTGGCGTGCTGCGATTCATGAGGTCACAAAGAGTCGGACACGGCTGAGCGACTGAACTGAACTGAACTGAAGTATTCCATTGTGTATATATATCCATACATGCACCACACACGTTCCATATACATATATATATATATGCATACTACATCCATTCATCTATTGATGGACATTTAGGTTGCTTCCATGTCTTAGCTGTTATAAATAGTGCTGCTATGAATGAAGGGGTGTATGTATCTTTTTGCATTATAGTTTTGTCCAGATATACTCCGAGGAGCAGGGTTGCTGGATCATATGGTAATTCTATTTTTAGTTTTCTAAGGAACCCTCATACTATTTTCCATAGTGGTTGCACCAATTTACATTTCCATTGACAGTGCAAGAGAGTTCCCTTTTCTCCACACCCTCTCCAGCATTTGTTATTTGTGGAGTTTTTAATAATGGCCATCGAATGGATTGAGGTGGCACTTCATTGTGGTTTTGATATGTATTTCTCTAATAACCAGTGACATTGAGCATCTTTTCATATGCCTATTGAGATCTGTATGTCTTGTCTGGATAAAGGTCTATTGAGGTCTTCTGCCTATTTTTCAACTGGGTATCTGTTTTGTTACTGTTGAGTTGTATGAACCGTTTGTATATTTTGGAAATTAAGCCCTTATTAGTCGCATCATTTGAAAACATTTTCTCCAATTCCATAGGTTGTCTTTTTGTTTTATTTATGGTTTTCTTTGTTATACACTCTCCTTCTTTTAACTGAGGTGAAATTCACATAACATACAATCAACTATATAACATGTACAGTTCTATGGCATTTAGTACATTCACAATGTGATGCAACCACCATCTCTTTCTACTTTCAAAATGTTTTCATTACCCTAGAACACCCATGCCCTTCTCCCCTCCCCCATCTGCTTTCTGACTCTATAGATCTGTCTATTCTGGATTTATCATATAAAAAGATTCATCCGATTCATCCAACATGTGACTTTTTGTGTCTGGCCCCTTTCACTTGGCGTAATGCTTTTGAGGTTCATTCAAATTGTACTGTGTCTCAGATCTTTAATCCTTTTTATGCCTAAATAACATTTCATCTTACATAAATATTGCCTTTTGTTCATCTATTCCTCCACTGATGGATACTTCTTTGTTTTTTTTTTTTTTTTTTTACACCTTTTGGCTAATATAAACATTCACGTACAAGAATCTGAGAAGTGAAATCACCTATTTTTGCAACCCTCATACAAAGTGGGAAAACATGTTTAAGGTAGCAGTTTCAGCACCCATTCCTCTACAAGTTCCAAGGCGTGCAGAAGTACTAACTTGAAAGACTGTGTTAGTCACTCAGTCATGTTCAACTCTTTGCGACCCCATGGACTGTAGCCCACCAGGCCCCTCTGACCATGGAATTCTCTAGGCAAGAATACTGAAGTGGGTTGCCATTTCCTTCTCTAGGGAGCCTTCCTGATCCAGGGATCGAACCCAGGTCTCCTGTACTGCAGGCAGATTCTTTACTGACTGAGCCACCAGGGAAGCAACTTGAAAGAGGACCCACACCCAATAAACCAGAAACTCTGAATGTTTTCTTAGCTACACATCAAACTGGAAAACTCCCGAGGCTTCCAGTGGTGTCCAAACACGCCTAACAGGCATTTTAGGTTCTCCACTCAGACAAAATCAATAAGATTGAAACTGATCACACTTTACCAAGAATAAAGAAATGTGACCAACTTTAGAAATGTCTGAATAGGGGTGTTTGCAATGATTAGTGACTTAACATCAATGAGAACTGAGTTCTTATGTTCGTGTGCCTAGAGATAGACATGGGTATAGGAACAGGAATTCAGAACCATTGTCTCCTTTCTTTTTCATGAAGCTTTTTTATTTTTATTTTTTTAAGAACTGCACAGCTGCAGAGATTGTGTGAATACTCTGGGACTATCAAACCACCATCCGACTTTGTGAAGAATTCTTCTGAGGTGGATTTTATTGTTTTCAGCTGGAGAATCCATCCCAGCCCACCCACCCCCCAACTCACCAGCACAAAACCACATGCCCACCAAGTCCTGCCCCTCTCCTCTGCCCTGAAGTGATCAGAAAGCAAGAGTCCACCAGGAGGGAAGCACCATGAGGAGATAAGGCAACATTCCAACAGCACAAGCAGCCCAGTGAAGATCACCTTTGCTACAGGCGTGTGTCCCTTTACGGAGCCTCTATTTTCTTTCTCTTTTTGGCAGGCAGTGCTCTTGATTTTCTAAATTTCAGAAGAATGTGGAGTCACATTTTTCTGTGGTCTTCCTTTTCTAAGACTTTCTGGAGCGTCAGTGGCACTTGTGTGTTCTGTTCAGACATGCACCATGGAGATACATCGCTGGCACCAAGTAAATAAAGAGTTTAGGGAAAGGGGTGGGCTGGAGGCTGCTGGAAAGGAAGCTGACATCTGCTCCTGGTCACAGCGTTCAATTCAGCCCACCTCGAAGTGCCCCCCGCCCCGACTCGATGTGGATGCTCTGATGTTCACAGAGCAGCTCTGCTTCCCCGCAAGTCACCACGTAAACGCAGGGATCCAACAAAGTGTTGAAAGAGCAATGTGGAGGACCTCCTTCAGACACACAGTGTGACCAGAAGCAGCAATCAATTCAGTTCTCTTTGCACAGAAACCAAATGTACGCCTTTGCCAATTCTCTGGTTTTGAGGACAAGCTTTGAGGAAGACCATGCAAGATAATATTTCTCATCTTGGAGATAAATTCTAAATTTTTCCAGACCCATCATGAAGGAAAGTTCTTAAAGACAAACAAATCCAGCTAAGTAATCCTTATGTTAGGAACCTGCTGACAAGTTCCTCACCATTAAAATGCACTCATTTTAAAAATCTATAGAAGGGATACTTCTACAGACTCCTCAGAAAGAAAGGTAGGAGAGAAGAGAGAGAGAAAGAGAATTCGGGGTAAGGAATCAGTCAGATGTGTCTGAGAGTTCGAGTTCAAGGAGACCTCAAGATCAGTAAACTTATGGTCACAGGGCTAAGTGGGGGGAGGAATAAACTGGGAGATTGGGATTGACATACACACACTTCTATATATAAAATAGATAAGTAATAAGGATCTACTGGGAGCTCTAGTCAATATTCTGTGATGGGAAAACAATCTAAAAAAGAGTGAATATATGTATATATATAACTGATTCACTGTGCTGTACACCTGAAACTAACACAACATTGTAAATCCACTATACTCCAATAAGTTTTTTTCATTAAAAAAGGGGCTGAAGATAAATATGACTTAGTGCAGTGTACTCAGTTTTTAAAAACAACACTCATACTGAAATACAAAACACAGAAATTTGCTAGAATCTCTGACTTTTAACTATGGTAAACATACACACACATAGCACAAAATTTACCATTTTAACCATTTTTTAAGTCTACAGTATAATAGTGTTGACTATACATTTTGTGCAACAGCTCTCTAGAACATCTTCATTGTGCAAAACTGAAACTCTGCACTCATTAAGACTCCTTTTGCCCTCTCCTCTCAGTCCCTGGGAGCCACCATCCTACATTTTGTTTCTAAGAGTTTAGAGGCCCTGACTTTTAAAACTGCTGCTTAAACCCAGCCCCAGCCCCAGGAGAGCACGATATCGATACTGCTATCATGTATACAGTGAATTAATGCAGGGCAAGGAAGCCACTGAGCTGCCCACCACCAATGGCAGTGGCAGCAAAACTCACGGTGAGGAGTCTGGACGGTGGTGACTGCACATCTGGCTTTGCATCTCACCCCTGGCTTGAAGCCCTAGGCAGGTCCTCAACGTCTCTGCCTCTGATTCCATAGGAATAAAATGAGTGTGATGCTGGTAACTACCTCAAAGTGCTGTGATGAAGACAAAATACGTTAATATATCAAATGAACTTAGTGACCAATAACAAGAAGCTCAAAAAGAAAAAAAAAAAAAATGCCAGCAACTATGATTACTAACCGACCCACAATCTGTTCTTTGGTTTTCTTTCTCACTCTTCCCACCACTCTCTCCTTCCTTTCTTTCTCTAACACCTTTATTTTATTCCCTTTTCTGCTTTATCAGTTCAGTTCAGTCACTCAGTCATGTCCAATTCTTTGTGACCCCACGGACTGCAGCACGCCAGGCCTCCCTGTCCATCACCAACTCCCAGAGTTTACTCAAACTCATGTCTGCTGAATCGGGGATGCCATCCAACCATCTCATCCTCTGTCATCCTCTTCTCCTCCTACCTTCAATCTTTCCCAGCATCAGGGTCTTTTCAAATGAGTCAGCTCTTCGCATCAGGTGACCAAACTATTGATGTTTCAGCTTCAACATCAGTCTTTCCAACGAATATTCAGGACTGATTTCTTTTAGGATGGACAGGTTGGATCTCCTTGCAGTACAAGGAACTCTCAAGAATCTCCAACACTACAGTTCAAAAGCATCAATTCTTTGGTGCTCAGCTTTCTTTATAGTCCAACTCTCACATCCATACATGACTACTGGAAAAACCACAGCCTTTACTAGACGGACCTTTGTTGGCAAAGTAATGTCTCTGCTTTTTAACAGGCTGTCTAGGTTGGTCATAACTTTCCTTCCAAGGAGTAAGTATCTTTTAATTTCATGGCTGCAGTCACCATTTGCAGTGATTTTGGAGCCCTCCAAAATAAAGTCTCTCACTGTTTCCATTGTTTCCCCATCTATGTGTCATGAAGTGATGGGACCAGATGCCATGATCTTAGCTTTCTGAATGTTGAGTTTTAAGCCAACTTTTTCACTCTCCACATTCACTTTCATCAAGAGGTTTTTAGTTCATTTTTTCTTTCTGCCATAAGGGTGATGTCATCTTCATATCTGAGGTTATTGATATATCTCCCAGAAATCTTGATTCCAGCTTGTGCCTCATCCAGTCCAGCGTTTCTCATGATGTACTCTGCATATAGGTTAAGTAAACAGGGTGACAATATACAGCCTTGACATACTCCTTTCCCAAAATGAAACCAGTCGGTTGTTCCATATTCTGTTCTAACTGTTGCTTCTTGACCTGCATATGGATTTCTCAGGAAGCAGGTCAGGTGGTCTAATAGTCCCATCTCTTTAAGAATTTTCCAGTTTTTTTTGTGATCCACACAGTCAAAGGCTTTGGCATAGTCAACAAAGCAGAAACAGATGTTTTTCTGGAATTCTCTTTCTTTTTCAATGATCCAGTGGATGTTGGCAATTTGATCTCTGGTTCCTCTGCCTTTTCTAAATTCAGCTTGAATATCTGAAAGTTTGTGGCTCACATACTGTTGAAGCCTGGCTTGGAGAATTTTGAGTATTACCATCTTCCTACAACACAAGAGAAGACTACGCAGGGACATCACCAGATGGTCAACACCTAAATCAGATTGATTATATTCTCTCCAGCCACAGATAGAGAAGCTCTATACAGTCAGCAAAAACAAGACCAGGAGCTGACTGTGGTTCAGATCATGAAATACTTATTGCCAAATTCAGACTTAAATTGAAGAAAGTAGGGAAAACCACTAGACCATTCAAGTATGACCTAAATCAAATCCTTTATGATTATACAGTGGAAGTGACAAAAAGATTCAAGGAATTAGATCTGATAGAGTGCCTGAAGAACTATGGATGAAGGTTCATGACATTGTACAGGAGGCAGGGATCAAGACCATCTCCAAGAAAAAGAAATGCAAAAAGGCAAGATGGTTGTCTGAGGAGGCCTTACAAATAGCTATGAAGAAAAGAGAAATGAAAGGCAAAGAAGAAAAGGAAAGATATACCTATCTGAATGCAGAATTCCAAAGAATATCAAGGAGAGATAAGAAAGCCTTCTTCAGCAATCAATGCAAAGAAATAGAGGAAAACAATAGAATGGGAAAGACTAGAGATCTTTTCAAGAAAATTAGAGATACCAAGGGAACTTTTCATGCAAAGTTATTGTGCAAAGGGCACAATAAAGGACAGAAATGGCATGGACCTAACAGAAGCAGAAGATATTAAGAAGAGGCGAAACTCATGTATACCTGGGATGGATTCATGTCAATGTATGGCAAAACCAATACAGTATTGTAAAGAAAAATAAATAAATAAAAAATAATTTTTTTAAATAAGAAGAGATGGCAAGAGAATTATACAGAAAGATCTTCAAAGATCTAGATAATCATAATGGTGTGATTACTCACCTAGAGCCAGACATCCTGGAATGTGAAGTCAAGTGGGCCTTAGGAAGCATCGATACGAACAAAGCTAGTGGAGGTGATGGAATTCCAATTGAGTTATTTCAAATCCTAAAAGATGATGCTGTGAAAGTGCTGCCTTCAATATGCCAGCAAATTTGGAAAATGCAGCAGTGGCCACAGGACTGGAAAGGGTCAGTTTTCATTCCAGTCCCAAAGAAAGATGATGCCAAAGAATGCTCAAACTACCACACAATTGCACTCATCTCACACGCTAGCAAAGTAATACTCAAAATTCTCCCTTATCAGATACTCCCTATGTCCCTACTCATTCTCCTGAGCAACACAATCTCATGTTTGGTGATTTGAGCAGACTCTCTGCCATATCATAATACTTCCTCTAAAATATCATAATTAGACCTTTATTTCTTTATGTAATCATCCTTTTCAGTAAAAATCCCCGAAAGAGGTAGTATACCAAATTATTAGCTTGCTTCCTAATCAATCTGGTACATCCTCTTGCAGTTATATTTGTCCCAAATTGTCTTATTTATTGTTTGATTACTATCCTCTCCAAACTCTGTAAAAACAGGAGTTTACTCATCTTATTCATCACCATGTCCCCAGCCCTTATGACACAGTCTGGCACGCAGTAGATGTTCATTAAAATAAACATTGGTCAAACGCTGAATGGCTGAACTATTTACTTTCCCCCAAAATATGCCATGCTGGCCACCCTCTTGCTCTCTGAATATGCTGTTTCCTCTGCCCAGATTCATTCCTCTGCAAGATTCATTCCAGATATTCAGTGACTGCCAACTATGTGTTCTGAGGCCTGTTCCCACCAGCTCTCCAGGGCTCAGCATAGGTATTTTACCTTCCACGGGGCCTTCTCTGGTCCATCCAGGCAGGTCCCTGCTCCACTGCTGCCTCTCATAGTGCCCTGCCTGCTCCACCATCAGCTCAGCCTTCCTGAAATCTGCAGAGACCAGAGCATCCCTCAGCAGCACAAAGCCTATGGTTTCCATTGCTGTCTGAGCCATCAGGAAAGCCCAAGAATACTGGAGTGGGTAGGCTATCCCTTCTCCAGGGGATGTTCCCAACCCAGGAATCGAACCCAGGGTCTCCTGCATTACAGGCGGGTTCTTTACCAGCTGAGCTACCAGGGAAGCCCATAAAATTGTCACTGGAGTCAATAAAGACGAAACCAAGTTTCAAAGAGACTGTTGTGAAAGGAGAAAAGCAATTGGGGAACTGCTGGATTCAATCACTGTTTCAATTGTCCCCTCCCCGACCATGACCTGGCCCTCAGCAAAGTTATAATTGGCTCTAGGTTAGGCCTTGAGGATAATTTGAAAAGAGTCAAAATCTCTCCTACCACGTTCAAGAGCATCAAAGGTCCAGTTGTATAACTGTTAGGTTTATCATTCTGAGAACTCTTTTGGGGGGCAGGAGATCTCATTTTTTTTCCATTTATTATTTTTATTGGATTATAGCTACTTTACAATGTTGTGTTAATTTCTGCTGTAGAGCAAGGTGAATCAGCTATGTGTGTGTATATATCCCCTCCTTCTGGAACCTCCCTCCCACCCCCAACCCTACCCCTCTAGGTCATCACCTGAGAACTTGAAGAGGGAAACTGTATCTTCATCAATCTCCCCAACTTTGCCCACTGCTGGGAAGTGTTAAAACCTCTACCACGTTTGTGAACTAAAGGAATGCTTTTGAACTTCTAGCAGTTTAATTCTTTTCCCCATGAAACTTTTTTAAATCAGATATTGAAGCATTTCAATGACATGGTTCCCCCATCCCAAGAACACGATGTTTAAAAATAAAAGTTTTTTTTTTACTTTTTCCTTTTGCGAGTTGAAACGATGCGTCTAAAACAGAAAACCCAGAAATGACACTGGCTGAGGATGGAATTCCAGGCACTTCAGGAGACTCAGCTCTACCTCAAACTGAGACACAAGAGCTTGACAAGGGACCACCCGCACACTTGGGTTAGGCCTTGTCCTCTGTTCTACACGAATGTTCTCTGGGCAAACTTGCTGCGGGTTAAATACCTGAAAGTGTGACAGAGCCAGTGGCAGGTACAGGCCTATGTAGGAAAACAACACTTGCCATCCCAAACATCTTTTCAGCCTGCAGATCATTTTGAGCTGGAAACAATCAAGGCCCAAAGACTCAGGAAGAAATTCTGACCTTCCCCTCAACTGCCTGAAAGAATGTAGATAGAAGACATGTTCCAAGGAGGGAGTTGTCACCATTATAACTATGGTATGAACTAGATGTGCAGACAGGGAGGAATGCAGCAAAGTCTGCTTGTTACAGTTCTTCTCTATGTCCCATTGTCTCTGGCCCAGCAAACATTTGTTTGACAAACATTTGTTTTTCTATATCCATGTCATTTTCCTTTCTCCCCTTTGAGGTTTCAAATCACCACCTCCAATATCCTCTTTTGCTTTAGCTGAAGATGATATTTTTAACTATTTTTTTTTACTCTTGCCTGTGCCATCAAGCTTGTGGGATCTTAATTCCTCAACCAGGAATTGAACCCAAGTCTTTAGAAGTGGAAGTGTGGAGTCCCAACCAGTGGATCATGAGGGAATTCCTTGAAGATGGTATTTAAGGTGAGGGCTTTGGCCATTTTGGTAAGTTTTTCAGTTTTCCCAGGTCTCTCTATTATATAGATGTTATTAAACTTTTGTTTAATTTTCTTCTGTCAATCTGTCTCATGTCAATTTAACTCTTAGGGCAGCCAGAAGAACCTAGAAAGAGAGAAGAAAATTTCTTCCTCCTGGACACCAACATCAATAGATTTAACCAGAGAGAATATGGGAAGGGTCTGGATCCTGGTTCTGAACTAGTCCCTTTGCCCTCCAACCCAGAGATAATCCAGTAAGTAGCTTTAAGCCTTATTTCTCAAGTCAAGTCAGGCCCAAAAGACATTCTGAGAACCTCCATCTGTGGGAATGTGCCCTCAGCTACCCATGAGGTAATAAAATGAGGTGAGATCAACATACTGAGTTTTATTTCTAGACAATATAGTCAAAACAGAAATAGTCTGAAGTTGACAATTTTCTCAACTGTAGCACAACAGTGATTTATATCTCTTGTAATCTTAACATTGCCTCCAAATGTGTGAAAGAGGGAACTGTTCCATTTCAAAAAATTATAATTTCTGATGTCAAAATAAGTTGGAGTCACTGTATCACTTCCAGACAATTAGGAACCTCACCCTGATATATGTCTGTACAACACACCCTCCTGAAAAATACTCTGCTCCATTGCTGAAGGAGAACATGCACTGGGATCGTATAGGGACAAATTTAGACACGTTGGGCAACAAAATATGCAGACAGCTGCTTGGTATGCAATTAAAATACCACTGGTGGGAAACTGGCTCTGGCAGTGATACAAGAAATAGACTTTTCCTTTCAGGAAACCAATTCTAGTTGACAGCCTCATTCAGCAAAATGAGATGAAGTTCTCAGCCTGGCTCTTGGGGAGGGGACTGCTTGACCTCCATTCAGCACCTGATCAGCCACTGACAGGCTGCACAGAGGGGAGTGAGAAATACTTCTAGAATGAATGCAGAGAGAGCTATACACACTGACACTCTGAGTTCACAGACAAGGCACGGCTAAGCGCCTCAAGGCAATGCTGGCGCAGCCTTCTGGGAGTAAGTTGCAAAGAGCAGACCTTGAATCTGAAATCATGGGCGTCCCACTCGGTGTCCTGAAGGAGCCACATCTGAGCTGGAAGTCACCAAACACACAAACACCTCCAGGAAAGTCTATGAAGGAATTCCTAGGGAATGCAGCTGCCCTCTTCATGGCACTCCCCAGATTCCAAAATGGCAGTTAAGCTTTCCATTTCATGAAGAAAAGTCCATGAACAATAAATCCTGGAGAGGGCGTGGAGCAAAAGGAACCTTGCTACTCGATTGGTGGGAATGTAAATTGGTGCAGCAGCTATGGAAAACGCTATGGAAGTTCCTCAAAAAGACTAAAAGTAGAGTTACCATATCATCCAGCAACCCCACTCCTGTGCACATATCCAGACAAAACTATACTTTGAAAAGATACACACACCTCTCTGTTCACAGCAGCACTATTCACAACAGCCAGGACATGGAAGCAACCTAAATGCCCAGCGACAGATGAATGGATAAAGAAGATGTGGCACATATATCCAATGGAATCCTACTCATTCATAAAAAAGAAGTAAACAATGCTATTTGCAGCAACATGGATGAACCTAGGGGTGATCATACTAAGTGAAGTAAGTCAGAAAGAGAAAGACAAATATCGTATGATATCACTTATATGTGGGATCTAAAATACAACCAAAATTAACTCATCCAAGAAACAGAAACAGACTCACAGACATAGAGAACAGACTTGTGGTTGCTAAGGAGGAACAGGGTAAGAAGGGGAATAGATTGGGAGTTTTGAGATTGGCAGAGGCAAACTATCACATATAGGATGGATAAACAACATGGTACTACTGTACAGTACAGAGAACTATATTCAATATCCTGTAATAAACCATAATGGAAAAAATATTTAAAAGAATGTATACATATGTATATATATGTATAACTGAGTCACTTTGCTGTACAGCAGAAACTAACACAATATTGTAAGTCAACTATACTTCAGTAAAATAAATTTTTTTAAAGACCAGTTTATTCCATGGTCTCACCACACCTGTGGGTGAAAGAAAGCCCTATCTCTATGTACAGCTCTTTTCTTTTCTGTGGACAATATCAAATACACAAGTAGAGAGACTAACATAATGAAGCTTTCACCCATCACCTAGTCTCAACAATTAACTTTAGGCCAATCAGGTTTCATCTATAACTCACTCACTCCCCTGCACCAACACTGGATTCTTAAGGCAGATCCCAGACATCATACCATCTCATCTGTAAACATTTCAGTCTGTATCTATAAACGATAGGGCTCTTTTTTTAACACAACCATTAACAAGTGTAAAACTTCTAAATAATTGCTTAATGTTATTAGATACCCAGCCAGGAATCAAACTTCCTTGATTGTCTCACAATATTTTTATTATTCATTCAAACTGAGGTCCATACATTGCAATTTATATGTCTCATACCTTAATCTATAATGCCTTCTCTCATAATTTATTCTGAAAAAAAGCATATTTTCTTTCCTAAATCATTTCTCATTTGGAATTTTGCTGATTATATACTCGGCATCTTTTAACATGTCTCTCTTCCCCTATTTCTTTCATAAACTATTAGGTCTAAAGCCTTGATTACATTCAGGTTTGATTTTTTTTATTGACAAAAATACTTCCTAAATGAGTAAATAATAGGCATTAGGAAGCAAACCATGGCTGGTTGTCTCTCTTTTTATAATATTAGCAGCCATTGTGGAACACTGTCTGCAGTGAATTGTCTCATCAGTGGTTGCAGTTAATTGTTTCATCAGTGGTTGCAAAATGGAGATATTCTCACTCTATTCTTTGTTTCACTTGAATCCTTCTTAAAGAAAATGGTTCTTCTCCCAACTATTATCCTAAAGTACACCTTACACAGGACAGAAGGTAAAATGCTTGATTCTTTCCTTTTATCAACTTCCAAAAGAATGAGTTAATTTTTTTAAAAAAATGAGTTAATTCATGAATTTAAGAGTGTTTTGTATGGTTCAGTCTATTGCAGCTATTAGTCTATTGCTCACTGATGCTCATTTTTAACTAAAAGAATCCCTTCAAGTTGGCTCCTGAGTTCTTTTGTCAAGATCCCATATTCTTAAATAAAATCCTTGCTTTCTGTTATAGTAAGATGTTTCAGGCTTACCCTGTATGTTTTGTACTCCCAGAGCTGAAGTCAGACAGTTCTCTCAGGAACATATTTTTTCCCCTAGGGTGTAAAACCACTAGGGATGTGTTTTACTGTCTCTGGGAACACATTTTATTTAATATATGGTTATGTCATCAACTTGATACTCAGTTGGATTCATTTGTTTCCCTTTTTATTTGAGATTTTAGAGATTGCTTTGATCACTTTTTCCCACCTTACTTTTTTCATTTATGAATTTATGAATAATATATCCTGGTGACCACTTGTGGAAGTATATAGACATACTCATTTACATTTATTTGTTTTTATAGTTACCTAGTAGTCTCGTTTATTTTTTATAACTACATAGTACTCCATTGGGTGGCTTATAATTTATAACTGTATAATTTATACAATCAGTCCTCTGCTGAAGGACACATGGGTTGTTTCTAGTTCTTTGCTATTGCAAATACTGCTTCATCTAATTGTCCTGTGCAAAATTCAGGGACATAACATTGGGGATAGTTAGTGTCTCTGGGACAGATTTTTAAATGTGAGATTGCCTGACCAATGAATAAGTGCATCTGTAACTTTGCTAGGTATTATCAAAACCCTGCAATAGTTCACATTTCCACTGGTAAAACCTACGAGTATTTATTTCTCCACAAATTAGAGGGTTTAATGTAAAATTTTTGCATTTTTGCAAGTGTGATAGCTAAGAATTTTTATCTCAGAGATGTTTTAACTTACATTTTCCTTGTTAAAAACCAGACAACATATTCTCAAATTTCTAAAATCTATTTGAACTTCTTTTGCTATGAGTTGTCAATCTCCCTTATTTATTGTTTTGTAAGATTGCTGGCCTTTTTTTGTTTTTAGAAGCCCTTTAAATAACAGGGTATTAATCCTTTATCTGTGACAAAAGTTGTATTTTTTTTTCTTCCATATTTATCGATTCACATTGTTTATGGATTTTGAATCACAGGAACTATTTTCCCAGCTTATAGAGAAACTCATCTATGTTTTAATCTGGTGATTATATGGTTTCATTTTTTTTATAGTAAATCCCTAATACATTCAGAATTTATCCTGGTATGTGGTATCCTTTCCCACAAGGTTAGCCAGTTGTCCTAATACCATTCATTTAAAAGTCTATCCTACCTATTACGGCAATCATTTTGAAATATATAGAAATACTGAATCACTATGTTATGTTACAGAAACTACCAGAGTCTTGTGGGTCAATTATACTTCAAACACAAACTCATAGAAAAAGGGATCAGATTTGTGGTTACCAGAGGTAGAGGTGGGTGGAAGGGGAATTAGACCAGCAATCAAAAGGTATAAACTTTCAGTTATAAGATTCACAAGTGCAGGGATGTAAAGTACAGTGTGATAAATAAAATTAGCATTGCCATATGATATATGAAAGTTGTTACAAGAGAAAGTCCTAAGAGTTCTCATCACAAAGGAAAAATTTTTTTTCCATTTCTTTAATTTTCTATCTATATGGAGATGATGGATATCAAATTTATTGTGGCAATGATTTCATGATGTAAGTCAAATCATTATTCCGTACACCTTAAACTCATACAGTGCTGATGCCTATTACATCTCAACAAAACTCGAAGAAAAAGGCAAAATAAAACTGAAAATCTATAATCAGAATCTAATCAAGAGGAAACATCACAGAAACCTAAAATTAAGTGAAACTAATTCTCTAAAATTACTGGCCTGTATTCTTCAAAATATAGCACATAAGCAAATGGTACAAAAGCAGAGAAAAGCAACTGAAGAGAAAAGATAATGAACAGCAATATGTGATTCCAGTTGGCATACTGAACTAGAGAAAGACTTACACTGTTGGGATAATTGACAGAACTGGAATATGAATTGTATACTAAAGTGCTGGTTCAATGTGCATGCATGCTAAGTTGCTTTAGTCCTGCCTGGCTCTGTGACACTATGGATTGTAATCCTCCAGGTTCCTCCTTCCATGGGATTCTCCAGAGAGAATTACTGGAGTGTGTTGCCATGCTTTCCTCCAGGGGATCTTCCCCACCCAGGGATCAAACCCGCATCTCTTATGTCTCCTGCATTGGCAGGCAAATCTTTGCCACTAGCACCACCTGGGAAGCTCCTGTTTCAATGTTAGATGTATTAAATTTGATATCCATACTGTGGGTACGTGTGAGAATATTCTTGTCCTTAGGACATTCATACTGAAATATTATCAGACAAAGGGACATTATGTGTGTAATTCTTCTCCAATGGTTCAGAAAAAATATATACATAAATTTGGGGGGCAAGATAGTGGGGAGATGGAATGGGAATGACAACATAAACCTTGGGGAAGGTCATATGGGAGTTCTTTATGCTATTCAAAATAACAAAACAAAATTCTACCTGAGCCCGCTGAGCTCAGATGCTGCCTGCATCATAATCACTGTTTCCATTTGCAATTATTTATACTATTCCATTTTCTATAAACCAACACTACAACAGTTTTAATAATAGAAGCAGTAAGTGTTTGTCACTCAGTTGCATTCCAACTCTTTGTAACCCCATGGACTGTAGCCCACCAGGCTCCTCTGTCCATGAGGTTTTCCAGGTACTGGAATAAGTTGTCCTTCCCTTCTCCAGGGGATCTTCCCCAGCAGGGATCAAACCTGGGTCTCCTCCATTGCTGGCCAGTTCTTTAGTCTGAGCCACCAACAGAAGCCTTATAATAGGTCTTAACATCGGATAGAACTTATCCTCCTCACTACTCTTCTTTTATAAGAGCTTCCTGGATGTACTTGCTGCTTTGTTCTCCTTTGTAGAAACTTAGGATACCTCTATTGGGTTTGCATTCCGTGTATAGGTTAATACCAGTCAGCCTTGTGGTGTACATATCAGTGTCTACATATATTCCATGGGGAAGATGGTCACCAGGATGGGTTAACTGGGCACTGCCAGCCCACAAGGCTTGTGAGGAGGCTTCCTCAGGTGCTGGCTCACACCTCTCAAACGGAACATGAGGCATCCTGAATATCTAGGGAGATAGTGCAAGCTATGTGCTAAGTCGATTCAGCTGTGTCTGACTCTGTGTGATCCTAAGGACTGTAGCCCACCAGTCTCCTCTGTCCACGGGATTCTCCAAGTGGGAATACTAGAGTGGGTTGCCATGCACTCCTCCAAGGAATCTTCTTGAGCCAGGAATCGAGTCTGAATCTCTTAGATCTACCTGTATTGGTAGGGGGGTTCTTTATCACCTGGGAGATGAAAAACCATCAAATCAAATTAACATGGTTTAATGGCTCCAAAGAAAGGCAATGCCAAAGAATGCTCAAACTACCGCACAACTGCACTCATCTCACATGCTAGTAAAGTAACGCTTAAAATTCTCCAAGCCAGCCTTCAGCGATATGTGAATTGTGAACTTCCAGATGTTCAAGCTGGTTTTAGAAAAAGCAGAGGAACCAGAGATCAAATTGCCAACATCCACTGGATCATCGAAAAAGCAAGAGTTCCAGAAAAAAACATCTATTTCTGCGTTATTGACTATGCCAAAGCCTTTGACTGTGTGGATCACAATAAACTGTGGGAAATTCTGAAAGAGATGGGAATACCAGACCACCTGACCTGCCTCTTGAGAAACCTGTATGCAGGTCAGGAAGCAACAGTTAGAACTGGACATGGAACAACAGACTGGTTCCAAATAGGAAAAGGAGTACGTCAAGGTTGTATATTGTCACCCTGCTTATTTAACTTAAATGCAGAGTACATCATGANGCCATGCACTCCTCCAAGGAATCTTCTTGAGCCAGGAATCGAGTCTGAATCTCTTAGATCTACCTGTATTGGTAGGGGGGTTCTTTATCACCTGGGAGATGAAAAACCATCAAATCAAATTAACATGGTTTAATGGCTCCAAAGAAAGGCAATGCCAAAGAATGCTCAAACTACCGCACAACTGCACTCATCTCACATGCTAGTAAAGTAACGCTTAAAATTCTCCAAGCCAGCCTTCAGCGATATGTGAATTGTGAACTTCCAGATGTTCAAGCTGGTTTTAGAAAAAGCAGAGGAACCAGAGATCAAATTGCCAACATCCACTGGATCATCGAAAAAGCAAGAGTTCCAGAAAAAAACATCTATTTCTGCGTTATTGACTATGCCAAAGCCTTTGACTGTGTGGATCACAATAAACTGTGGGAAATTCTGAAAGAGATGGGAATACCAGACCACCTGACCTGCCTCTTGAGAAACCTGTATGCAGGTCAGGAAGCAACAGTTAGAACTGGACATGGAACAACAGACTGGTTCCAAATAGGAAAAGGAGTACGTCAAGGTTGTATATTGTCACCCTGCTTATTTAACTTAAATGCAGAGTACATCATGAGAAACCCTGGACTGGAAGAAGCACACGCTGGAATCACGATTGCCAGGAGAAATATCAAGAACCTCAGATATGCAGATGACACCACCCTTATGGCAGAAAGTTAAGAAGAACTAAAGAGCCTCTTGATGAAAGTGAAAGAGGAGAGTGAAAAAGTTGGCTTAAAGCTCAACATTCAGAAAACAAAGATCATGGCAACTGGTCCCATCACTTCATGGGAAATAGATGGGGAAACAGTGGAGACAGTGGCTGACTTTATTTTTTTGGGCTCCAAAATCACTGCAGATGGTGACTGCAGCCATGAAATTAAAAGACACTTACTCCTTGGAAGCAAAGTTAGGACCAACTTAGACAGCATATTAAACAGCAGAGACATTACTTTGCAAACAAAGGTCCATGTAGTCAAGGTTTGGTTTTTCCAGTGGTCATGTATGGATGTGAGAGTTGGACTGTGAAGAAAGCTGAGCACCAAAGAATTGCTGCTTTTGAACTGTGGTGTTGGAGAAGACTCTTGGGAGTCCCTTGGACTGCAGGGAAATCCAACCAGTCCATCCTAAGGGAGATCAGTCCTAGGTATTCATTGGTAGGACTGACGTTGAAGCTGAAACTCCAATACTTTGGCCACTTGATGCGAAGATCTGACTCATTTGAAAAGACCCTGAAGCTGGGAAAGATTGAGGGCAGGAGGAGAAGAGAATGACAGAGGATGAGATGGTTGGATGGCATCACCAACTCAATGGACATAGGTTTGGTTGAACTCCAGGAATTGGTGAGGGACAGGGAGGCCTGGCATGCTGTGGTTCATGGTGTCACAAAGAGTCAGACATGACTAAGCCACTGAACTGAACTGAATGTCTGCAAAGATGTTGGAAAACCCTGGATATGAGGAAATAACTGGTCCTTGTGGACCTATAAGTGGACTACTGAGGAAGAAGCCTGGTGGACCAAGTGACCTTTGAGATTCCTTAGACATGGAAGATGCTCCATCTGATGAATTCAAAGGAACTCAAAGGAACCCATACAACAGGCCACGAGAGTCCATGATGGAGGTGTTTCAAGGATTGTGCTGCCAGCAAGGAGTCCTGATGGTAAGAACAGATTTTTCTAGTCATTCCAATGAATGGTGCTCAGGCTACAAACACTATAAACCTCAGCAGTTAGGTGGCAGCTCTTCTCCTTGAGCAGAGATTTAGGAGGATCAATAGGAGCTTCGCTTCAAAGTCACACGGATTTAAAATTATTCTCCAGAGCAGCCCTACCAAGTTCTTCAGGTTCTTTTTCCCTTCCTATTTGAGGGAGGAAACCTGACAGGATTAGGGAGTTTGACTGCCTGCCTGGAGTTTGACATTTCACATAGCCAAATAAATAGGTTTGTTCCTCTAGAAACTCTCTCAGATGAAAATTAATTTGAGAACCAAGTTCTCAAAATCTGCTTCCAGCTGACTCTTTACTTTTGAATTACCATTAAAATTTTGCCTCCACTTTTTATACACCTAGTATATTTCCCACTTTATTTCTTCTTAAGATTCTTAAGATCAAAAACTTTAAGAGCTAGACTACTGTAAATGATGCTGAAATTATATTAAACCTATAAAACCAAAGTCTGGCTAAACTTGTGGCTTTGCTAAAATAAATAAGTGGTTTTATTAGCAAATTGCACAGTACATTTAGAAAGAGCCAAGCTTTCTATCCTATTTATTAACACTGGCTTTCATCTATACCCCAACAGCCTTTTCCTCTGCCAACCAGAAAGAAATACCAAGTCTTCTTCTTGAGCTTTATTGGGGTTTAGCAGGCATTCTCAGAGTCACTGAACAGACTTGTTCTCAGGAGCCTGTGTGTCCTCAGACTTGGAGAGGTATGTGTATTTTTCTAGTGCTATCTTTTCTTTCACGTTCATTAAAAGAAATAGACAGTTAGGAAATAGCTTTGAGATAATAAACTTAGCCTTTGACCCATGGGTTCACTTTGCCAAAATAGGAAATGACATGGAATCAGCAGGAAGATCCACATTCTACCCACTGCCCTGGCAACAGGGGTATTTAACCCCTGGTGACCAGCTGTCACTTCACTCTATCAACATTCCAGGACATTGAACGAGGAAACCAGTAACAGACACAAAGCCTCCAATTTTTTCTTCACTTTTCTGGGGCCTTATTCACAGTTTTGTGCCCCACCTTCAACCCATCCCCTCAGAATCATTGAGCTGTGAATGCCTTTTGACCCACTATACTTGATGTCAGATAATTGGTCACCATCTGGTTTTACTGAGGACCTAATAATGTGGAATTCCTAGCCAATACATTAGGGCCCTTGTGCTTAAGAGGGATATTAACAATTTAAAAAGGATGATATGTGCATAACCAAGGACTCCCCACAAAGACTTACAATATGTGTATATCCCTCCCTAGCTCTTAAATTTGGAGAAGACAATGGCAACCCACTCCAGTACTCTTGCCTGGAAAATCCCATGGACGGAGGAGCCTGGTAGGCTGCAGGCCATGGGATCACTAAGAGTCAGACATGACTGAGTGACTTCATTTTCACTTTTCACTTTCATGCATTGGAGAAGGAAATGGCAACCTACTCCAGTGTTCTTGCCTGGAGAATCCCAGGGACGGGGGAGCCTGGTGGGCTGCCGCCTATGGGGTCGCACAGAGTTGGACACGACTGAAGTGACTTAGCAGCAGTAGCAGCAGCAGCTCTTAAATTAATTGGGTTTGTGTTCTTAGTGTACAGGAGTGAACTACATCAATCACACACATACACGTACATACACACTTAAACCTGAGACATGCTTGCTCCTTGCATTAAATTTTAAGAAGGGGCCAAATATTAACACAGCAGTTGATGGAAAAAGGAAGAGAGTTCCAGAAAAACATCTATTTCTGCTTTATTGACTATGCCAAAGCCTTTGNCATGTGAAGAGTTGACTCATTGGAAAAGACTCTGATGCTGGGAGGGATTGGGGGCAGGAAGAGAAGGGGACGAAAGAGGATGAGATGGCTGGATGGCATCACTGACTCGATGGACAGGAGTTTGAGTGAACTCCGGGAGTTGGTGATGGACAGGGAGGCCTGGCATGCTAAAATTCATGGGGTCGCAAAGAGTCAGACACAACAGAGAGACTGAACTAAACTGAAGGAGAAAACAGCTTTTCCACACAGAGAAAAACACAAGTGCAAAGCACAGAGTCATGAGATAGTATGAGAAACTACAGCATACAGTGAGGCATAGAAAATGTTAAGAACAGAGGAGTGGACAAGGTCCAGATATGAAATACCCTGAAAGCTCCCTAAAAGTTTGGAGTTTATCCTTATCCATGGTTTAAAGTATGAGAGACATGATCAGATCTGTACCTTGGAAAGCTCATTCTAACAGCAGTGTGGAAGGTGGATGGACACTTCAGAGACGGAGTGAAGGAGCCTCAGTTAGAAGTCTGTTTGAATGATCCAGGTAAGAAATGAGGAAAGCCTGTAATTAATCAGCAGAGAAGAGATAGGAGGATCATAAAAAAGAGGCTTTGAAGAAGATAGGCACCATGTTCAATAATTAGGAACTGAAAAAGAAAGGGCAGAGCTAGAGATGACGGTCAGTTTCCCAGCTGGAATTACAGGGCACAAAGCAATGATATTCACAACATGAAGAACCAGTTTGGCCGGTGGGGGCAAAGAATGAGTTCAGCACTGGACAAGCTGAATTTGAAGTAACTGTATAAAAGACAAGTGGCAGACTTCTCCGTGGTACAGTGGCTAAGAATCCGCCTGCCAGTGCAGGGGACAGGGGTTTGATCTCTGGTCTGGGAAGATTCCATATACCTTGGAGCAACAAAGCCCACGTGCCACAACTACCGCAGCCCACACACCCTAGAGCCCACGCTCTGTGACAAGAGAAGATCCCACTTGCCGCAGCTAGAAAAAACTCACACCCAGCACCAAAGACCCAACACAACCTAAAAACAATTTTTAATTAATTAAATAATTTTTAAAAAGACAAGTGGAGATGCCCAGAAGACAATAGGTAAATCATTTTGGAGACCGGGAATGAAGTCTGGACTGAAATTATGGATTTGGGTTCTATTTGCATATAGGTGGCAGTTTACGGCAAAGGAGCAGTAAGGCCTCTGAGGGAGTGTGTAGAAAGAGAGTAAAGCAGAAGATAGAACCTGGTGTCCCCCACCCCACCATACTAGGGGCAAGTGGAGGAGGATGGGCCAATAGATTGGGAAGAACAGACTATTCACCAGCTGGAGTAAAACCAAGAGGCCATGGTAACAGGACAAGAGTCTCTGAGGCTGGAGAGCACTTCGAGAACAAAGAGCCAGTCAATAGGGTCAAACTCTTCCAAGGACATAAACAAAACAGAGGGTTAATAAGGATGGCTTTGGCTCCTGAAAGAGGTCCAGGAGAGACCGATCAAGAGCACAGGTGGATAAATCAGTCTGGATGGGGAAGAGATGCCCCTGAGATCAGTGATAAGGTTGAGGCGGGAGAGGGCAGAGAGAAGACAGTCACAGAATAGAAGTAGAAAGTTGAGGCAGTTCATATCAATGGACTCGATTCTTCTGAAAGGAGGCAGCCAAGGGAATCTGTTAAGAGAAAGTGAAGGAGAGTGGCCATGATGTTTGGGAAAGGTGCTGAGAGAAGTTCCCCACTCCACAACTCCTCTGCCCCACTCCACAACCTCAGCACTACCCACACCTTCCCTATAACACAGCATGGCGCCTGGTTCATAGCAGGTGTTTAGTGTAAGGAAGACAAGTTGACAGAGCAGAAGGACCTTGTGCTCCTCTCAAGACCACACCAAAATCACAACTGTTGAACAAAGAAAAAAGACTGGAACCTACCAAAACAGATATTTTATAACCAAAGACACAGAAGGAACCATAACATGCTGGTAGGAGGGGAGCACTGAAGATATGATCAAATCCCATACTCACCTCCCAAGTTCAGTTCAGTTCAGTCGCTCACTCGTGTCCGACTCTTTGTGACCCCATGAACTGCAGCACACCAGGCCTCCCTGTCCATCACCAACTCCTGGAGTTCACTCAAACTCATGTCCATCAAGTCGGTGATGCCATCCAGCCATCTCATCCTCTGTCATCCCCTTCTCCTCCTGCCCTCAATCTTTCCCAGCATCAGAGTCTTTTCCAATGAGTCAGCACTTCACATGAGATGGCCAAAATATTGGAGTTTCAGCTTTAGCAGCGTTTCTTCCAAAGAAATCCCAGGGCTGATCTCCTTCAGAATGGACTGGTTGGATCTCCCTGCAGTCCGAGGGACTCTCAAGAGTCTTCTCCAACACCACAGTTCAAAAGCATCAATTCTTCGGTGCTCAGCTTTCTTTACAGTCCACCTCTCACATCCATACGTGACCACTGGAAAAACCATAACCTTGACTAGATGGACCTTTGTTGGTAAAGTAATATCTCTGCTTTTGAATATGCTATCTAGTTTGGTCATAACCTTCCTTCCAAGGAGTAAGAATTTTTTAGTTTCATGGCTGCAATCACCACCTGCATTGATTTTGGAGCCCCAAAATATAAAGTCTGACACTGTTTCCACTGTTTCCCTATCTGTTTGCCATGAAGTGATGGGACCAGATGACATGATCTTCATCTGAATGTTGAGCTTTAAGCCAACTTTTTCACTCTCCTCTTTCACTTTCATCAGGAGGCTTTTTAGTTCCTCTTCACTTTCTGCCATAAAGGTTAAAGTGGGGGACACACAATAGGTTTTTAGTACTCATGTTTTAGATTTACTTATTCTCATTTATTGAGTACCTACTTGGTACAAGGCACTAGGCTAGACTCAAGAGATGCAAAGATACCATTACATTTGGAGAACGCTGAGTACTTCTCAGAAAAAAACATTTTCCCCCTAAAGTTTTATCTGTGTAATCTCTACTCATCCTTCTGGTCTCAATTTCAAATGCCACCTCTTCAAGGAAACCTGTCCTCACTCTCAGATTAGGTCAAATCCCTTTATTAACCACTCTCAACACATCATACGCTTTTCCTTACTAGCCCTTAAGTAGTAGTAGCCAAATAATTAGCTATATAATTATAAATTATTTAAAATATTGCTTATGTAATTGTTTGTCATTTTTAATATCTATCTTCTTTCTCTACCAGATTGTAAGTTTCACAAGGTCTGAAAGCTTGTCTCTCTTCTACTCAGTGCTGGATGGTTGGCACCAATAGACTGGTATTTATTCATTCTTTCACCCAATAGTTATTCAGCCCTTATCATACAAAAGACATAGAGCACATATCAGACATTCAAGGAATATTTTTGGGTTGAATGAGTGAATATAGGACTCATGTCTGAAGTCAGAGTCTAATGAGCAAATAATCTTTCATCACAATTTGCTATGGTACAAACTGTTTGCCATAAGGAATTCCAAAAATGAGGCACTGAGTAGGGTGAATTCAAAAGGGAAAAAGCCATCTTTTGACAGAAGTGATGATTTGGGGAGAAAATAATGAGTATGGATTGTAACTGATGCTAGAGGGCTGGGTGGTCCACAAAAGGAAATGTTATTATTAATACGAGAACCACTCTTCCCAGTATTCACAGGTGGACTTCAGCTCTACTACAGCACTTTCAGTGAAAGGAATAGGGTTTCTTGCCTTAATTGAACCATGAATAATACTTCTGTTCTACTTCAAACCAAAAACTATATATGACTCCAGCAGTTGTAAGATAAAAGACTCAAGTTTGCAATACAATCCTGAAAAAAGAAGTATCATTATAGTTTTCAATCTCTGAGATTTAATTAAAGTTTAGAAATGAAAAGTGGCTCCATGTCACTCCCCTAGAAAAATGATGTTCCTATCCTACCATGAGGAACAGCATCAGAAAAACACTAAAATGATAAGCATTACAGTCTTTCAAGCTCAAAGCTGTCTACCACGTAAGACATGAACTTGAGAACATTTTCTTGGCACTTTTGGACTATTTGAACTAAATGGAGCAGAAAAAGGCCTTACCCATTTTTAAAAATTCCATTCACCCTCTTAAAAAGACCAATGAGTCTTCAAATAACTAAACAGTGAGTCTGAAGTCATACTTGATCCTAGGGACTTTTGCACTGTTGGACTGGGTGGCCTTCAACAGATACTAAAAAACCTTTCCTGCAGTACTTCTTTGCAAATAAATCATCTTGAAAACAGCTTTCAAAAGCTAATAAGCCTCCAACAGTACAACCATTGGCTTCCAGTGGTTTCCTTGGCCTTGGCCATATTCAGACAACCCAGGTCTCCCAAAGTTTCCATCATTGCCCATATATCTAATATAAAGAAAAGACAAAACACAAGCATCATCTCATCTCCTGTCCCCAACCCCATACAAAATCATAATAAGCAAACCAAATACTAATTAAAGGAAAGTCTAAATGTAAAGTTTTAAGCGGATAATGACCGATATGGCTGCACCAGTTGTTCAAAGGTGGAACCATTTTTAGACTACCTGAATGCTCCCTCTCTCCCTTCCTCTCCAACCATCTGTATAGTCCAGCAAATAAGAGGTTAGTGCCTGGCACCTACAGAGGCAGACACTCTGGCTAGCCAGTGCCTGTGCTGCATGTGATTGCACAGAGATGGAGATCAGACAGACAGACATAATATTATTCTTGGAAACAGGCAAACCTCGTTCATTCTCTATACATACTTCCTGATTCCCTTTATGGTCATCAGACTTTTCTCTAGTGCCTGGCAAATGGGCTAATTTCACAGTTAAAGTAAGAAGCCAACGTTTAAATAGACTTATATTTCTGCAACAACACAGTGCTGCAAAGCTAGCACCAAAGGAGTATAACAATAACCCAACTCCTACTTTGATTTCATTATGACATGGAAGGTTTTTATCCCCACCCCCCAAATCTTCCAATAGACTTTGTCATAGGTTTGTAAACCAACACTCTAGAAGAAGGTCAGCTTGTGCTCCAGGGCTGAGACAGGCTGAGTCCCACTGTACATTGCCATCTTCGTTCCCCTACTCTTGGGAGGTCCCCTAATCACTCACTTCCCTAACTAGCCCCTTCCCAACTCCAGGGTGTCTCCTCTGCCACCCAGGCTCCACCCTGCCACTCTTTAAAAATGTCTCTCATATTCTGCTAAAAGTTTCCAGAAATTCATTTTTCCATTCCTTCTCTCTGGGTGTTTACAGTTTCTTAATGAGCCAGGGTACTTATCAAAACTTCTCCAATAAAAAGCAACCCATGAAAATTCTGGGAATTTGAGGCTAAACATTAACAAATGAGTGTGTTCCCTTGAAGAAAAGGACACCCCAACTGTGGGTGAACCCCTGCTAGGTTCCACATTCCCCCACCAGCTGGTCATTAGCATGCATTTGTAGTTGGGTGGTCCTAGGGGCACGCCAGTACTCTTGCCTGGCAAATCCCATGGACGGAGGAGCCTGGTGGGCTGCTGTCCATGGGGTTGCGAAGAGTCAGACATGACTGAGCGACTTCACTTTCACATTTCACTTTCATGCATTGGAGAAGGAAATGGCAACCCACTCCTGTGTTCTTGCCTGGAGAATCCCAGGGACAGGGGAGCCTGGTGGGCTGCTGTCTATGGGGTCACATAGAGTCGGACACGACTGAAGCGACTTAGCAGCAGCAGCAGCAGCAGCAGCAGGGGCACCTAGCCCAACCGAGGACTGGGTGTGGATTCAGGGGTATTCCCTCACCCAGCATCTAAGAATGAGTTCATTTACATGGCGCTGTGGTCTGAATGTACATCCTCCCAAAATCCACATGCCCAAATCCTAACCCAGTGTCATGAAGTTAGGAGGTGAGTTATGCTATTAGGTCATGAGGGTGGAGCCCTCTTGATGGATCAGTGCTTTTTTTAAATTCATTCTTATTGGAATATTGTTGATTTACAATGTTGTTTTACTTTCTGCTACAACAGCAAAGTGAATCAGTTACATTTTTATGTATATCCACTATTTTTTAGAACCTATTCTCATATAGGCCTAGAGAGGATTGAGTAGATCTCCCTGTGATATACAATAGGTCCCTATTAGGTATCTATTTTATACATAGTAGTGTGTATATGTTAATCCCAAATCCCCCAATTTATCCTTCCCCACCCTTTCCCCACTTTGGTATCCATAAGTCTGTTTCTTACATTCGTGACTCTATTTCTGTTTTATAAATATAAGAACCACTCTCCAACCCCAAAGCTCTCTTTTACCCTTTTGCCCTGTAAAGACACGACGAGAATTCTGCAACCCAGAAAAGCACCCTTGCCCAACTATGTGGCCATAGACCTTGGACTTCCAGCCTCCAAAACTGTAGGAAATAAATTTCTGTTGTTTATAAGCTACTCCGTCTGTGGTATTTTGTTGCAATAGCCTGAATGGAGTAAGATGCATGGGGACACAGGGATCCTGTGAAAAGAAAGTTGCACTGGGACTTCCCTGATGCTCCAGTGGCTAAGACTCTGCACTCTCATTGCAGGGTGCATTGTTCAATCCCTAGTCTGGGAACTAGATCCCACATGCCACAACTAAAAGACCACACATTCTGCAACCAAGAACTTCAAAGCCACAACTAAGACTGGCAGAGCCAGCTAAACAAATTAATTAATTAAAAAAAAAAAAAAAAAAAAACTTAACCCTGCAAACCTTTGGCCCATTTAAGGACCAGCCCACCTTCCACTGGAGCAGTAGCACATGTACCTTCAAGAGTCTAAAAGGTTCCCTCATGCACACAGCTGAGATGGTATCCACATGGACTCCCCCATCACCATTTCTTCTTATTATTATGGCCCAAACTGGCTGGCTGTTGATTTGCATACGTCCAAGATGGATGGCATCACTGACTCGATGGACGTGAGTCTGAGTGAACTCCAGGAGTTGGTGATGGACAGGGAGGCCTGGCGTGCTGCGATTTATGGGGTCGCAAAGAGTCAGACACAACTGAGTGACTGAACTGAGCTGAAATAATATCAGCTTTTATTTTGCTCAAAATGACATGTGCCTGATTGAGTGAAAATCATTAGTACACATTAACGTAGTTAAGATATGTTTTGAACTTCTCCAGAACACTTGCATGCATTGGAGAAGGAAATGGCAACCCCCTCCAGTGTTCTTGCCTGGAGAATCCCAGGGACAGTGGAGCCTGGTGGGCTGCCGTCTATGGGGTCACACAGAGTTGGACACAACTGAAGTGACTTAGCAGCAGCAGCAGCGACCGAACACTGCAGTCTAAGCACTTTCCCCTCCAGGGACTAGAAATCAAACTACTCCTTTTATATCCAACATGCTTTTATATAAGTTTCTCTCAAGTATCCCTTCACACAAATTTCCCACATTTCAAACTCTTCATTTTTCATCACTAAGTCGTGTCCAACTCTTTGTGATCCCATGAACTGCCGCACACTATCTCCCAGAGGTTGCCTAAACTAATGTTCATCATCTGTACCAACTGTCAAATCGTGGGTAAAAGTGGCAAAAATGGGAATTCACACTTGTTTTTCAGCTCTCTGCTCACCATTCAAAGAAAATAAATGTCTACCTTTTTTTTTTTTTTTTTTGCCACAGGCTCTAAAAAAACCCTCCAAACATGGATTTTTAAATGGAGAAGGTGTTTCCCAATTATATGAAGCAGAGGGAATCATTAAACAGGCACCTCTCACTCTGGGGGAAAGTCCACACATTAGACGCTAGTCATCATAAAACAGAAGTACCCTAAACAGAGACTTTATGCTACACCATGGCACCTTCAGCCTGCATTTAGTGGGCTTGCCTTCTCAGTCAGTCTACTCCAAAGCTGCTGATAGTGTTCAGTTAATCAATGGGGAATTAGACTTTGTGACGCAGAGCAATGCAGTGCTAACGAGGACCACGTGTGGCTGTGAATGGCCTCCATGTGACCAGCCAGGCTTGCCAAGTAGACAGAAAATGCTTAAGACAGAGCTATTAGGAATCTTAGAGGGTAACCCCCAGCAGGAACGCTGTATGTGCTGGGGAGTGCCAAGGGTCTCGAAAACATTCCAGATGGTATGGTGACATTTTGTGTCGATCTAATTTCAACTGTGTCAAGTTATGAATAAATGCACTCGTTTTCAAGACATAGAATTTGCAAAATATTGGGGGAAGTTCCTAAATGATTAATAACGATCGTTATGGTCATCATGGGTCCATGATCCTTCAACACATAGCAATCTAAGTTAATTTAATTCATTAAGAAGAGCAAGTGCATTGGAAAAAATAAACATATCCAAACTACACCACGCTTTGTCCTTCCCACCTGAACTAATCATGCAAAATTGATAACTAGTTAGTTAACATATCCAAGATATGCCTTGAAAGACTTGAGTGCAAGGCCAACT
The DNA here is from genome assembly GCA_006410615.1 of Neotragus moschatus. Classification (NCBI taxonomy): domain Eukaryota; kingdom Metazoa; phylum Chordata; class Mammalia; order Artiodactyla; family Bovidae; genus Neotragus; species Neotragus moschatus. The sequence goes on along the minus strand of SJYA01001353.1, from coordinate 87,008 downwards.
TCAACTTTCAATCAGCCCTTAAGAGTCACATGTTTTTACATTTGGCATTTCCATCAATAATTTATCAGCCTGACATTAACTGCATGTTGATATTAATGACTCGTGTCGAATTTCTAAGTCAACATTTCTTAGCCAGGGGTGTGCCTCTGAGTAGCCTGGAGAGATTTTGAACATGACATGCCAATTCCCACACCTGGAAGGGCTGACTGAGCATGGTCTAGGGGTGGGCTCTGAAATTCTTATTTTTTTTAATTATTATTTATTGGCGTATAGTTGCTTTACAGTGCTGTGTTAGTTTCTACTACAAAGAATAGCAAAGTGAATCAGCTATACATATACATTACCCCCTCTTCTTAAAATTTCTTTCCCATTTAGATCACCACAGAACATTGAGTAGACTTCCTCATGCTATACAGTAGGTTCTCATTAGTTACCTAATTTATAAATAGTATCACTAGTATTTATACATCAGTCCCAATCTCTCAATTTAACACCACCCCATTTCCCTCTAGGGTGTCCATACTAGAAAAAACAGTATAGGTGATCTTAAAGGAAAACAGAAACAGAGACACAGAAGTGGAATCCTTATTCTTAAATACCTTACCCAGAGTTTAGTTTGCATATAGGTTTAGGAATAAATGCACTAGTTTTCAAAAAGAAAACATGATTCAGGGACTTTCTTGGCAGTCCAGGGGTTAAGACTCCATGCATTCACTGCCGGGGGCACAGGTTCCCTCTCTGGTTGGGGAACTAAGATCCCTCATGCCACATGGCACAACAACAACAAAAAATCAATATTCAATTACCTGTTTTATTCCTATACAGCTTTAAAGATGTTGTATTTCTTTTTACTTATATACAACTTTCAACCTGTCATGTGAAGCAAGGTAAATGTTCTCAGAAGACAGGGTAGTCTGTCGCTGAAGCTTACAGTGATAAAACATATAGAAAGAAACAGGAGAACTTGTTTTATCACAACAAGAGACCCAAGAAAATGGAAATGCACCATCAGTGACAATGCAGCAAAAGTCAAAGAAAGGTTTTGAGCAGTAGGAATGGTAAGGCCTGCAGGATCTCTCAAACAAGCCTGAAGAGGCTGCAAAAAGCTGTGCTGCTCTGTTTTAAACAGTCAGGACATGGAAGCAACCTGAATGTCCATTACCAGAGGAACACATAAAGAGGATGTGGTACATATATATATAGAATAGAATATTACTCAGTCCTAAAAAGGAAAGAAGTTGTGCCATTTGCAGAGACATGGATGGACCTAGAGACTGTCATTCAGAATGGAAAAAGTCAGAAATGAAAACAAATATCCTATATTAATGCATACATGTGGAATCTAGAAAAAGGGTACAGGTGAACTTACCTGCAAAGCAGAAATAGAGACACAGATGCAGAGAACAAATGTACGGATACTAAGAGGGGAAAGGGGTGGGTGGGATGGACTGGGAGACTGGGATTGACAAATACAGCTACTGATACTATGTATAAAATGTATAGCTAGTGAGAACCTACTGCACTGTGCAGGGAACTCAGTGCTCTGTGGTGACCTAAATGAGAAGGAAATCCAAGGAAGAGGGCTATATGTGTATGCATAGCTGATTCACTCTGCTGTACAGCAGAACTAACCCAATATTGTAAAGCAACTATGTTCCAATTTTTTTAAAGAAATGGTGCTCCTGCTGATGCAGACAGTGATGGTGTGGCTGGGCACCAGGGCTGAGCCCACTCAAGCTGAAGGCTGCAGGCAGCAGGCGACAGGCACCTGTATGGCCCGGAGAGCCATGACTCCAACACCATGCAGAGTAGCCAGCACTTTGTGACTTTGCATCTCACTTGGAGCCATAGGTGCAGCTCCATAAGGAAAGGAGGAAATGGCAAAACAACAAACACTGGATTTCTTTTTTAAGTTAATGCGGAAGGAAAATAGGACAAGCAAACCAGAGCAGCCCTGGAGCCACAGCATGCTGTCCTACAGTTCCCTTCCCTCCCCCTCTTGTCCATAACTCAGAAGCCCACACACTTCACTGTACAGGTCCACCAAGAACACCTCATGCTTTCTGAGAGGCAAAGTGCTCTAGGTACTGCAGTCTTTTTAAAATATATTAGGGACTTAAAATGTTTAAAACTTTTATTGGGTTTTTAGAAGAGCATTCCTTACTAGACTCTACACGTGTTGAATGTTCCACCCGATTCTATTTTTCCCATAAGCCCTATCATTTTTATTAGATGAAATTCTATCATGTCTCAATTTTTAATAAAACCTCTATTACACTGTAGAAGAAACAACTATATTATCTCATTTAATCCTCCTTTTATCCCTGCTTTACAAAAGAAGACGCTAAACCCTGGGAGTGGTTTTCATTTGACACTGCTGCTGCTGCTGCTAAGTCGCTTCAGTTGTGTCCAACTCTGTGCGACCCCATGGACTGCAGCCCACCAGGCTCCTCCATCCACGGGATATGCCAGGCAAGAGTACTGGAGTGGGTTGCCATTGCCTTCTCCATCATTTGACGCTAAAATCCCACATCTGGAGCATTTTTCCCAACTTGTGTTCCTCTTCTTTCCTCTAATATAACATTTGCCAAGTTCCTCTACCATTCAAAAGCCTTTTACCAGAATGTCACACTGAGAAAAATCATAGTGGGGAGTAAAGCTCCCAGGCCCATTGAAAGGAGAGAATTTGTTCAGCATCCAAATGCAAACCGGTATTTAGGTCAGAAGTTCAGTCACACACACACACGAAAGAAAAAGAGTTCTCAAAAGACGTACTTAAGGCCTAAAGAAAGAGAAAACCTTCCAACCAGTAGATCCTAAAGACAAAATAATCCAACTGGCAATGTGAAATAATGTAGGCAATTTTCCCTAAGTGACTGATCATTACTGCATGACCTTCCCCAAGGTCAGTAGCAGAACAGAAATTAGAAAGATCAAATTGGGACCTTCTTTACTGCTTTTAAATATTGTGTTTCTGTTACTTGGAATGTTCTTATTTCTGCATCCGACTGTTCTCCTTGCTATATTTCACACCCCATCTGGCTTCACATCAGAAGAACAAGGTCAGTATTTGTTTATAATGAAATAGGGGTGTGATGGTGAATCATACAGATGTATATTTTACTTGGAACAAATGCAGTTCACCTTTCTTCTCTGAGTAAGTTCAAATCTTGAGAGAGACGGCAGTATATATGCCTTCAAAAGGAGGCCCTCCCTGGGTATTCAAAACGTATTTTATACAACCACAAGATCCTCTTGTTTCAAGCAAGAAACATCTAGAGAGAAAAAGACTCTTTCTGTAAAACACTTGTTGGACACTTGTTAATTCTTTGGGGACAAATTTTAAATGTTAACAGAGAAACCAAATTATTTGTATGGAATTAAGGAGTGAGGGGTAGAAATGAATGATTTCCAAAAAGTGCATCTGTGATACAGAGAAAAGGGAACCTTCATACACTGTTGGTGGGAATGTAAATAGTTTACAGCCACTGTGGGAAAAAGTATGGAGGTGTCTTAAAAAACTAAAAATAGAACTCCCATATGACCCAGCAATTCTACTCCTGGGTATATATTGGAAAAAACAAAAACCCTGATTCGAAAAGATACACGTACCCCAAAGCAACATTATTTACAATTGCCAAGATGTGTCCATCACCAGATGAATGGATAAAGATATGATGTAAATAATCAATGGCATACTACTCAGCCATAAAAAGGAAGGAAATGTTGCCATTTGCAACAACATGGATAAGCTTGGAGAGTATTATGCTAAATAAAAAGAGACTGAAAGAAAAAGACAAATACTGCATTAAATCACTTATATGTGGAATTTAAAATAAAACAAACTGGTGAATCTAATGAAAAATAGCAGACTCACAAATATAGAGAACAAACTAGTAATTACTAGTGGGGAGAGGGAAGCGGGGTGGGGAGAGGGAAGCGGGGTGGGGAGAGGGATAGAAGATTAAGAGGTATGAACTATTACGTATAAAGTAAACACTCAAGCTTCCCTGGTGTTCAGTGATAAGGAATTCACCTGCCAATGCAGGAGACACGGGTTCAATCTGTGATCTGGGAAGATCCTACAGATGCCAGAGAGCAACTAAGCCTGTGCACCACGACGGCTGAACCTGTGCTCTAGCGCCCAGGAGCCTCAGCTACTGAGCCCACGCGCCATGCTAGTGAAGCCTGCTTGGCCTAGACTCTGTGCTCTCCAACGAGAGAAGCCACAACTAGAAGCTCACGCACCAAACAGAAAGTAGCCTCCATAGCAACGAAAACCCAGCACTGCCAAAAATAAATCAACGAGCAAAATATTTAAAATTACTCTACAAGTAGACATTGTTCAACACAGGGAATATAGCCAGTACTTCATAATAACTATAAGTAGAATAATTTGTTACTGTTGTTTCTCATTCCCTAAATTGTGTGTTATTTTTTCAGCCCCATGGGCAGCAGCACACCAGGCTCCTCTGTCCTTCACTATCTCTCAGAGTTTGCTCTGATCATGTCCATTCAGTCAGTGATGCCAGCCAGCCATCTCATCCTCTGTCATCCCCTTCTCCTCTTGACCTCAATCTTTTCCAGAATCCAGGTCTTTTCCAGTATCAAGGTCTTTTCCAGTGAGTCAGCTCTGTGAATCAGGTGGCCGAGGTATTGGAGTTTCAGCTTCAGCACCAGTCCTTCCAGTGAATATTCAGGGTTGATTTCCTTAAGGATTGACTGGTTTGATCTCCTTGCAGTGCAAGGGACTCTCAAGAGTCTTCTTCAGCACCACAGTTCAAATGCATAAATTCTTCAGTGCTCAGTCTTCTTTATGGTCCATTCTCATATCAGTATATGACTACTGGAAACAGAAAATCACTGCAGACAGTGACTGCAACCATGAAATTTAAAGACATTTGCCCCTTGGAAGGAAAGCTATGATAAACCGAGAAAGTGAAGAAAGTGAAAGTTGTTCAGTTGTATCTGACTCTTTGCAACCCCATGGACTATACAGTCCATGGAATTCTCCAGGCCAGAATACTGGAGAACTGGGTAGCCATTCCCTTCTCCAGGGGCTCTTCCCAACCCAGGGATTGAACCAGTCGCCTGCATTGCAGGCGGATTCTTTACCAGCTGAGCTACCCAGGAAGTCCATGATAAACCTAGGGAATGTATTAAAAAGCAGAGACATCACCTTGCCAACAAAGATCCATCTAGTCAATTCCTGGGTCAGGAAGATCCACTGGAGAAGGGATAGGCTACCCACTCCAGTATTCTTGGGCTTCTCTTGTGCTCAGCTGGTAAAGAATCCGCCTGCAATGCAGGAGACTGGTTCAATCCCTGGGTTGGGAAGAGCCCCTGGAGAAGGGAATGGCTACCCAGTTCTCCAGTATTCTAGCCTGGAGAATTCCATGGACTGTATAGTCCATGGGGTTGCAAAGAGTCAGATACAACTGAGCGACTTTCACTTTCTTCACTGTCTCAGTTTATCATAGCTTTCCTTCCAAGGGGCAAACGTCTTTAAATTTCATGGTTGCAGTCACCGCCTGCAGTGATTTTGGAGCCCAGGAAAATGAAATCTGTCACTACTTCCACCTTTTCCCCCCTCTATTTGCCACGAAGTGATGGAACAAGATTGTGAATCACTATGTAATATTATATAATATTGTACACAAGTAAAATATTATACTTATGTAATACATAAGTAATATGTAACTTATGTAATATTGTACACCAACTATTTGTTCTTATTGCTTAGTTACTAAGTCGTGTCTGACTCTTTTCAGTCCCATGGAGAATACCTTGCCAGAAGCCTCTGTCCAGGGAACTTCCCAGGCAAAAATATCAACTATACCACAATCCAGGAAAATGTAAAATATAAATAAATAAATAAACAAATAAGTACATCTGTAACATCCTGAAATGTACATTTTCTCAGATCCTTTGCTTCAGGTTTTTAAGAAGAATTTGAAATAAATGTTTCTATGTTAAGGTAGAATGCTAAGGCTAAGATGAAGAGAACCAACCCCACTGAGCTCTTGAAACAGAGATAGAAGAGGCCCAATCTTGCAGCATCCAGCAGATTATCTCCCATTTGGAAATAGGCAGGAACTAAAGATATACAACATACTTTCCATCAGATCCCTATTTTATTTCCTTTGTGGCCACATGTGTCTGTCGAATTTTGACCACAGAATCAGAATGTTGAAAAACTTTGAGGGTTCATCGAATCCACACCCAGGCTTATAGGAAGACCTCCCACTAAATCTCCAGACACATGGGGACTTTATCCTCTTTTTAAAGACCTCCACGAAGTCTTTACAAAAAGTATTCAAACACGAGCTCTCCTGCCAGCAGGAGACTCGGCTGGTTGAATCTGCATTGGCCCCACCCCCATTAATCAATCCCACCCCACAAAGAGGAACAGGCCCTTTGCTCTAAACATCCCAACATCTGCCTGTGCTCCTGTGTCTGGTGTTGCCCAGTCCACTCCCAAGTCAGCAAGTTCAGTTCAGTTCAGTTGCTCGGTAGTGTCTGACTCTTTGCAACCCCACGGACTGCAGCATGCCAGGCTTCCCTGTCCATCGCCAACTCNCACAAAGAGGAACAGGCCCTTTGCTCTAAACATCCCAACATCTGCCTGTGCTCCTGTGTCTGGTGTTGCCCAGTCCACTCCCAAGTCAGCAAGTTCAGTTCAGTTCAGTTGCTCGGTAGTGTCTGACTCTTTGCAACCCCACGGACTGCAGCATGCCAGGCTTCCCTGTCCATCGCCAACTCCTGTGGTCCACTGGAGAAGGGAATGGCAAACCACTTCAGTATTCTTGCCTTGAGAACCCCATGAACAGTATGAAAAGGCAAATCAGCAAAGCCCTGTTCTAAGCTGGGGTCAAGACACAGGTGTGGGTCATTCTCCTGTGCCTTCGGTCAGCCCCCATGTGACCATCAGCAATACCTCTGCCTGAGAGAGGCCACCATGAGGGAAGGCAAATTTCTGAACACTGGGGCGCTTTGGATGTTTTTTGTTTGTTTGTTCGTTTAGCAGTACCATGCATGTGGGATCTTAGTTACCCAGCCAGGACTGGAGCCCATACCCCCTGCATTGGAAGCACTGAGTCTTAGCCACTGGACCACTGGGGAAGTCCCTGGAAGGTTTTATTCTTCACAAGGAGAAAAATCTTCACAGATCACTTATTGGAGGCTGCATGTGGCACCGCATACGAACTATTGGCTTTTTTAAAATAACAATGGATTGATCATTATTTAGCTTCCCCAAATCAAACTTCCAACCAGGCCTCAAGGTTTGCAGGGTCAGCTTCTAACAGTATCCCCACTCCGCCAGCTTGAAGCAGCAGGAAAGTAAACTTTGTGTCCCCCATTAATACGAAAGAGTTGAGGTGCTAGAAACAGCCCCGGACTACAGAAACAGGCACTAATGATGCTGGGTCCTGGGAGATGTTTATGGCCAGAAAACAGAATGAGACACACACCTTCAGCTGGAGGGATGGAGCACCTGCCTTCCTCTGTCACCCACCATTACCATTCCACCTCAGAGGGGCTCCTGGAACAGCCCTGCCTCCACTTTCCCTGGCAGTGACTCAGCATTCCCTCCCGTGTGCACGCTCAGTGCTTCAGTCATGTCCTGCTCTTTGCAACCCCATGGACCGTAGCCCACCAGACCTCTCTGTCCATGGGACATTCCAGGCAAAAATACTGGAGTGGGTTGCCATTTCCTTTTTCAAGGGATCTTCCCGACCCAGGGCTCGAATCTGTATCTCCCGCGTCTCCTGCATTGCAGGTAGATTCTTTACGGCTAAGCCACCAGAGAAGCACATTTCCTCATTGTTATTGTTCAGTCGTCCAGTCGTGTCCAACTCTTTGCAGCCCCATGGACTGCAACATGCCTGGCCTCCCTGTCCCTCAGAGTCTCCCAAGTTTCCAGGTGGTGCTAGTGGGAAAGAAAAAAAAAAAAAAAAAAACCACCTGTCTGTGTGTCTGTGCAGGAGCCATAAGAGACATGAGTTCAATCCCTGGGTCGGAAAGATTCGCTGGAGGAGGGCATGGCAACCCATCCCAGTATTCTTGCCTGGAGAATCCCATGGACAGAGGAGCCTGGCAGGCTACGTCCATAGAGTCACAAAGAGTCAGATATGACTGAAGAAACTTAGCATGCATACAAAGAATTAGTAACATTCCCTCATAGTGATTATCAAATAGCCAACAGGGAAATTTGGGAATTACCAAAAAGTAATCAAAGCATCTTGGATCATGTAAAGACGTGGGGTGATTACTGCACCCCTAACCTTCAGCAGTCCACCCTGGAGATGGTGAAGACCCATCACCCCCTGGGGGAAGTGGAGCCCTCTCTCACTATCTGCCTCTGTTTTAGCCACAGAAGCAGAGGGGCCTCAAGTTGTGTGAAGAGAAGGAGCCCGGGGTTACTGATGTGACTATGTACTCCAGTCTTCAATGACACAATCCTGGAAGAAACTCAAGACCCAGCTGGAACTGGAGAAGCCTTCAGGAGCAATCTCTAGTCAGATGGCTCAGACTTTCAAAAGCCCAGACTTCTCAAACCAAAATTGTATCCCAGAGAGTTAGATAAACCATCTACGCCCTTGCAGATGAAACCACTTGCCTCTCTTTAACTTTTCCCTCACTTTAAGTTTTCTCTGAAGGCTTCCCTTAAGCCAAAATCAGATTGAGATATTTAGTGTAACAAATATGAAACGCCCCCCTTCATTTATCATAATCATCTTTCAACTTGTATCCTTAGTCACTGAAAACTCACATCCAAGTTCCTATGACCCCAAACAACTCAGATGACCTTGAACTGATGTGTGAATTTGGATCCTGTTAAATCACTGTTCCCAAAGCTGGGGTCTTCCCTTCTTTCACATGGTGACTTGCCCAGACTAAAAGAGGACATTTTTACATGGCCAACAGATTGCTTACACAAACTAGCTTCATGTGACTTTTAAAGAAAGCACATAAATTACACCATCATAAAGCTCTCTCTTCGGGGGTTTGTAACTGGACTGTCATAAATAGCAGACTTGATCATCTTCGGTCCATAATCCAGATGTCACGGTCTTCCAGTGCTAGCCACATGATTCTTAGGAAGGGGAGCAGCGCCCCCTGCTGGTCGCCCTTGCAGGCTGAGTTTTTACAAGCGAGAGAGATCTGGGTACAAAGTCGTTTGATACTGAAATCCCTTGTAGTTAAGAGGGGAAATGAGGGTTTGAATACAACGTTCTTCATTTCCTCAGCAACACACACTGCAGCAAAGAGAGGCTCACATTTCTCTCATTATTATTTCTAGCATTTAATAGAGCCAGTCACATTAGAACTGATGACACCTCCATGGCATTGTTCCCCATTAGTAATGGGGTGTGACAGAACTAAGGGGACTCAACTCTTTTGGCTCTGTGTAATACTCCCACCCCCGGACAAGAGACTAGCATTGCTGGCAATCTTCGAGATGGTCCCCGGAGAACCACAGCAGGACAAGGACAGCCCACTTGAGATGGCAGGCTCTGATTCTGTACTACTCAGCTTATGCTCCAGACACCAATGAAGAGCTTAAGTCTGCAGGAAGAAATCCCTAAGCATCAGACCCCCTACAGATTGTAAAACCTGACCTGAACATAGCTAAAATCCCTGACCATTTACTACCAAAAGAATGTCTATGGATCCAGAAAACCAGAAGACCCTTTGGGTGGCTGGGGTGTATAGCCTGGTAAAAGTACAGTCATTCACTATTCAACAAAAATATCATTTTGTTCAACAAACATTTAGTGAGTACTGACAATGCCCTGGCACTGCACAGACATCAATAATATAACGGTGAACAAAAATAAATCAATAAAAGCTGCTTGTTGTCCAGAATGAACATCTTACAAGCCACAGCAAAGAACACAGAGGAAAGCACATGGTGTCACAGGGCATATAAAGTCTGAGAGAGTAGGCAACAGTGTCGCCGAGGAAGTGACATTAGAACTGAGACCAGGAGAAAGAAGGGGAGTTACTGGAGGTTGAGGGGGAGCATTTCAGGCAGAAACATGAGGCTATGAAAAGCAACTCATTGCCAGGCAGAGACAGTCAAGAAGAGATGGTCAAGTCATTGGATGTGAAATTGCCATAGGTGTCCATGCCTTTATGACGGCGTTTCTATAAAACTGACTCCAAAAAATATTGTAAAAGCCAATAAATCTTTCCCAGCAATTCACCAAATTCCTGCAGCAAATTGAGTCATCAGATTTTGTCTCCGGAAATGAGTGAATAGTGGCCAAGCCTTCTACAAAATGGGCAGTCCTCTGATCCTAAATTCTACTGGCTGGGAGTTCTGGATCCCAATGTTGTTGGCTCTACAAATAACAGACTCCGGATCTCTCAACTTCCCAGACCCAGGCATTCTTCCTATACTTCATGGTGACTCCACACTACAGAGCCCCAGAATTTCATTCAATCTTTGACAATGCTTTGGAAAGATTAATTTATTTCGGCTATTTTAACAAGCACTCATTTGGAACTTAATATGTGCCTGGTAGTGGTAAAGAACCTGCCTGCCAATGCAGGAGACATAAAAGTTATGGGTTCAATTCCTGGATGGGTAAGATCCCCTGGAGGAGGGCAAGGCAACCCACTCCAGCATTCTTCCATGGAGAATCCCATGGACAGAGGAGCCTGGTGGGCTACAGTCTGTAGGGTCACAAAGAGTCAGACATGACTGAAGTGACTGAGCATGTGTGCCCAGTGAGTGCTAAGTACTTCACAAATAGTAACTCATTTAATCCTTGGGATAATCCTATGAGGTAGTTGCTAACATTCACACATTATTAATGGAGAAACTGAGACACCCAGAAGGTGACAAACTTTTCTAAAGTTTCAGTCAGTAGGTGGCAGAGACATAATTTGGCTTCTAGAAACCAAGTTCAAAACTATTACTCCAGGCAGCCTCCTCTTGTTAACAGTAAATCTGAAGAATCATTCAAGCAACAGCCCTTTTTCACCTAGTTGTAAAGTCTATGTCTCAGAAGGATAGACTCTATCAATTCTACCCCCTAAGTCTCTCAAGTCATTGTCTGCCTCCTGTTGGCTTTTGCACCAGCCCCATTCCGTTCTCCCTGGTGATCGTCACAGCATCCTAGGTGCTCTCTGGGCTCCAGGTCTTCTTCCCTTCTCATTCACACCCCACACCACTCATAGTGCTCTAGAAACAAATGTTTGTTCTGGGTATAACCGTCACCAGCCCACAACTGCCTACAGATGAAAGTTAACCCTCACATCGGGTCCTCCACGAGGTGGGCCCAGCCTACTTCTGCTATCTTGTTTCCCAAATCTCCACCCTACCACACTTGCTCCTCCAGTATCACTGGCCCCCTGCCTTCCTCCAGGGACTAACACTTCCACGCTGTCCACGTGATGGTCCTCCTCCTGGGAAGTCTTCCCATTCTCCTCTTTGAGGCTCAGGTAATAACTCTCTTGCCAGGCCTCCCCACCCCCCACAGGATCTTCCTTTTCTTTGTGATACCTCTAAACCTTGTGTATAAAGTGCTGGTGCCAGGCTGGGAACTGGAGTGAGGAAAATGGGACATCTGATGAAGTGGCACATTTCAGGACATGTCAAAACACCCAGTAATTGAGATGAATAATGTTTTTATTGTGGGAGAATATACATAACGTAAAATTTACTGTTTAATCATTTAAAGTGTAGAATTCAGTGGCATTAAGTCTATCTACAATGTTATGCAACCATCCCCACTTCCCATTTCCAGAATTATTCATCTTCCCAACAGAACCTCTGCACCCATTAAACTCCCTTCTCTTTTCACTCTGCTGCTGCTGCTGCTAAGTCGCTTCAGTCGTGTCCGACTCTGTGCGACCCCATAGACGGCAGCCCACCAGGCTACCCCGTCCCTGAGATTCTCCAGGCAAGAACACTGGAGTGGGTTGCCATTTCCTTCTCCAATGCATGAAAGTGAAAAGGGAAAGTGAAGTCGCTCAGTCGTGTCCGACTCTTCACGATCCCACGAACTGCAGTCCACCAGGCTCCTCCATCCATGGGATTTTCCAGGCAAGAGTACTGGAGTGGGGTGCCATTGCCTTCTCCACCTTTCACTCTAGCCTCTGGAAAAAACGATTCTACTTTCTGTCTCTAGGAATTTGTCTAGTCTGCGTACTGCTTATAAGTGGAATCATGTAGCATTTTTCAACTAGCCTAACAAAATAAAGATAAATAATACTTAAATGCAATGGTTTTGGTGCAGTGGGGATTCGGCTTTGGGGGGGAGCGGGGGACAGGGTTTGGCCACACGCCAAAAGGCATGCAGAATCTTAGTTACCTGACCAGGGATGGAACCCAAGTTCCATGTAGTGCAAGTGCTGAGTCTTAACCACTGGACCACCAGGGAAGTCCCAATGCAATTCTTTTAATAATCAAAATTAATGCAAATAATTCAAGAGGAATAAACCATCAAAATTTTACATAAAAATAAGATCAGTATCACTGATTTTTCCTCTTGCTTGAGGATCCAATATGGCTCAGAACTGTCTTTACTGAAACTGTCTTTACTGAAAATTTTAATATTTTGTTAATTGTAGATTTTTTGTATTAATTTTGATTTTTTAAAATTTTGCATTAAAGTTTCATTTGTCTGGATTACTGATTTTTTTTTTTTTTTTTTGGCACTCCCTTATATGTTGCACTTAAGGCAACCTCACACATCTTACCCTAGTTCCAGTTCTGCTGGTGCCAAAATCCATTCTCACGCTACCCCAAATAGGCAAACAATCAGGATAAGAAATAATATGCTTGTCAGCGAACTCAGCTTCAGGACAAGTCCTCCTGTAGTCATCATTCCTCAGTGAGACTGCTGCCTACAAGCCCTTCTTACACACTCCAGATCCACGCCGGCACATAGCCCTGCACTGCAAATCAGGCCACACTGTGGTATCTGCCTTCCAGCTGCCTTTCAAGTCTGTGAGCTCTCTGAGGGCAAAAATGGAGTCTTTTTCATCTCTGTACCCACAGTGCATCATACAGACTTGGATTCATAGAAGAAACCTAACAATTACTTGTTGAATAAAAGCCCCTCAGCTCTTTTTCCCATTATTAATAAGTATTTCAAGGTAATGCAATGAGACTTAGACATTACCTAGTTCAGATCCAATAATTCATATACAATTATTATATATTCTGCATAATATAAATTTTGAGATTAGTCTCATAATCCAGTGGTCCCCAACTTTTGGGGCACCAAGGATTGGTTTCATGAAAGACAATTTTTCCATGGACTGGGAGTGTGTGGTGGGTGGTTTCGGGATAATTCTTATAAAGAGCGTGCAACCTAGGTCTCTTGCAGGCATAGTTCACAGTAGGGTTCATGCTCTTATGAGAATCTAATGCCACCACTGATGTGACAAGACGTAGAGTTCAGGAGTTAATGTGACTGATGGGGAGCGGTTGTAAACACAGATGAAGCTTCACTAGCTTGATCCCACTCACCTCCTGCTCTGTGGCCCAGTTCCTAACAGGCCACAGACCAGTAGCGGTCCATGGCCCCGGGGGTTGGGGACTCCGTTCATAACCTATATAGATCCATATTGAAGCACTGGTGTTTTAGAAAGTCCTAACTTTGGCATGGATATTTCAGAGCTACTTGGTCTCCATTTTGTTTTTGAACCTCTAAACTAGGGACCGCCGACTCTCATTTCCCCAGGCTACCTTTGCCCACTCGCCATCCCCTTGGGCAGCTGTGCCACAGAGGAGGGGCAGGCCTTGAGGATTGTCTGTTTCTCCCAGGCACTGATTCCACCTCTGTCTCTGCCTGACCAGAGTCCTGTCTGAATGCTACCCTGGTACTCTTGGCTGTCTCACTCCTGGCTTACCGAACCGGCTGTTCCTTCAGGAGGAATGTCTGCCCCTGTGCAGTTTCCTGGTCTTACTTCCTGTCTTGTGGCCACAGTCCTGACATTGGCTTGAAGTCTTCAACCACAGCCTATGGCCAGAGTCCCTGGGTTATAGGTACTGGCATTGTGATTTACAGACTTCTCACATTTGAAATTAGTTTGGACCCCACTGCCTCAATTGAGATTTTCCTTATTTGATGCCAAAAGAAAATGTGGTTTCCAAATTCTTAAGTGCCTAGAATTGTTCATCTGGTTTCACATCTAGAGCAAAACCAAACAACCCAACATCCAAAATCTTAGCTCCTGAATTTATCATCCACTTCAGAGTCAAATATCCCCACCCTAACGAAGTTCATTTTGCCAATAATTAGAGTTTTGCTTGGATTGATTTCTTCATAGCTGTTGGACCACTTCAACTTCATAACAGGAAAATTTCTTCCCCTTCTTCAGGATGCCCTTTCTCTCTTGCCTCCATAAATAGTCTTCTATCAGTCTTCAGAATTAAAACCAAGTGACATAAGAGGTGTTATCAACAAGGTATCCAAGAGGAATGAGATAGACAACAATAGTCTTGTAACTGCTGTATTACCTTTCACAATATTTTTAAACAAAGTCTGACCTGAAACCCAACTGTTCTTTCCAATTTGATGGATGCCAACATCAACTAACAAATACAGACCAAAACTGGAAGAAATGGAAGAGTTCAAGGAAGACATAACACCAAATCCATGTCTCCCATGAGACGATGGGAGAACAGCCAATTCATGACTTTTAGTCAGGAAATAAATGCCCTTAAGCATTCATAAAAGTATAAAGGGAAGAATATTGTGGTTCCTCATGGTATAATTCAGGCATATGAAGGTAAATGTATTTCATGGCATCAATCCAGATCTCTTTCTTTATTTAGACGGTGATTAGAATCAATACGCAATGGTAAAGAATTCGCCTGCCAATGCAGGAGACTCAGGAAATGCAGGTTCAATCCCTGGGTCTGGAAGATCCCATGCAGGAGGAAATGGCAACCTGCTCCAGTATACTTGCCTGAAAAATCCCATGGACAGAGGAGCCTGGTGGGCTACAATCCACAGGGTTGCAAAGAGTCGGACATGACTGAACACGCACACCATTTTATGACCAATAAAGCTAACTTTCATTTGTGCTTTGTGAAATTAGATTTTTAGTATACCCATCTTAGATAGCTTGGCTAAATATGCAAGGATAAAATTACTATGATGATATTATGTTTATATATACATACCATATTAGTTTAGTGGGCTTCCCAGGTGGCTCAGTGGTAAAGAACCTGCCTGCCAATGCAAGAGACATGGGTTCAATTCAATGCCTACGTCAGGAAGATCCCCTGGAGAAGGAAATGGCAACCCACTCTAATATTCTTGCCTGGGAAATCCCCTGGACTGAGAAGCCTGGTGGGCTACAGTCCATGGGTAGCAAAAGAGTTGAACTCGACTTAGTGGCCAAGCAATAACAACCGTGTTAGTTTTTTAGGGCTGCTGTAACAAAGTGCCACAGACTGAGTGGCTTTAACAAGAGAAAGTTATTGTCTTACAGTTTGGAGGCTACAAGACCAAAAGCAAGGTACTGGCAATGTTGGTTCCTTCGGAAGACTGTAAGGTAGGGATCGGCTCCAGGTCCTTCTCCTTGGCTTGTAGATGACCTTCTCTCTATGTCTCTCAATGTCATTTTCCCTCTATGCTTGTCTGTCTCTGTGTCCAAATTTCCCCTTTTTCTAAGGACATCAGTCATTTTGGATTAGGGCCACCCAAGACCTAGTTTAACTTAATTAAGTCTATTAAAATACTATTTCCAACACTTTCCTGGTGGCTCAGATGGAAGTGTCTGTCTACAATGTGGGAGACCTGGGTTGGGAAGATCCCCTGGAGAAGGAAATGGCAATCCACTCCAGTACTCTTGCCTGGAAAATCCTATGGACAGAGGAGCCTGGTAGGCTACAGTTCATGGGGTCACAAAGAGTCGGACATGACTGATGTCACTTTCACTTTCGCTTTATGAGGCACTATGGTTTGGGATTCCAAGATAACTTTTTAGGCGAGTGGGATACAATTCAATACATAACCTATACCATGTTTATATTTTTATACCTTATTTCACTTTATAACAGATTTAAGATATCCATGTGTTCATGCTAAGTTGCTTCAGTCATGTCTGACTCTGTGCAACCCTATGGTGGACCATAGCCCACCAGGCACCTCTGTCCATGGGATTCTCCAGGCAAAAATACTGGAGTGGATTGCCATGCCCTCCTCCAGGGAATCTTCCCGACCCAGGGATTAAACCTGTATCTTTATCTCCTGCATTGGTAGGTGGGTTCTTTATCATTAGCACCACTTGGGAAGCCCAAGACCCCCATATGTATATGTTAACATGAAAAGTAAATTTAGAAAATGTATTGACCTACAAGATACATGCCAGTTTTTCCCACACTCATGGATGTTCCAGAAGAGATGCTTCTCCACAGCACCAGCCTTGTGGAGAACAAAGAAGCAGGACTTCCTTAGTTTCTTCTGGGTCATGATTTTCTGATCTTAGCATGAATTTTATGTAATGGAGGGCTATAGGAAAGTTTTATTTTTTAATATTTATTTGTATTTATCTATTTATTTGGCTGCTCCAGGTCCTAGTTTCAGCACACGGGATCTTTAGTTGCAGCAAATGGAATCTAGTTCCCTTACCAGGTATCGAACCTGGGCCCCCTGCATTGGGAGCTCGGAGTCTTAACCACTGAACCACCAGGGAAGCTCCATGGAAAAGTTTTAACATGGATATGTTATTCTCAAATTCATTAAGTTCTAGAATTGTTTTCCTTCTACTTTTTGCTGTGCTGAGTCTTCATTGCAGCACGTGGACTTCTCTAGTTGGGGCACACAAGCTCTAGAGCCCACAGGCTCAGTAATTGCTTCTCTTGGGCTTAGTTGACCCACTGCACATGAAATGCTTAGTTCCCTGACCAGGAATCGAACCTGTGTCCCCTGAGTTGGAAGGCAAATTCTTAACCACTGGATCACCAGGGAAATCCCAAATTCTAGGATTTAAATATTGAGTCTTGTCATGATTGAAAGAGCAATCTACCCTACCTTTACCACAGCTGATCCTGATTTCTAATCCCCCCCATTTCACCCAATCAGAACTGGCTACATAATTTTCAAGGCCAGTACAAAATGAAAATACAAGACCCTTTGTTCAAAACTTAAGAATTTTAAGACAGCAATATCAGAGCTTAAAATTAAATGTGGGACCCTTCTAAGTACACTGGACCCATGCAACTGCATAGCCTGTGTGCCTGTGAAACCGACCCTGGGTGTGTGTATTTGAAGTGATCACACCAATTACATATTTTGCAATGGTGAAAATGTCATTAAATTGTTTATGTTGGTAAAAGTTTTAGTAGAGGGTACAGAGCACAGTACCCTCTACAGAGGTACAGCCATAGACTTCCCTGGTGGCTCAGATGGTAAAGCGTCTGTCTACAATGTGGGAGACCCGGATTCGATCCCTGGGTGGGGAAGATCTCCTAGAGAAGGAAATGGCAACCCACTCCATTATTCTTGCCTGGAAAATCCCATGGACGGAAGGGCCTGGTAGGTTACAGTCCATGGGATCACAAAGAATCGGACACAGCTGAGCGACTGTACCTCACTTCACTTCACAGGGCACAGTAGACAGACCTCTCCAGTGATCTATGAAACAAGGAGACTGTACTATTAGTCAAGATTCCATGAACACCTTGGGGTGATGAGGGGAGACAATATCTCAGAGGTTCACCTCAGATCTACCTCTTGTTCATTTCACTGTTGGAGGCAGGTCAGGCAATAGTCTCCTGATGATTTACTCTGAGCATCTCTGGAGCTTCCATCTTCCAACTCTACCATCTTGGAGTTCTTTGCTTCTAGTCACAAGGAGGAGAGAAAGAGTAGAGGAAGCCCTTTGCTCATGATCTCATTGACCAGAATTCAATCCAATATTCCCAGCCCAACCTCATGGAATCTGAGAAATACCATTTTCTTGTATGCTCCCCCCAAAAAGAAAGAATTGTGAACATCTAGCTTAACTTTGGGAGAAGGCAATGGCACCCCACTCCAGTACTCTTGCCTGGAAAATCCCATGGACTGAGGAGCCTGGTAGGCTGCAGTCCATGGGGTCGTGGAGTCAGACATGACGAGCGACTTCCCTTTCACTTTTCACTTTCATGCATTGGAGAAGGAAATGGCAACCCACTCCAGTGTTCTTGCCTGGAGAATCCCAGGGATGGAGGAGCCTGATGGGCTGCCGTCTATGGAGTCACATAGAGTCAGACACGACTGAGGTGACTTAGCAGTAGCAGCTTAACTTTGCCACAGAAATGGAAATAAAGGAGTAAAAGAAATTCATCAACTACATATTAATTAATGTTGACTAAGTAGATAGGATCGTGCTGCTCTTTGAGAAGACATTAGAGAATATATTAGCATACCTTCTGTCAAAAAACCTAATGTTTCGTTACGGATATAAGACACACAAACACCAAAAAGATTCGTTATCAAAAGGAATCTCCTATATCGGTGTAGCCTGAAGAGTTAGGCAATCTCCTTGCAGGAAATTACTTAAGAACAAGGATGAATGAAGGCCATTCAAATGAGAACAAGCAAAGGCTCTTTTAAGTTAATTTTTTATTGAAATATAGTTGATTTACAATCTTGTTAATTTCTGCTGTATAGCAAAGTGATTCAGTTGTACATATATACACATTCTATTAAATTTTTTTCCATTATGGTTTATCACAGGATAGTTAATATGTTGATATCTTCCTGTGCTACTCAGTAGGACCTTGTTGTTATCCATTCTGTATATACTAGTTTGCATCTGCTAGCACCAAATTCCCACTACATCCCTTCCCCACCCCACTTTGGCAACCACAAGTCAGTTCTCTATGTCTGTGAGTCTGTTCCTGTTTCATAGAAAGGTTTGTTTGTGTTATATTTTAGATTCCACACATGAAGATATCATCTGGTATCTGTCTTCCTCTTTCTGACTTACTTCACTTAGTATGATCATCTCTAGCTTCATTCATGTTGCTGCAAATGCATTAGTTCATTCTTTTTAAGAATAAGTAGTATCCCATTGTATATACATACTACATATTCTCTATTCATTCATCTGCTGATGGACATCTTTTTTGTGCATTAAAACCTTTTCATTTATTTTTTTATTCAAAGCTAACTATGGAAGAGAGTTAGCCACCATCACTTGCACTTGACAGGGATTCAAAAGCAGGCAGAGGAGCAGGAAAGTTTCACTGTGGAAAAAAAGAGAGGCTTCATGTATGCCCTGGCTAGAGGCTGCCAACCTGGGGAAGCTGTAAATGAGAAAGGTGGACAAGGGACCCTGGTTGGTTAGGGATGTATATTTGACTTTCTTCAGTTGGTCCTAAGTTAGAAGTAAGGGATGGGGATGAGGGAAGTGGTCAATTATGAAGCAAGTCTTGGCTGTTTGGACCATTGGTCACAGAGGTTTTGGCTTCCTAGACCAGCTGCAGGGGACAGAGGGCTTACTACTTCCTACAAGTCTGAGTGGTGGATAGTAAATTAGTTTCCTGGGCTGATTTCTGTGGGTCGGAGTTCTATTTTTACACATGATCTGGGTATTGTCTGTTTGTATATCCAGTCTCTCAAGGAAACCTCAACCACAGGACTGAGCTATGTGGACCTTGGAGCTCAGGCCCAGTTTCAGAAAGCTTCAAGTGGGTGTGTATCTAGCTTAGTCCCATCAGGAAGTAGCCAGTGTGTATCCCAGAAGAAAGTCAGCTTCAAGTTTGCAATCTAATTCTACCCCTGATGAGCTTGTAACTTTCACAGCTGAGTCTACTGGTCTGAGTCTAGTTCCTTTATCAGTAGAAAGAGAGAAAACACACTTGATGAGGTTTTGAACAACTGAAAAGAAATTACTATTTAAGGTAACTGAGAGGGAAGACTTCCCTGGTGGTCCAGTGGTTAAGACTCTGCGCTCCCAATGCAGGGGGCCTGGGTTCCATCCCTGGCCAGAGAACTAGATCCCACATGCTGCAATGAAGACTGAGGATCCCATGTACTGCTAATAAGACCCTAGGGATCCAAATAAATAAGTAGATTTTTTTTTTTTTTTAAGAAATAATAAAGTAACTGAGAGGGTACTGAGCACTTGTGGGATCTCAAGAATCTTGGTTCCTCTCCTTTTCCTTCCTCTTTGTTCATGTGCCACCATGAGGGGGTTCCAGTTCTGAGGCCTTTCTAGGCAGGAAACATCTTAGCAGATCTAATCCCATCTCAGGTCCAGCTCTGAGAAGTCTGTGACCCACAGTGACCTTGGGCTATTGAACACGAACTATTCCCTTCTCCTGGGCTGATTTTCTCTTAAATATGCAACTCTGGATAAAACTCACCCTCTGCAGGCCAGATAACATGGTCGATCCTGTGCCCCGTGT
Source organism: Neotragus moschatus (assembly GCA_006410615.1). NCBI lineage: Eukaryota > Metazoa > Chordata > Mammalia > Artiodactyla > Bovidae > Neotragus > Neotragus moschatus. The sequence goes on along the minus strand of SJYA01001353.1, from coordinate 66,640 downwards.
TTTAGAAACTTGTTTCCAGTCAGTCAGTTTCACTTGAGGAAAGAAAGACTTCATTAAAGGAGGCAGCCAGAGAACAAAGGATGTCACTCACTCCCCCAGTGCAAACACCTCAACCCAAAGGATTTAAAAGGGCCAAATTCCCAGGGCCTCCGCCAAGGTCCAAAGTCACACCATGCCCTTTTGTACACTCACCCTTGAGTTCTCAGATTCATAATGAGATTATTATACCATCAGCTCCCTGGCATCCACTGTTCTGACTCAGAAATATAGTTCCCTAACTTTCTTTGGAGCAGGGAGTCATGGTCCCTCACAAGAGCCTCTCAGAGCACACAAACCCCTATGCTCCCATGTTGCCCCACAGGTCCCTTGCTCCCTGCATTTCTGAGGCAGGAGACACAAGTGAAATCTTCCTCTTCTCTATAATACACTCTTTTCTCACCCACCAAACATGGCTGACAGCTCTGATGACCACAATGGGCACTGTGCAAAGAGAAAACCGAAGTATTCATTTCAATGCAAGAGCTAAAAGTATAAAGGGGTAAAGCATTCCCACTGAGGTAATAAGAAAAGCAAGTTCAGTTCAGTTCAGTTCAGTCGCTCAGTCATGTCCGACTCTTAGCAACCCCATGAACTGCTCCCCTGCAACTCAGCAGCCAACAGGCCCTGAGACCCACTTCAGCATGTGGCTGTGTTTTCTCAGTTGGAACTGGGATAAAGTCTCTTTATACGGTTGTGTAGATTGCATGTTGGCATGAGGCTATATCCATCAAGAAGACATTAGATGTCTTTGCCTAATCTTTGCAAAGTTATGACAACTCTGAATGTCAAGTTATATGCATTCTACATCCTAAAGTATTAGAGCCAAAAAAAATCAACCTATTTGAAGGCGTTCCAGGATGGTAAGTTGCCATCTCCATCAGTCATGCCAACACACGTCTGCATCAATCTGTATATCATTTCAGAATCCAGTGGCCTCAAGTAAGGTTGAGAGAAGGCAGGACTTGAAGTCAGCTGGACTGGGTTTGGACCTTGGATCTTTACCTTCATTGATTCATTCAACAACTATTTATTGAGGATCTCTTCCTTGCCAAGAGTAGGGCAAAGCGTTAGGGACACGACAGTTAATAAAGCAGACAAGAATCCCAGCCTTCATGATGTTTACAAACTATTTGAAGTAGACAGAAAATAAATAAAATTAACAAGTGAAATATGTTGGAGAGTAGAAACTGTTGTGGATAAAGTAAAAACGGGAAAGGGGATCAAGTGTCCTGGAGCAGAGGGCATTTGTATATACGTGGGGGAAGAGCATTCCAGGCAGAAAGAATAACGAAAACAAAGGCACTAAAGCAGGGAAACACTAGGCTGGTTTGGGAGACAGCCAGGAGGCCACTGTGGCTGGAGCAGCCTGAGGAAGGGTTACCAAAAGCAGAAGATGCAGTTTAACATGAGATTGTGAATTGTCATGTAGCCCTTTTAAATCCTTAGTTTCCTCCTCTGTAAAAACAGACCAGGGATACCATTTCACAGGGAGTGATGAGGTACTGGAATACATATGGGAGCACTGTGCACACAGTAAGAACTGTAAGGTATTTGTAAACTGAGACAGCCACTCTGTCCCCTCTCCCTTCCTGCTGCCGTCCTCCTTCTCCGTGTCCCTCCCCAGCCATAGGTACCACACAAAATGGAAGTGTGTCATCCCAGATTCTCCTAGAATAAGGTCTGGACATCACCACCCGCATCGTATCCTGACTCTGCGGGACATAGGGCTCTCTCACACCCAGTGCTGGGCCAGTTTTAGAGAAGGAAGAAAGGACATACCCACCAGACACACTGAGCCACCCACCAGCTGCTACAGGAAGTCACTCATCTCCACACAGTGCCTGGAATAGGGAAGAGGCTCAAAAATGCCCAGTGAATTGGATTCAATCGAAAGAGTTTAAGGTGCAGATGAGAAGGCAGAATGATAAGAATAATCACAAAACAGAGGCAAAGAACTAGGGAAGGTCTCTACAGACACTGATAATTAGGATGAAATCTGCAGCTAAAACTATAAAATCTGGGTCTATCACAGAAACCCTTACTGCCCTGTCCAGCACATCAAGCTATACCTTCAAGTCAGATGGCTCCTGTGTGCATCTGCTCCCACACTGAGGATACATTTCTCCTGAGGTTGAGCAGACTTACAAGGGAGTTGGGAAATCACTGAAACAGAAAAAATCCCAGAATATCAAGGCTTCCACTCACATCCTCCTACAGAGCCAATCCATGTTTATTGTCTCACTCTACAGGGAGGCTGGTTCCAGCATTTAACCCTCAAAGAGGCCAGTTCCCCACTCATGCTGGGGCAGTGGCTAAACCAGACCAGTTGTCAGCTAAGAGGGCTGTGGCAACCACCAGGGGTGATCCGCTCAACAAAGGAAAGAGGCTACATCCACCAAGAAGACATTAGATTTCTTTGCTTAATCTGCAGAGCTATGACTTCTCTGAATGTCAAGTTATATGCATTCTACATTCTAAAGACTCTTCAGACCTCGGGGAGATCAAATTACAAACAGCAGATCCAGATGCAGAATCAGAACAGGAGCGAGGAGCCAGGAGCTCACATCTGGCAAAAAGAAGACCAGAGCAAGAGAAGCTGACCCCAGGGGAAAAGAAGCCCAAGTTACCTGGAGCATGAAATGAGTGTGGGTCAGTCACCGTGGCTTAAAGGGCAAGAAGCAGAAGGCATCCTTCTAGTCTTACTAACTTCGAGTGCAGTGATACCCTGTGAGTCCACTCGAGCTCTCTCCTTTCCCCCAGTCACATTTACCCATGCTTATATTTTCATTTTTATCAAATAATAGGGAACAGTATGGAGACTCCTTAGGAAAAAAAAACAAACTAGGAATAAAACTACCATACGACCCAGCAGTTCCACTACTGGGCGTATACCCTGAAAGTGAAAGTCACTCAGTCATGTTCGACTCTTTGCAATCCTATGGACTATAGAGTCCATGGAATTCTCCAGGCCAGAATACTGGAGTGGGTAGCCTTTCCCTTCTCCAGGGGATCTTCCCAACCCAGGGATCGAACCCAGGTCTCTGGCATTGCAGGCGGAGCCACAAGGGAGGGAAGCCACAAGGGAAGCCTATATAATTCTGGAGGAAACCAGAATTGAAAAAGATGCATGTTCCCCAATATTCACTGCAGCACTATTGACAGCAGTAGGACATGGAAGCAACCTAGATGTTCATCAGCAGACGAACGGATAAGGAAGTTGTGGTACATATACACAATGGATATTACTCAGATATAAAAAGGAGCATATCCGAGTCAGTTCTAGTGAGGTGGATAAACCTATTATATTAGAGCCTATTATACAGAGTGAAGTAAGTCAGAAAGAGAAAGACAAATATTGTATATTAACACATATGTATGAAGTCTAGAAAGATAATACAGATGATCCTACATGCAGGGCAGCAAAGGAGACATGGACATAAAGAACAGACTTTTGGACACAGTGGAGGTAGGGGAGCATGGGATAATTTAAGAAAATAGCATTGAAACATATACATTACCATATGTAAAATGGATGCCAGTGGGAGTTTGATGTATGATGCAAGGAACACAAAGCCAGTGAGTGCTCTGTGACCACATAGAGGGGTGGGATGGGGAGGGAGGTAAGAAGGGGGGTCAAGGGGGAGAAGACATATGTATACCTGGGGCTGATTCATGTTGATGTTTGGCAAAAACCATCACAATAATGTTAAGTAATTATCCTCTAATTGAAAAACTTAAAAACTAAGAAAAAATAATATTAATTTCCCCAAAATTCTTTTACACTTGCATGGGACTTCATATTTCACATCTATGTGACATGTCCAGCTACACTGTGAGGTCAGCCCAGCAGGCAGCAGTAGTTCCTTTATACAGATGTGAAAACAAATCCTGGTCACACAAGTCATCACTGGAATTCTGACTGGAGTCTGGATCTCCCAGACACATCTCACTCCACATGGGATTGGAGCTTGGAACTCTTGGACTTCATGCTTAACATGCTAACAGAAACAAAACAATGATTTCATTGCTCATGTATCAGCATTTTGACTGTGCATTTGGTAGATACTGGATTACGCTAACAGAAGGCTGACCTCTGACCAGCAGCTGAAGTGCCAGTACATCTGCACTGACCAGAGAACAGTCAGAGCAAGTCTCCACGTATATGCATCAGCGTATGATATTTGGTTTTCTCTTTCTGATTTCACTCTGTATGACAGATGTCCATCCACATCTCTACAAATGACTCCGTTTCACTCCTTTGAGTGGCTGAGTAATATTCCATCTTATATACAGATGAACCTATTTCCAAGGCAGGAACAGAGATGCAGACATAGAGAACAGACATGGACACAGCCAGGAAGGAGAGGGTGGGACGAACTGGGAGATTGGGTTAGACATATATACACTACCATGTGTAAAATAGAGAGCTAGTGGGAACCTGCTGTATAATACAGGGAGCTCAGCTCAGTGTTCTCTGAAGACCTCGATGGGGTGAGATGCCAGGGGAGATCCAAGAGAAAGGGGATAGATGTATACATATAGTTGATTCACTTTGTTGTACAGCAGAAACTAACACAACATTGTAAAGTAATTTCAATTTAAAAAGAGGAAAAAAAGAACTAGTCTTCACTCACCTTCCATCCTCATCAAACAGACAACACAGAAAACATTTCATTTGACAGACAAAGGACCCTAATTTTTCTAAGAACTCTTGAGCCAAAAGCTTTCTGGCCTCCTATGAAAGCAGGCTGCAAGGATTCCAACCAAAGGATGAAATATTTTCTCCCCAAATACTACCACACAAGCTTAGAAAAAGGCAGTCATGCTTTCTTTCATTGAAGAAAGAAACATACAAAGATGGAAATGTAAGCATAAGCACTCATGTGCTCCATAAAATCCAGCTGCCACCACCACCAAAACGCACCTTCTAATTCAAGTCGTTCTTTGGATGTTTTCTCTCCATCAACATTGCTTTATTGCTTATTAGATCTGATTCTGCCTCCACTAAGTTTGGGAATTTGGGAAGAAACTGATTTTTCCCAAGTTTTCCCCCTCCAAAGATGGCACATTCATTAAGCTCAATCTTTGGGGACAAAATCATTTAAACACATTTCTGTGGTTTCGTCTAAAACATGGGTTCTTCCACCTGCCTTTTCCCAAGCCTGTTTAAGAAAATCAAGCATTGTCCTTAAATAACGCATGGCCCTGAAAAGGATGGTTGTGGTAGAACCAACAAATTCTTGACTTGAGGAAGGCCAGTAGAGAATGCTGGCCTATTTCTAATACTATTTCTAAGAATATGATTCTGGACTGCTACCAGCCCCCTCTCTCCAGCTAGTGGTTTTTACAAGCAACTTGGATGTATACATTTAACACAAATTACTTGGTTCTTAATAAAATACTGACACATTTAGATTTCCATGGCACATTTTTTGCCTTTATAAAGATTTTAATAACTTTTTCTCTAATACGAGTCCCAAGAACCTCTGGGTAAGTGGAGCTGGCATGGGACCGTGACATGTTAGATGTCCAAAGTTAACAACTATTGGAAATTTTTATTTACTTTCTTCTGTCTGAGTGGACTTAATGCTATTAAAGTTCTGTCTGGCAGCAGAAAAGGGTATAAACTTGGCCACTTAAGAAAAACGATTTGGCCATTTGTGACAACAGCTGCCTGATGTTGCATTTTATTTAATTGGAAAAGGATGCAGGAAGTCTGTGGCGCATTAAAGAAACTCAGAGTTTGAAGATCATAGGAATTTTCTCCTCTATTTTCTTCTATAAAATTACCATTATTAAGTAATTTATTGAGTGTCAACAACATACTAGACACTTTTAAAATTATTTGAAAGGGACTGATTAAGAAAAAAATAATGCAAACTCTTTAAGAAGGGCTCTCCTCAGACCTTGCAGAGCATGTGTTTAGCTGACAGGGTGACACTGTCATTAAGATCATCCCCCCATAGCTGTGGAATCAAAGCCAAGACCCTAAGCCAACACGTAAGGCTCTGCCTTCACCCTCTAGTGGGACACGGTCTCCATCCTCTGGCTCTGCTTGGCTCCAAACACTTCTCTACCATTCGGTCTTCCAACCACAGCCACTGTCTACTGCTGCCCAAGACTCAGCCCCCTCTCATTTCCTAGCCTTGGTACTCACTCTTCTCCCTGCTTGGCACACCCTTCCCAAATGGTCTGCCTAGTGAATTTCTTATCCATTAAAATACAGGCATCAGATCCAGCAATTCCCTTTCTGGATATATATACCCAAAAAGAACTGAAAGTGGAAATTCCAAGAGTTATAGGCACACTTATATTCATAGCAGCACTATTTACAACAACCAAAATGTGAACACAGCCCAAGTGTCTATCAGCAGATGTCTACATAAAGAAATGGGGTGTGAATATAAAATGGATTATTATGTAGCCTTAGAAAGGAAGGAAGTTCTGACATATGCTACAAAAATGGATAAACCTTGATGACATTATGCTAAGGGAAATAAACCAATCCCCCCAAAATAAATATTGTATGATTCCATTTTAAGGAATCTAGAGTGGTCAAATCATAGAGACAGAAAGTAGAGCTGCGGTTGCCAGGGGCTCGGGGAGGAGGGGATGAGAATTTATTGCTTATTGGGTGTGGAGTTTCAGTTTTTTGAGATGAAAGCTCTGTGGATGGATGATGGGGATGGCAGCACAGGAATGATAATGTATTTAGTGGCACTGTACATTTTAAGGAAAAGGAAATGGCAACCCACTCCAGTGTTCTTGCCTGGAGAATCCCAGGGATGGCAGAGCCTGATGGGCTGCCATCTATAGGGTCGCACAGAGTCGGGCACAACTGAAGCGACCTAGCAGCAGCAGCAGCAGCAGCAGCAGCAATACATTTTAAAACGGTTAAGGTGGTAAATTTTATGTGTGTTTTACAATTTTTTAATTTAAAAACTAGAACATTAAAAATAATTTTAAATGTTTAAACCTCAAGTATTAACATCTCTGTGAAAATCTTTCCCACTTCCCAGCACCAACAGAATTTGTCCTTCCTTCCTCTGAGCTCTTACTACACCTAGTACCTAATTAGAATTATTTGTATACCACTTACATGGGGAATATAAAATATGACACAAATGTATTTATCTATGAAATAGAAACAGATTCACAGACAGAAAACAGACTTGTGGTTGCCAAAGGGGAGGGAGAGGTGGGAGTTTGGGATTAGCAGATGTAAACTATGACACATAGGACAGATAAACAACATGATCCTACTGTATAGCATGGGGAACTATGTTCAATATCCTGTGATGAACCATAATGGAAAAGAATATTAAAAAGAATATATGTATATGAATAACTGAATCACTTTGCTGTATAGCAGAAATTAACACAATGTTGTAAATCAACTTCACTTCAATTTTTAAAAATCTTAAAAATAAAATAAATTTTTTCATTAAAAAAATAAATAATTTGTCTTAGTGTTGTTCTTCCTTCCCTCCAACTGGGAACTCCTTCAAAGTCAAAACCATGTCTTTTTCATCTTTATATTCTGTGGTTGTCACCAGGACAGTTAAATAATCCAAGTATATCCTTCCCAGTAGAATAGCTCTTCTCTATCATGAATTTCTTTGGCCAGTGAATAAATCTGCATTTGCTACATGGTCTTTCCCCTTGGCCAGAGAGTAGCTACTCTCTCATGATACCCTAAGTAAAGACTAGATGATTCAGAGTGACCCCCCCAGAGACACACAGTGAGAGTAAGAAATAAGCCATGTTGTTTAGACCATCAAGATTTTAGAATGCTTTGCCACCACCTTGGCTCCACCTANATGACCCAGAGGGATGGTACAGGGAGGGAGGTGGGAGGGGGATTCAGGATGGGGAACACGTGTATACCTGTGGCAGATTCATGTTGATGTATGGCAAAACCAATGCAATACTGTAAAGTAAAATAATAATAATACATAAATATATAGATAAAACAATAAAAGCTACTATGTATTGAGTTCTGGTAGCTGTTAGAGATTGCATTATGAGTTTTACATGTATTTTATTTAATAATTGCAACAATTTTACAGATTGTAAGACTAAGAACTAAAAAAGTTAACTAACTTTCCCAAGACCACACAGCTAGGAATTAGTAGAGTCAGGACTTAGAGCTATCACTTTTTTTTCCAAAGCCCAGAAGAGTTCTTCTTGAGGCCTTACAGATGAGAAAAACAAGTAAAATCAGCAAGGAGAAAAAGTCACTCATTCATCTGGCTGGCAAGAATAGAAAAGACTGATAACATCCAATACTGGCAAGATTGTCAGAAACAGACCTTATACTGTGGATCAGAGTGTGAAATGTGATCATGTTTCTGGAAAGTAAATTGGAAGTATTTAGTAAGATACACATATTCTTTCACCTAGGAATTCCACTTCAGGGAATCTTACGCTACAAAGAATATGCACAGATGTTGTGCAAGAACATTTTTAGTGTCAAAAACCTGGAGGACGAACTAAGGATCCATTCATAAGGAAATGACTACATAAAGTTCAATAAGTCCTAACCCTTGAACAGAGCACACAAAGTCCATAAGTCATGTTGCCCAAAGAGATGTCTATGATATATGACTGAGCAAAAGCAAGTGTCACAAAATGTTTATAGCATAATTCATTTTTGTGAAAACAAGCCAAACGAGATCAACAGTAAGAACAACATGTGTGTCTCTACATGGAAGGAAAAGCACCAGCTGTTGATTGGTTAGTCACCCCAAGGAGATGAGAAAGGAGAGGACAAGGTCATACTTGTCACTTTTTCTTTATTCAGATTGAGCATGTTTNCATAATTCATTTTTGTGAAAACAAGCCAAACGAGATCAACAGTAAGAACAACATGTGTGTCTCTACATGGAAGGAAAAGCACCAGCTGTTGATTGGTTAGTCACCCCAAGGAGATGAGAAAGGAGAGGACAAGGTCATACTTGTCACTTTTTCTTTATTCAGATTGAGCATGTTTTACTTGTGTTTGAGATCAAAAAACCAACTTGGACTTTTTAAAAATATGAATGGCATTGATTTTTTTTTTTAGCTCTCAATCTACATAAAAAGGGAGAGTATACGATTTCGTTCTTTTCTATTTCTTTCCTCTGGACCATGATGCTGGGTGACTAGCCAAGCTCCTTTCCTCACCTTCATGCCCATTCCCCAGTACCAGACCAGCTAGAGCTCTGATGATGAGATTCACGTCCTAGTCTGTACAACTGGACCCACTGCCCAGTGTCCAGTCTCCTCCACTTGCCTTAGTCGCTTGAAACTAGACCCTGCCCTCCTTTGGGTCTTCCAGATGAAGCCTTCAGACCATTGACTGATGCCTCCATCCCAGAGACAGTGCAACTCTGGTTCCCAACAGGCCAACCTAAGAACAGTCAAAGGCACTGCAGCACTCTGCTGAAACTGCTTGGCTTTTAAGGATGAAGGATTAAGTGCTAGAGAGGGTGTGGGGGAAAGGAAACCCTCTGACACTGATGGTGGGAATGTAAATTGGTGCTGCCACTCTGGAAAACAGTATGTAGGTTCCTCAAAAAACTAAAACTAGAAACTGCCATATGTCCGGCAATCCCACCCTTGGGCATATATCTGGAGAAAACACTGATTTGAAAAGATACATGTGCCCCAGTGCTCAAAGCAGCAGTATTTAAAATAGCCAGGACATGGAAGCAACCTAAGTGTCCATCAAAAGATGAATGGATAAAGAAGATGTGATACATGTATACAATAGAATATGACTCAACCATAAAAAAGAGTGCTATTTGCAGCTACACAGGTGGACCTAGAGGTTATTATACTGAGCAAAGTAAGTCAGATAAAGACAAATATCACACAATATCACTTATATGTGAAATTTTAAAGATAATCCAAATGAGCATATTTACAAAACAGACTTACAGACATAGACAATAAACTTATGGTTGCCAAAGGGGAAAGGGAGCAGGAGGCATAAACTGGCAGTATGGAATTAGCAGATACAGGTTCCTGTGTGTAGGACAGGTAAACAAAAAGGATTTACTATGTAAAGCACAGGAAACTATATTCAATATCTTATAATAACCTATGATGGAAAAGAATCTGAAAAAGAAGATATATGTGTGTGTATCCCTGGAGAAGGAAATGGCAACCCCCTCCAGTATTCTTGCCTGGGAAATCCCATGGACAGAGGAGCCTAGCAGGCTACAGTCCATGGGATTGCAAAAGAGTTGGACATGACTTAGCAACTAAACATGTATGTGTATATATATATTATATTTAAATATATATAGGAATCACTTTGCTGGACACCTAAAACTGACCCAATATTGTAAATTAACAACAATTCAATTTTTAAATTAATTAATTTTTTTAAAAAGATGAAGCATTAAGGACTATTCCAACCTTTCAGTGGCTAGAAGTAAGGCAGGTAACAAATACCCAAGTATCCTCCTAAAAGGCTAACGTTCCTGATTTATAAGAAAGTCAAGTATTCATCCATTAGAATTAGAAGCAATCTGATTAACCACATCATAAAATATAAACTGCACAGGGAGTGAATTTTGTTTGCAACGTAGGAGTGGGAATGGGTAGTGATGACTAATAATTTTAGAGCATAGCATCCTTTCTGGAATCAGGCAGAGTTAAGGATAGAGTTAAAGCACATGAAGGAGGAGGATGTTGACCAAATAATGCTTTTAAAAAATTAGGTCTGATTGGTTCTAGTAATCTATTTGAAAAATGTAGGCTAAGTTCCAAACTTTGTTCAATAGAACACCTGCACTGAATGAAAGTCAAAGAGTTGTAAGCTAAAGAATAATTTGGGAAGAAATACCAGAAAATAGTATCCTCTGTGTTAGTTTTGTAGGGCTGCTCCAATAAATTACTACAAATGTGGTGGCTTAAAATGACAAAAAAAATTCATTAACTCACATTTTGGAGGTCAAAAGACTGAAAGCAAGATGTCAGGGAGCCACACTTCCTCTGAAGGCTCTTCCAGCTTCTGGTTCCTCCCAGCAATTCAAGGCACTCTTTGGCTTTCAGCTGCTTCACTCCATCCTCTGCCTGTCTCTTCACACAGCCATCATCCCTTTGTCTCTTCTCCATCCAAATCCTCCTCTTCTTTCCTCTATAAAGACACCAATTATTGGACTTAGGGCCCACCCACCTTCAATCCAGGAGGACTTCATCTCAAGTTCATCAACTAATTTCATCTTCCAAGACCCTATTTCCAAATAAAGAACATTCTGAGGTTACAGATGAACATGAATTTGGGAGAGACACTATTAACTCACTACAGCCTCCAACCATGAAGCCAGTAAACATGAATACAGAAGTGAGATGAGTCACCTACAGGAGTACCCCCATTGAGAATGAGATGCTTCCCACAGTTCGTATAGGGAGAGGAGTATCTTCCAAATCTCTGTAAGGAAATCACAACGTAAGCTGTATATTGTCAACTATTTCTATGATTGAGATGTGTATCTACACAGAAAGATAAGAGTTCACTGATGCCAGAGGAGAGAGAGTCTATAAATCCCATGGTAATTTCTGGTGCCATCCTAGAAAGAGAAGGTTCTGATTACAATGACCATTATTTGTGACCAAGAACAGAATTTCTCAAATTGATTTTCAAGAAAAAGTAAATCTATGGCATGTTAGTAGAATTAACTCTCAACACTCACACATTTGCATTTCAGGGGGAGCCAAGCTAAGATTGTGATGTTGGAGAAGGCTCTTAAGAGTCCCTTGGACTGCACAAAAATCAAACCAGTCAATCCTAAAGGAAATCCACCCTGAATATTCATTAGAAGGACTGATGCTGAAGCTGAAGCTCCAATACTTTGGCCATCTGATGTGAAGAACCATTAGAAAAGACCCTGATACTGGGAAAGATTGAGGGCAAAAGGAGAAGGGGCTGACAGGAGATGAGATGGTTAGATAGCATCACTGACTCAATAGACATGAATCTGAACAAACTCTGGGAGATAGTGAAGGTTAGGAAAGACTGGTGTCCCACAGTTCATGAGGTTATAAAGGGTCAGACACAACTTAAGAGACTGAACAATAACAAAGCTAAGCACTTGCCCTGGGCCCTCAGTGGCTGCACCATGAGGCGTGTTCTGGGAGTACCTTCCTAGGCAGCCAGCTATGCTGTCTTCTCAACCCTACCCTCTCTCTGCAACCTCCTCTATTCCTGCAAACGTACACACATTCCACATGCTGACAAAATATTAACAAGAGATCGAAAACATCCAAGTGTTTCGTCTCTTTCCATCAGTGAACTGAAGGAAGCAGCTGTTCTCCTAAGAGAGTATAATTTATCCTAATATATAACTAAATTACAGAATCTACTTCAAATCACACAATGAAATTCTTAAATAACTTTAAAAATCTTAAAAATGACTTTTAAAAATGTGGCTGTGCTCTGAGGCATTCTGAGTTCCACTATTTAAAAATTCATTAAAGGTAAGAGAGACTTCTAGAGGAACCTCATTTAAAAGTTGGAACTCTGGGCTTTTTGCACACATACATATGCATACTTGCACAGGCACCATACACCCCTGGCCTGGCAACACACTTGCCTCCTCAATGCCAGGCACATCTATTCACAAGCAGGAAGAGGGGGACAGGAGAGGAATGTAATCAAAACCTCCAGTATTGAGAGTGGATACATGCATATATATGGCTGAGTCACACTGCTGTGCACCTGAAACTGTCACGACATTGTTATCAGTTATACTCAGTACAAAGCTGAAAGTTTTTAAAAATCCAATACTTACTAAAATTCCATTCAGAGAGTCTTCTAAATTATCCTCACAATTTTTCTCATCACTGACCCTAAACAAGCTCCAGTAACTTGAGGCCATGGTCTTCTGGCAGAGTAGAGAAAAGATGACCATTAGTGGCTGGTTGACCAAGGAAGCTGATACCCAGGTGGTATGTGTTTCATAAAGCAAAGTTGTCAGAGATGGGAGCAGGAGGGAGACAGACATACAAGGCTCTAAATAAATATGTGTTGGATTCATGGATGGACTAATGGATGAATAACTATCCCAGGAAGACGGAAGAAAGTTGTCCACATTGTCAGTAACATAATAAAGTGGCTAATGAGCTCTGTATTGGACCACAACTTACATGTTTACATTTTATGAAATGAGACTAACTGTTAATTACCAAAACCCTTATATAACTGGAACAATATATCTTTGGTTTCAACAAGTCACCATGTGTGTGTACACTCAGGACCTCTATTTGTACGTGCATTGCTATTCTTTGCCAGATGAGTAAGAAGCTCCAATACTTGGGCCACCTGATCCGAAGAACTGACTCCTTAGAAAAGACCCTGATGCTGGGAAAGATTGAAGGCAGGAGGAGAAGGGGATGACAGACGATGAGATGGTTGGATGGCATCACCAATTCGATGGATGTGAGTTTGAGCAAGCTCCAGGAGTTGGTGATGGACAGGAAAGCCTGCCATACTGCAGTCCATGGGGTCACAAAGAGTTGGACATGACTGAGCAATTGAATTGAACTGAAGAGTCCAAATATTCCCATACTTCAGAAAGTTACCCCTAACTTAATACCTTCTAAGAATACGTGATAACTGGTCTCTTGCTATTAAGTAAACTAAGAATATTTTTAATCTCATATTCACAAATTCAAAAAGAGAGAGAACTACTCTTTCTATGCTCTGGCCAAATGTATAACAGATTTCCAGGTCACAAAGCCAAGGCTGGGGATCTGGGGGTGTGCAATGCAGGGCAGATGGCTTCAGCTTTTCTGGATCTCAGTCTGCTTACTATTAAGAGTAAAATAGACTGTAATGGATTAGAAAAACTTCTTAAATTATATTTTAAAGTATTTCTATATAGTGAAAATAAAAAGTAGTATGATAATTATCATGTACCTAAAAAAACAGACTTCTCAAATGTATTGGTAACCCTGTTAAATGGAATCATCAAAAAAGGCCCAGTCTGCATATGCCCTGAGAATACCATAACTTGTACCCCAATGTTCATTGCAACACTATTTACAATAGCTAGGACAAAGAAGCAACCTAGATGTCCACTGAGAGATGAATGGATAAAGAAGCTGTGGTACATATATACAATGGAATATTACTCAACCTTAAAAAGGAATGCATTTGAGTCAGTGCTAATGAGGTGGATGAATCCTGAGCCTATTATACAGAGTGAAGTAAGTCAAAAAGATAAAAATAAATATCGTATATCAAGGCATATATATGGAATATAGAAAGATGGTACTGATGAACCTATTTGCAGGGCAGCAGTGAAGATTCAGGCATAAAGAACAGACTTAGGAATACGGGGCAGGTGGGAGGAGATGGTGAGATGAATGGAGAAAGTAGCATGGGAATATATACACAACCATACGTTAAATAGATAACTGGTGGGAATTTGGTATGTGACTCAGAGAACACAAACCAGGGCTCTGTGACAACCTAGAAGGGTGGGATGGGGTGGGAGGTGGGAGGGAGGCTCCAAAGGAAGGGGACCTGTGTATATCTATTGCTGATTCAAGGCAAACCATTCAATACGACAGTAATCCAAGTCTATGCCCCAGCCACTAACACTGAAGAAGTTGAAGTTGAACAGTTCTATGAAGACCTACAAGTTCGTCTAGAACTAACACCAAAAAAAAGATGTCCTTTTCATCTGGACTGGAATGCAAAAGTAGGAAGTCAAGGGATACCTAAAGCAGCAGGCAAGTTTGGCCTTTACAAAATGAAGAGGGGAAAAGGCTAACACGTTTGCCAAGAGAACACACTAGTCATAGCAGACACCCTTTTCCAACAACACAAGAGAAGGCTCTACACATGGACATCACCAGATGGTCAATATCAAAATCAGATTGATTATGTTCTTTGCAGTCAAAGATGGAGAAGCTCTATATAGTCAGCAAAAACAAGACCAGGAGCTGACTGTGGCTCAAATCATGAACTCCTTATTGCCAAATTCAGACTTGAAGCAAGTAGGGAAATCCATTAGACCATTCAGGTATGACCTAAATCAAATCCCTTATGATTACACAGTGGAAGTGACAAATAGATCCAAGGGATCTGATAGATAGAGTGCCTGAAGAGCTATGGATGGAGGTTTGTAATACTGTACAGGAGGCAGTGACCAAAACGATCCCTAAGGGGAAAAAATGCAAAAAGGCCAAATGGTTTTCTGAGGAGCCCTTACAAATAGCTGAGAAAGGAAGAGAAGCTAAAGGCAAAGAAGAAAAGGAAATATATACCCATCTGAATGCAGAGTTCCAAAGAATAGCAAGGAGAGAAAAGAAAGCCTTCCCCAGTGATCAATGCAAAGAAATAGAGGAAAACAATAGAATGGGAAAGACTAGAGATCTCTTCAAGAAAATTAGAGATACCAAGGGAACATTTCATGCAAAGATGGGCTCAGTGAAGGACAGAAATAGTAGGGACCTAAGAGAAGCAGAAGATATTAAGAAGAGGTGGCAAGAATACAAAGAAAAACTATACAAAAAAGATCTGCATGACTCAGATAACCACGATGGTGTGATCACTCACCTAGAGCCAGACATCCTGGAGTCTGAAGTCAAGTGGGCCTTAGGAAGCATCACAATGAACAAAGCTAGTGAAGGTGACAGAATTCTAGCTGAGCTATTTCAGATCCTAAAAGATGATGCTGTGAAAGTGCTGCACTTAATATGCCAGTAAATTTGGAAAACAGCAGTGACCACAAGACTGGAAATGGTCAGTTTTCATTCCAATTCCAAAGAAAGACAACGCCAAAGAATGTTCAAACTACTGCACAACTACACTCATTTCACATGCTACCAAAGTAATGCTCAAAATTCTCCAAACTAGGCTTCAACAGTACATGAACTGCGAACTTCCAGATGTTCAAGCTGGATTTAGAAAAGGTAGAGGAGCCAGAGACCAAATTGCCAACATCCGTTGGATCATAGAAAAAGCAAGAGAGTTCCAGAAAAACATCTATTTCTGCTCCACTGACTATGTTAAAGCCTTTGACTATGTGGATCACAACAAACTGTAGAAAATTCTTCAAGAGTTGGGAATACCAAACCACCTTACCTGCCTCCTGAGAAACCTATATTCAGGTCAAGAAGCCACAGTTAGAACCTGACATGAAACAATGGACTGATTCAAAACTGAGAAAGAAGTATGTCAAGGTTGTATATTGTCACCCTGCTTATTTAACTTACATGCAGAGTACATCATGCAAAATGCCAGGCTTGATGAAGCACAAGTTGGAATCAAGATTGCTGGGAGAAATATCAATAACCTCAGATATGCAGATGACACCACTCTTATGGCAGAAAGCAGAGAGGAACAAAAGAGCCTCTTGATGAAAGTGAAAGAGGAGAGTGAAAAAGCTGGCTTAAAACTCAAAATTCAAAAAATGAAGATCAAGGCATCCGGCCCCATCAATTCACGGAAAATAGATGGGGAAACAATGGAAACAGTCACAGACTTTATTTTCTTGGGCTCCAAAATCACTGCAGATGGTGACTGCAGCCATGAAATTAAAAGATGCTTGCTCCTTGGAAGAAAAGCTACGACAAACCTATTCAGTGTATTAAAAAGCAGAGATATTACTTTGCTGACAAAGGTCCATACAGTCAAAGCTATGGTTTTTCAAGTAGTCATGTATGGATGGGAGAGTTGGACCATAAAAAAGGCTGAGTGCTAAAGAATTGATACTTTTGAATTGTGGTGTTGGAAAAGACTCTTGAGAGTCCCTTGGGCTGCAAGGAGATCCAACCAGTCCATCCTAAAGGAAATCTGTCCTGAATATTCATTGGAAGGACTGACGCTGAAGCCAAAGCTCCGCTAGTCTGGCCACCTAATGTGAAGACCTGACTCATTAGAAAAGACCCTTATGCTGGGAAAGATTGAAGGCAGGCAAAGAAGTAGATGACAGAGGATGAGATGGTTGGATGGCATCACCAATTCAATGGACATGAGTTTGAGCAAGCTCTGGGAGATGGTGAAGGACAGGGAAGCCTGGCATGCTGCAGTCCATGAGATTGCAAAGAGTCGGATACTGCTGAGCAACTGAACAACAGTGGCTGATTCACATTGATACATGACAGAAACCAACACAGTATTGCAAAGTAATTATCTTCCAATTAAAAATAAATAAATTAAGACAAAAGGGGTTTTTCCATAACATCTTGCAGAAAAATATGAACAAACTTTTAGGCCAATCCAATAAAAGGTGGAATGGTGCGACAATAGAGCATGGAACTCATGTGCCTATAGCTGGGAATTATAGACACAGGATTGTAGACGGAGACCTGCCGCTTGGACCTGGGTACTTGCAAGAGCACAAGCACCTGGCCAAGAA
The DNA here is from genome assembly GCA_006410615.1 of Neotragus moschatus. Classification (NCBI taxonomy): domain Eukaryota; kingdom Metazoa; phylum Chordata; class Mammalia; order Artiodactyla; family Bovidae; genus Neotragus; species Neotragus moschatus. Next base: position 49,241 of record SJYA01001353.1, on the reverse strand, counting down.
GTGACTGACTAAACGGACGTGTTCAAATGGGGTTCTGGACTTCAGCTGGGAACACAGAATACTATGTGTCACCTTTCCTAAAAAAAGGTACAAGGTTATTGATGCAGGATTGACTGAGGCCATCCCAAAATATGTTCTGCCAAAGGAAGAGCTAAAGGTCCCTAAGATCGGCAGAGAAGAGCTCTGGCCAGAGAGACGTCAGAGGACTGAGCTTCCCCAGTATTCACACTAAGGGTGGGCAGGTCCAACTTGCACAGAGAGCTTGCCTGAGCCCCGGAAGTCTAGGGGACACATCAGCAGGTTAAGGCGAGAGTATGTGCTGCCCCAGTGGCCACCCAGGGGCCAAGCGAGGGAAGGAAACCTTGCTGAGAGCTGCTGACAGCAGGCAGTGTGTTTCCCCTGGCCAGAAGGGACCCGTGAGAGAGAGTGGGACCCCAGCAGAAAGGCCCTGGGCCAGGAGAACTACCGGAAGGATGAACAGAGGGCAGCACGTGGTGGGAGGTTCCGGAGGATACTCCAAATAGGCCAGATGTGTCCCACATCACATAGACATCTGCTCAACCCGTGGGTATCAGCACACACACCACAAACTGCGTGAGTCTGATCCAATTTTTCTCTCTTGACTTCTCCTTCCCGCCTCTTCTTTGCATGTGTATGGGCGTGTGTGTGTGTGTAGGAGTGTGTGCATGCATGTGTGTGCAGCTGTCCTTGTGCGCAAGGAACAGGAGACAGCAAGAGAGATGCTGAGCCTGTAGGTCCAGGCACCAGACATGGCAGAGGGATGCTTGAAGGACATGTTAAAGCTTTTGTTTAAGTCAGATTGAGATTTTTGAGAAATTTTAAAGGTATTAAAAATTGTAATTGTATTATTGGAGTGTAGTGGTAGATCTGACTGTAAATAGTCTGCCTGCAATGCAGGAGACCGGGGTTCAATCCCTGGGTTGGGAAGATCCCCTGGAGAAGGGAATGGCAACCCACTCCAGTACTCTTGCCTGGAGAATCCCATGGAAAGCGGGGACTGGCAGGCTACAGCCCATGGGGTGGCAAAGAGTAGGACATAATTGAGAGACTAACAGATCAATAGTTGCTTCACAATGCTGTGTTTCTGCTGTACAACAAAGCGCATCACCTATATCTACACATATATCCCCTCCCTCTTGAGCCTCCCCTTCTGATATTCAACTTTTAATGCCTAAAAGTGACAGCAAAAACTCTGAAATTTGCCCAAAATATTATCCAGGGGTAGGAAAAGAAGATTTACACACATGCATGAAAAAAAAGTGGTGTGAAAACATAAAAGTATCCTGTGAGATCTACCTCCACCAGTCCCAGCTGCTACTAAATATTTTGTCATGTTGTCCTTCAATTCTGTCCTCAGATCTTTCTATTCAATAAGTAAAAATTAACGAAGTCCCCTCTTCAGTCCCCAGTGGCTCAGCGAGTAAAGAATTCACGCAGGAGACACAGGAGATGTGGGCTTAATCCCTCGGTCGGGAAGATTCCTTGAAAGTGGGTGTGGAAACCCACTCCTGTATTCTTGCCTGGAGAATCCCATGGACAGAGGAGCCTGGTAGGCTACCATGCATATAGGGTTGCACAGAGTTGGACATAACTGAAGAGACAGCACGTACGCCTCTTCATAACACCACTTACCTCTCTCCCTCCCCAGGAGCAACCTCCGCCCTGAAGTTGATATGTGCTATTTATGCCTTTTAAAAAAATTTTTCTCACTGTGTAATTATTTATTTGAAAGCAGTATATGGTATTTGTTGGTGACTTTTGGAAGGCTGTCTAAGGTCTTCTGTAAACTGTAATTCTAGACTATAGTTAGCTTCTTTATTATAGTGATATAAAAAGTGAAGGGGTTATTTAAATTCTGTCTCTTCACTTATGTCTTATTAATCATGAATGAAATACCGAGGCTCTGACATGAAAATACAAAGGAGTTCGGCCTGAGCAAGCGGCAACAAGGCAAAGGGTGCACTGGAAAGAAACCACGGTGCAGATACAGAAGGCATCCAGAAGAGGGCGACATCATCTAGTAAAAAGAGTACAGATGCGGAGGGAGGCTTTGGACAACTGGATCATTAGGAGAGGCCTCTGCCAGAGATTTTAAGTGCTAGAAGGTAAAAATCAGAAGGCACAAACTTGATCATGTGAATTTTTGCCCAAGGTCACAAAGCTAGTTAATGTTTACCCTCTCTGCCTTCCAGTTCAGCACTCTTGGAGGTCTGTTAGCAGCCCGGCACAAAGTACAGCAGAAACAAGATTAGTCTAAATCTTATCATGGGGGATATTTACACTAATAGATCCCTTGTGCCAGTTGTAAGGTCTTATCGTGTTCAACTGGATGCTTGGTTCATCATGAAGGTGACGTTAAGGCTTGAGGAAAGAACCAGAGATGAAGAATTTACACACTGATAAAATTACAGAACTGGGCTGAAGCGGGGGTATTTTTAATCCCCCCTCCCCCAAAGAATCTTTAAGCTCTAATTCTTTACATTTGTTTTTAGTGCACGTAGATGATGTTTGTGTGAAACTGCTGGAATGATGTCAAAGGTACATTCTGTTGACCACCCAGTGGAGACAGAAGTATTAGACAGGTCACAAGTACTGCAGAAGCCGACTCCATAAACCAGGGCTGAGCAAATAGGCCCAGAGTCTATCTGTGCAGTAAGTCCTAATGAAACACAGCCACACCCACTTGTTTAAACAGCATCTGCGGCTGCTTCTGAGCAGTTGAGTCATTGCCACAGAGACACACAGTCGCCTCGATTCGGTCTCAACCTGCAAAGCCTAAGATACATATACTGCCAACCCCTCCTATAAAGCAATGCCATCCAGTAAAACTCTTTATGATAATGAAAATGTTCTTTATCTACACTATCCAGTATGGTAGCCACTGACCACATGTGGCCCCTGACTCCCAGGACTTGAGGCTTATGGGAGTTCTGACGCCCCTGTGACTGTTACCCGCTCCTCGAACATTCTGCCCAGACTCAAGCTTGGAGAAGCCAGGGTCATGTCCTGTAAACCAACACAAATCACTTAGCAACTTCTGCAAGACTTCTTTAGGGTTTTCCATCTGACTCCTCAAGTTCCAGAAAATACAATACAAAGCTTTCTAATTCCCAAAGTTTAATTTTCCTGGAAAACAACTGTTGGCTATGGATATTTTCCCGTGAGACTCAACTGTGTTTTAATTTTGAGCTATTAATACAAAAAATATGCCAATGAAAACTGAATCATTTTTGGAAACTGCTTTCCATTTTCACATCTTATCTGTGTTATTTTAACAACTGTAAGTTTCAAATTCTTTATCTTATTTATAACATAAAATGTTTAGAGCCATGAAGTCGTCAGTTCAGTTCAGTCACTCAGTCATGTCCAACTCTTTGCAATCTCATGAATTGTCACACGCCTTAGGTACCATGATTTCTGGGATTCTGGGATTTCTACCCTTTGAGTTTAGAACTTTGGGCAGAGTCCACACCACAGTGTAAAGAGATACTCAAACTCCAAGTCTCAAACTGTTATTGACTGGTGAGAGTGGATTCCCATAGGAATCTTCATAGAATTTAGCTCTACCTTTTAAATGGCTGGAGGCAACATAAAAGTGTACTGCTGGAATTTGGAAGAGGAAGAGGTTGAACCTTGCTTAATGGCCTGAAGAATCTGTATAAAAGCCGGAAAAATGATAAGCGACTAGGGAAACACAGAAACTCCTCCCCAAAGCATTCACTCAGATGAAATGGGCTCTGATGCAGGAAACCAGAAACCCTGGACTGGTTAGATTGATCTTCTCCATCCACATCAGAGCCTAATTGGAAGACTATCAAACACAGGCTAAAGATATGGCTTGTTTCAGGTAACATGGGTCTTCCATCACTGTAGCTGAGTTTTCAAAGAGATTTCAATATGTACCTTATAAATGAAAACCTGGAAGTCAGCCCAACAGATTTTCCAATTAGTTTCACCACCCTAAAATTCCTGTGCCTATTATTAATACCAATCCTTGTCCCTCAAACTCTGATAGCCACCAATCTTTTTACTGTCTCTAGTCTGCCTTTTTGAAAATTGCCAGATAGTTTGAATCATACACTATATAGCTGTTTAATATTTGCTTCTTCCACCTATTAACATCCATTTAAGGGTCCTCTGTGTCTTTCCATGGCCAGATAGCACATTTCTTTTTATCGGTGAATAATATTCCACTGGTTGGGTGTACCATAGTTTGTTTTTATTTATTCACCTACTGAGGGACATCTTGATTGCTCCAAGACTTGGCAATTATGAATAGAGCTGCTATCAACATCGATGTAGAAGTGGTTTTTTTTTTGTTTTGAAGGGAGGGTTTGTTTTTGGTTTTGTCTGTCCTGGGTCTTCGCTGCTGCTCAGGTTTTTCTCTTGTTGAGGTGCACGGCCTTCTCATTATGGTGGCTTTTCTTAGTGTGGAGCACAGGCTCTAGGGCGGCGGGCTTCAGTAGTTGTGGCACGTGGGCTCAGTAGTTGCAACTCCCAGGTTCTAGAGCAGCACAGGCTCAATAGCTGTGGCACACGGACGTAGTTGCTCCACATCATGTTGGATTTTCAGCCCGGATCAAGGGTTGAAACTGTCTCCTGCATCGGCAGGCAGATTCTTTACCACTGAGCCACCAGGGAAGTACTGTTACAAGTTTTTGCATAGACTTAAGTTTTCAACTCATTTGGGTAAATACCAAGGAGTACAACTGTTGGATCATATGCTATGCTCCTGTTTTAACAGGTATGGAAAGAGGTCAAAGGAACTTAGAGTCAAAGGCAGAGAGGACTTCCACATTACTCCCTACTCCTCTGCTCCTTTTAACCATCGCAGTCTTTATGATTCACCTTGAAATCACCCAGGTTCTGCTTGTTTTCTGTTTCCAATCAGCAGGCATGGAGAGCTTTTGCTTTCATTTGTCTTTCATTTCATCCTGGGTAAAGCCTTATTTTCAACTTTTATTTTAGATTCTCTGAGGGCTTTCCTCTGAGCCTTCAGTAACTGTGTGCTTACTTGATTCGCTCACAGCTCCTGAGGGTCACAGCAAGACTCACAGGGTCTTTCTATTTTTATAAAGAACAATTATTCAATCTTTCAGATCTTCAGACACATCCCTATTAGTATGAATCATTAAGCTCCTTGTTTGCTAAAAATGTGCATTATTGTAACTAGAAATGTACATTTGAAAGCATACAATTTGACTCTAATAAGACCAAACTTGAGGAGTATAATTTTCTCTTTAAGAAAAATAATAAGGTTGAAACCATTTTGCAATAACCTCTTGGCAGTATTAGTAGTTGCTAGAACTCCAGATTCTGTTCACTTCACTTTTACTGCACACATATCCCTTCCCTCCTCCCAGTAAAACCAAGGTGTATCTCAGCTAGAAGAAAAGCACATCAGATGCCAACTGCTGTGATCTTTTTTAAGACTTCATTCCCCCTCCCATTGTCAATGCAATTGCTACCTTCTAACCCGGTGGCTTGTTTGATTGGACACCTGTATAGAGTCCTTTCCTCAGATGAGCACCGTGTGCCTGAGTTATAGATACCAGAAGTCCATTATCCAACCCCTGGATTTTTTTTTAACATAGTTGCTTTACAGTGTTGTGTTTATGCTCTGCAGCAAAGTGATCAGCTATACAGGCATGCATGCTCAGTCACTTCAGCCGTGTCCGACTCTTTGCAGTCCTATGGACTGTAGCCCTCCAGGCTCCTCTGTCCATGGGAATTCTCTAGGCAGGAATACTGGAGTGGGGTGCCATGCCTTCCTCCAGGGGATCTTCCCGACCTGGGGACTGAACCAGTGTCTCCTCCATCGCAGGCAGGTTCTTTATCCACTGAGCCACCACGAAGCCCATAGATATTCATACGGCAGTCCGGAGGTGACAATAAGAAAGTGAAAGAGAGAAAGAGGGTGATACTCCCTGGTTGACGCAGCGAACCAATAAAGTCCTTGACACAGGACTTGAATCTCTCACGAAGGCACTGGGTGCCCTCTCGAGGGGGAAATTGAAGGCACGGAGCGCCTTCTCGAGAGAGTCTTAGAAGCCCGGGCAGGAGAGTGAGCAAGATGGGTCTCTGCGCTCCAGAGAATTAGCCGAGGAGAGAGAGAGAAAGAAAGAAAGCCATGGGGACCCAAGCTCTGATGGAGCAAAGATGCTTTATTAGCAGAAATGCAAGCTTATATACTTTTAGTAAGATGATTACACAGGGTGAAATTTTATCAATAGCCACAATATGGATAGTCTAATACATACAAGGTCTCTGACGCTGAAAAGAGTCACTGCATGTCTCATCCCATGACCTCAGTCCTGAGAACTGCATGCAGCTTTACTCATTCTTGGAATAGGACGAGAGAATCCTTGAGAAATAGAAAACAGCATGCAGGAATCCTCCTGTTAAATGTTCCCTGACAATTCCCCCTTATCTATTATATTTATAAAAAAGGTCTTGATTAATTGAGTTTGTCATAAAGAGAATGTTTACTAAAGGAGATTCAAGCCTGTCTCACACAACGACCTCAGTTCCTGGGAGCAGCCTGCTGTTCTCCTTAAAAAGAAACAAAGGACTTGTGAGAAACAGTACGCAGGAATCCTCCTGTTAAAGACTCCCCAACAATTCCTCCTTATTTATTTATAAATTTGTAAAAAGAGTTCTGACCATTACAGTTTGTTTAGTTTTAACAATTTTGGCATGAAGGCAATGGTAGATAACAAATATAATTGTTAAGACAATCACCAAATTTACAGTTTTAGACCTGATGCTGTAATGCTTTGAAACCATCCATGTGGGTCTAATACAGATAATTATTCAGCTAGCTGTTCAGCTAAAGTTTTCAAATTAGTGGAAAAGGGCAGATTATTAGAAAAGGTTTCAAATATTTATTTTTGTAATAATTGTACATTTAGTTCAGTTCAGTTTAGTTGCTCAGTTCAGTTCAGTTCAGTCGCTCAGTCATGTCTGACTCTTTGCGACCCCATGAATNACATAAAAGAAAAAAGAAAGACCACATTCCATACATGTATGAGTTATGTTCTTCTCTCCCTGCATTGCTTGTGGGCAACTAGTGGAGAAGGAAACGGCAACCTACTCCAGTGTTCTTGCCTGGAGAATCCCAGGGACGGAGGAGCCTCGTGGGCTGCCATCTATGGGGTCACACAGAGTCAGACACGACTGAAGCGACTTGCCAGCAGCAGCAGTGGAAAGAAAGGTTGATCTGGTGAATCCCTGACTCAGGAGAAATGAAACATAGAACTCAGTCCCCCAACAGCCAGTAATGCTTGCTCTCTGGCTCTGTTTCCTGATTGGTTGTTGGGTGGGATGGACTCTGTGGGAGTGACATGCCCTTCCAGTGAACATGCAGTCTAGCAGAGAACCTAACTCATTGGCTGTAGAAGGTTTTTGTTGATGAGCAGTGTTTCTTGTCTAGAAAACCAAACGTGAGAGGAGCATTGAAACATGTATATTACCATAGGTGAAATAGATTGCCAGTCCAGGTTCAATGCATGAGACAGGGTGCTCAGGGCTGGTGCACTGAGATGACCCTGAGGAATGGGATGGGGAGGGAGGTGGGAGAGGAGTTCAGGATGGGGGACATATGTACACATGTGGCTGATTCATGTCAATGTATGGCAAAACCACTATAATATTATAAAGCAATTAGCCTCCAATTAAAATAAATAATTTTTAAAAATTCCAGCATGTTCAAAGTGAGTACAATTCCAGATACATGTTGACCAGTTAAGCATATAGAAAAGGAATTTGTTGTTTTTGCTGTTCAGTCACCCAGTCCTGTCTGACTCTTTGTGACCCCATGGACTGTAGCACACAAGACCTCCCTGTCCCTCACCAACTCCCAGAATTTGTCCAAGCTCATGTTCATTGCATTGATGATGCTGTCCAGCCATTTCATCCTCTGATGCCCCCTTTTCCTTCTGTCCTCAATCTTTCCCAGTATCAGGGACTTTTCCAATGAATTGTCTGTTCACATTAGAGGACAAAAATACTGGAGCTTCAGCATCAGTCTTTCCAGTGAATATTCAGGGATGATCTCCCTTAAGATTGACTGGTTGCTGCTGTCCAAGGGACTTTCAGAAGTCTCCTCTAGCATCACATTTCAAAGGCATCAAATCTTTGGTGTTCTGTCTTCTTTACGGTTCATCTGTACGTGACCACTGGGAAGACCATATCCTTGACAATATGGACCTTTGTTGGCAGAGTAATGTCTCTGCTTTTCAACACACCGTCTAGATTTGTCATTATTTTCATGCCAAGGAACAATAGTCTTTGGATTTCATGGCTGCAGTCACCATACACAAAAGGCATTGAAGAACGTACAAAAATCTCAGTTGTCTTCCAGAAAGTTTGGATGTCATGGAATTATTTATTCAGATCTATTTATGGAGTTTTTACTATATTTTAAGGATTGTGATATTAATAATGTCAGCATCATTTGGGTGTGGACTCAATTACTATTATTCTGCAGATAAACCCAAATCAACTGTTAGGTAATACCCTGGTATTCTTCCTCTCTCCTGTCAAAGCAGAAAGAAACGGTTTGACTAAGTGGAGTAGCGGCAGAGAATCAATTGAGCTCTTCTCTGCGTGAAGCCCACACCTTCAAAGGTGGAACTCACTTCCTATCAGAGGAATGAAGTGTATATGAATCCAAGCTAAAAGCTTTCTATCACATTGCCTTTTAACATTTCTTGCTACTTTTAGAAAAGGGAGAGAGAATCAGATTCGGTGATACCTCTTCTAATGGAGTTTTACCTTTGATGGTTTGTAAAGGAAAAAGTCATCGAATGTGCTCTCTAAGAAATGCTTTCTGTCTCACAATGTCGACTTGCTTTTTCCAGGCAGGGATAAGGATTCATATGTGGCCCTGTGATCCGGAGGTCTGGAGCAGATGGACTAGTAGCTCCAAGGAGGTCATTAGGGGCAGCCTCCGCTCATGCACTGAAAATGTCTGGGGATGGTTTCCTCTTGAGGAGGCCTGTGTCTGAATCAGGCCCTATTAAGCCTGGATTTGATCACGTTGGCCTCTTGCTACCTTCTTGCCTCTTTCAGGCAACATCTCGTTATGGTAAAGTCAGGCAGGGTCCTTGCTAATCGTCCTTACAGCTGGACTGATTCTCTCTCTAGCCATCCAGAGTCCTCCTGCCTCTACGTTGAGTCCCTGGGAGAGTGGTCAACTTTGCCTGTTTCCATATTCTTTTTGAAAGTTAACATTTAATACATTTATCAATATTAATTGCAAAATTATTGCAGGCTTTCTGAGTTTAGAAAACATAGGAATGCACAAAGAAGAAAAATGTTTCTTCATCTTTCTATTGCAAATATTATGTGTTTGAAATATATATCTGCTGTTGTTTAGTCCCTAAGTCATACCCGACTCTTTGCAAACCTGTAGACTACAGCACACCACACCAGGCACCCATGTCCTTCACTCTCTCCTGGAGTTTGCTTAAAAGAAAAATACAATTTTTAATTATTTTATATTTCTTTATATATATAGAGTATATATATATATATTTATATACTTTCAGTTCAGTTCAGTCACTTAANGGTGATGGACAGGGAGGCCTGGCGTGCTGTGATTCATGGGGTCTCAACAAGTCGGACACGACTGAGCAACCGAACTGAACTGAACTGAACTCAGGGAAAGCTTTGCTACACGTTACCCTGTTGTAGTTACCTCATTTTGTAAAGAATGTAAAGAAAGGAGTCTGCTTCATAGGCAAGGACAAACATGTATCAAGAATTTATTATGTGCCAGGCATGAAGCCATGCACTTCCACACACCATCTCCTTTAATCTTTCAGTAGAGAATTAAAATGAATGGAAAACATATCCTATTAGGCAATAAATTAGTGTGCTACAACCTAGGAAAGAAAATGGCTGCTCATTGCAAAAGGGAAGGACTTCACAATGCCCAGAGGAGAAAAGCCCCCTCACTGCCTGTGCACACTCTCTACAATACTCATTCAGCTGTCAACCACGGTTCAGCAGCCTCACAGCTTCACTCATGGGCTTCACTCTTGGGTTGTTTCAATGGACTTGTCATCTGAAGATGGTGTATCTTTCCTTTTCCTCAGGCCTGTGGCTTGTCTCCAGACTACCTTACAGCCTTAGACCACTGGCACTGAGTTCTGGACCTGCCCCCCACCATCCATAGCACTGAGTAGATGTCCTGATCCCAGTATCTGCTCCACTTACACTTACTGAAAGAAATTGCAGTTAGAGGAAGTGAAAGGAGCCGTCAGTGAAGAGGGATTCCCAGGGAAGCACCTCACACAATCACCTCAGCTCTAATGGCTTAATTGGAGCAATGGTATTAAATAATTAAGCTATTCAAGTAGACTCCAGAAGGCATTGTAGCATCTTCCTTGCTGCAAAGCTAAAATAATTGTTCATAACTTCATTGAAAACATGTTCCTCAACTCAAAGAGCTGCTTCGGTACAGCTCTGCATCTAAATGAAACTCCTGAATTCTACCAGGGGTGCACTTAGGCCTGTTGATTCTGCAGCTTAATTTTTCCAAAGGTGTGTGGAGTGTCCTGAGGATATTGTTGTGCTTGTCCATGTTTTTATTCTGTGAGCTAGATCTGGACTGGTCCCTCTTCCCCTTGCTCTTACATTTCCTAGAGGGCCTTTAGCTGCAACCAACAATAGGTGGGGCTTCCCAGGTGGTACTAGTGGTAAATAAGCTGCCTGCCAATGCAAGAGACATAATAGATGCAGGTTTAATCCCTGGGAAGGGAAGAGCCCCTGGAGGAAGACATGGCAACACACTCCAGTATTCTTGCCCAGAGAATCCCATGGACAGAGGAACCTGGTGGGCTACAGTCCATGGGGTCACAAAGAGTTGGACACAACCGAAGCAACTTAGCATGCATAAAACAAAAGTTTAGCCAGTGTGCAATTTTGTGGTGGGGGGGGGGGGTAGCTGAAGACTGTTAGATGTGAATTGGGTGTAATTTTTCTCAAGCACTACAATTAAACCTACTTATAAAAATATGTTGATAATTCGATGTCATTAACACTGACATGTCACAACATACATACAAAAACACATAATGTCGCAACATTTTCCATAGTCATCAAAGACTTAATTGTAATTCCACACAGGGACTTGGATTTACTGACACTGAGTTTTCTTTATTTATTTTAGCCTTTGACTTTTGTAATATTTCTTTTCCTAGGAATTATAAGTGGAGGTGGGTAGGATTGTGATAAACTACAACAGGTTGTTTCATGTCCTGTATGTCATGGAGCTTGGCAATGTTTGATCTGAAATCAAAAGGGGAAGAGGAAACAGCTGGGGGATGGGGTGGATTGGAAGGGACAAGAACAGCATTTCAGGGAATATGAACAATGTAAATTTTGGTCCCGAGGCACTTCCTTCAAGATGTCAATTGATTAGATGCAGGAATCTCCAAAGTTATTCAAAATACAAAGGAAATAAAACATATATTACAATATCCAGGACATGGAGGCAACCTAAATGTCCATCAGCAGATGAATGGATAAAGAAGCTATACATACATACATATATACACACACACACACTTTCAGAAAATGAAGATCATGGCATCTGGCCCCGTTACTTCATGGGAAATAGATGGGGAAACAGTGGAAACAGTGTCAGACTTTATTTTTCTGGGCTCCAAAATCACTGCAGATGGTGACTGCAACCATGAAATTAAAAGACACTTACTCCTTCGAAGAAAAGTTATGACCAACCTAGATAGCATATCCAAAAGCAGAGACATTATTTTGCCAACAAAGGTCCGTCTAGTCAAGGTGATGGTTTTTCCAGCGGTCATGTATGGATGTGAGATTTGGACTGTGAAGAAAGCTGAGTGCTGAAGAACTGATGCTTTTGAACTGTGGTGTTGGAGAAGACTCTTGAGAGTGCCTTGGACTGCAAGGAGATCCAACCAGTCCATTCTGAAGGAGATCAGTCCTGGGTGTTCTTTGGAAGGAATGATGCTAAAGCTGAAACTCCAGTACTTTGGCCACCTCATGCGAAGAGGTGACTCATTGGAAAATACTCTGATGCTGGGAGGGATTGGGGGCAGGAGGAAAGGGGGACGACAGAGGATGAGATGGCTGGATGGCATCAGTGACTCAATGGACATGAGTCTGAGTGAACTCCAGGAGTTGGTGATGGACAGGGAGACCTGGCGTGCTGCGATTCATGAGGTCGCAAAGAGTCAGACACTACTGAGCAACTGAACTGACTGAACTGACTGACACACACATAATGGAATATACTACTCAGCCATAAAAAGGAAAACATTTGTGTCAGTTCTAATGAGGTGGATGAACCTAGAGCCTACTATACAGAGTGAAGTAAACCAAAAAGAGAAAAACAAATATATATTAATGCATATATATGGAATCTAGAAAGATGGTACTGATGAGTGGAGAGCAGAGCAGCAGTGGAGAAGCAAACATAGAGGACGACTTACGGACATGGACTGGGGGAGGAAGGAGAGGGTGAGACGAACGGAGAAAGCAGCATGGAAGCATATACACTACCATATGTAAAACAGTCAGTGGAAATCTGCTGTACAACTCAGGGAACCCAAAGTAGGTCTCTGCAACAACCTAGAGGGGAGGGAAGGAGCCAGGGTGGGAGGGAGGTTGAAGAAGGAGGAGATATATGTACGGCTGATTCATGTTGAAGTGAAAATTAAAGTCACTCGGTCATGTCCAACTTTTTGCAACCCCGTGGATTATACAGTCCATGGAATTCTCCAGGCCAGAACACTGGAGTGGGTAGCTGTTCCCTTCTCCATGGGATCTTCCCAACCCAGGGATCTAACTCAGGTCTTCAATATTGTCAGCAGCTTCTTTACCAGCTGAGCCAGCAGGGAAGCCCAAGAATACTAGAGTGGGTAGCCTATCCCTTCTCCAGCAGATCTTCCTGACCCAGGAATTAAACTGGAGTCTTCTGCATTGCAGGCCAATTCTTTATCCATGGAGCTACCAGGGAAGCCCAATTCATGTTGATGTATGGCAGAAATGAAACCAGTATTGTAAAGCAATTATCCTCCAATTTAAAATAAATTTAAAAATAAAAAAAGAAAGGAATGATATTGGGCCATTTGTAGAGACATGGATGGACCTAGAGTCTGTTGTACAAAGTGAAGTCAGAAAGAGAAAAACAAACATGGAATATTAACACATATGTGGAATCTAGAAAAATGGTACAGATGAACCTATTTGCAGGAGAGGAATAGAAACACAGACATAGAGAATGAATGGGAGGTGGGGGCGGGGGGAGACTGACGTATGTGCATGGCCATATGTAAAACAGATAGCTAGTGGTAACCTGCTGCATAGCACAGGGAGCTCGGCTTGGTGCTCTGTGGTGACCTAGACGGTTGGAATAAGTGGGGAGAGGGAGGTCCAACAAGGAGGGGATATATATATATATATATATACACATACATATAGCTGGTTCATTTTGTTGTACAGCAGAAATTAACACAACATTGTAAAACAACTGTATCCCAATTTAAAATATATATAATATTACATAATATATATATACATATATAATTGTTTCATGTTAAAGTCACAGCTGAGCTCAACAGAAAAGGACATCTGCATATGCCAGAAATGAAGAGGAAACACATAATTATTAAAGTATGCAGTTTTTAAAACCATACAGTCCTTGGAAGAAATTAGACCTGATATATATCTTAAAGGATAGCAAGCTCATACCTTTGTGAGAAAGGAATTTAAGCTGCAGGCCTCACATGTGTCCAAGAATAGGATGAGCATTCTCTTAGCACTGATTTTCCAAGAAGGCTGACAAGCTCAAAAACATGACCTGAAAACCTCCTCCAACATGACCAGGATTGCAGGAAGAAGTGAGCTGACTTTCTCAGGCTCTCAGAGACAGAGATTTCAACAGCCACTCCTACATAGAGAGAGATTTTGAATGTTGAGTCTACACCAGTACAGAACCAACCACCTTTCCATTACCAGAGCAATATGGTAATCTGGAGCTCAGAACCCAGTGTCAAAGTTAGTTTGGAAGCAGTAGACTCAGTAGGACTTGAGCAAGAACAACGGTGAACCTTGTTATCAAGAGGACTTTCTAACCCAGGGCATGGACAAAATTCTCTCTAAAGATAACTCTTTCAGAAGATGAATTTATAGACATAAATTAACAGATGCATGAGGAAATACAAAGCAAAAAGAGAATGTCCAAAGACTCCAAAATAGAAGAATTAATAATGAGTATCATTATTGTATGTTAATTTACAAAAGAGAAAAGAAAATGTAAGTATAGCTTTTTTAAAAGAACAAACAAGAACAGGTTGACTTAAAAATGAACCGACTAGAAGCTTCTCAGTGTGAAAGATGCAGTAGACAAAATAGAAAGACTCATTAAACTTGTTAAATAATAGACTAGATTCAGACGAGGAAATAATTCATGAATTGCAATATGGATCTGGGGAAATCACCAAGAAAAGAGTAAATACAGAAAAAGAAGTGAAAAATAAGAAACAGAAGTTAGGAATATGGCAGGTAGAATGAAAAGATCTAATCTATCTTTAATAGATGCTCTAGAATAAGGAATAAAAAGACTTGGAAAGAGGAACATTTGAGATAACAGTGGAGAGTTTTCCAGACTTATAAAAAAGTATGAGATGTTGGATAAAAATACACAAAACCAAACAAGATAAATAAAAACAAAGGTTTATTTACTGCCAAACCACCAAGATTAAACAGAAAATCTTGGAAGCTCCCACAGAGAAAAGATAGGTTGCCTGAAAAGGCGCAACAATAAGACAGAATGCTTCTCACCAGCAATTATATATGCTTGAGACAATGACTGAATATCTTAAGAATGATAAAGGAAGGGACTTCTCTGGTGGTCCAGTGGTTAAGAATCTGTCTTCCAATGCAGGGGACATGAGTTCAATCCTTGGTGGAAGAACTAAGATCTCACATGCTGAGGGGCAACTAAACCCATGTGCCATAACTACTGAGCCCTCACAAAGCTGCTGCTGCTTCTAAGTCACTTCAGTCGTGTCTGACTCTGTGTGACCCCGTAGACAGCAGCCCAGCAGGCTCCCCCGTCCCTGGGATTCTCCAGGCGAGAACACTGTGATGGGTTGCCATTTCCTTCTCCAATGCATGAAAGTGAAAAGTGAAAGTGAAGTTTCTCAGTCGTGTCCAACTCGTAGCGACCCCATGGACTGCAGCTAGAGAAGCTCATACACCACTATCAAGATCCCATGTGCCACAATTATGACCTGATGCAGTCAAATAAATAATTAATTTTTAAAAGATGAAGGAAAATAATTGTCAGTCTATAATTCTATATCTGGCTTAGTTATACTCTAGGAATTTGGAGGAAATAAAAGCATTTTCAAACATACAAAGACAAGGAGATAACTTTCCTGAGACCTCATTGGAAAAGACTACCAAAGGATACACTCCCTCAAAATGGAAATGAGTAGGTTACACAAAGCCAAGGTGGAAGGAAGGAAAGAGGGTAGGAAGGGAGAGAGAGGGGCAGGGAGGAAAAGAAGGGAGTTATAAGTTATTGGGAAATATCATTTAAAACAAAATCTCCCAACCCAGAAAATCTCTCCACAGAGATATGAAAGAAAAAAAATTTTTTTTTAATTATCAAACAATCATTAAACAAGAGTATAATACTCATCACAGGCAAATTGTTAGAGGTTGCAAAGACAGAAGAAAATCTCACTTTTTTGTTTACCTAAGTAGATACAACCCATTATATTCATTTTTCAAGATGAAATTGTTAAGGTTACTTCACCTTCATGATTAGAAATGTGAAGGTTTGCCATTTGGAGCTAGAGGACAACTAAAGTTAGGCACATTTTCTCCTAAGTTATTAGCACTGTGTTTCAGAGGCATTTTTATCTTTGAAGGTCTTTCTGTGACTCCAAAATCATATCTTGAACTGATTAACTTCTCCTCTTGCTCAAAAAGCAATTCACGCTTAAATGTTCAAATTTGTGCGTTCAACTCAGACATTCAAAGCATTTTGGATTAGTAGTCAGGAGATTATCTTCTTTGTCCTGACTGTGCCATTAATGAGCTGTGAGAACTCGAGCAAGTCATTTCATGTCTCTGGCCTGAATGCAAAATGAGGGTGCGAGGCTGAACAATTCCCGGTCCCTCAGCTCTTAGTCTGTATGCCTCTGTTTAGGACACAGTTCAAAATTGGCTGTGTGTGATGGACTCTTATTCCTATTCCTGAAGAGCCTTAGAGTAGTTCCATCCTGGAGAACAGAGCTCCTTTCAGTCTAAATGCAAATAATACACATGAGAGTAAGACTCAATGAGCAGCTGCCATCTATTCAGCCCGTGGGTAGTGGCAAAGCATTGAGAAGGCAAAATCATTGACTTTGGTTTGATTCCAGAATAAGACTTTGATGGTTACATAGAAAAAAAAAAATCATTAGTGCACCAAGCCCTAAAAGTTAGTGTCTTAAAACAACAATCACTTATTTGCCCGAAATTCTGTGAGTCTACATTTGGCCTAGATTCAGCTAGAAGTTTAATCTGCTGGTCCTGGCTAAAGTCAGTCACACAGCTACAGTCATCTGAGAGCTCACCTGAGCTGGACTGGTCTAAGACAGCACGAGTCTAATATCTGAAAGTTGGTATTGTTGGCCAGGGGGTCTGCGTGTCCCCAGCAGGTTGAGCAGGGCTTATTCATTGGTTTTTGTGATTAAAAAAAAAATAAAATAAAATAACCTATTTATTTGGCTGAGACGGGTGTTAGTTGGGGCACACAGGATCTCTGATCTTTGTTGAGGCATGTAGGATCTTTAGTTGCAGCCCAGGAACTCAGTTGCAGCATGTGGGAGCTAGAGACTTGACCAGGGATTGAACTCAGACCCCTGCATTGGGAGCTCAGAGTCTTAGCCACTGGACCACCAAGTCCCTAGAAGACTTACCTGGGGGTACAGTGGATAGGAATCCGCCTGCCAATGCAAGGAATGGGGATTTGACCCCTGGTCCAGGAATATTCCACATGCCATGGTACAAATAAGCAAATGCACCACAACTACTGAACCCACACTATAGAGTCCACAAGCCACAACAACTGAACCTGAGTGCTGTAACTACCAAAGTCCACTTCTGCCTAGAGCCTGTGTTCCACAACAGAAGCCATCACAATGAGAAGCCCACACACTGTAGCAAAGAGTAACCCTTCTCAGCACTACTAGAGAAAGCCCTCACACGGCAACCAAGTCCCAGGCTGCCAAAAATAAGGAAAGAAAGAGGGAAAAAAGGAAGTCCCTAGAGCTTCCTCATTTGACAGCAACATTCCTAGAGGGTGAGAGCTCCTGGTCAGGACCTCTTGAGGCATAGTCTTGATTTTTGAATGTCACACATTATTCCCCTGCCTTCTATGCCTCAAGCAAGACTCAAAGCCAACCAGATTCAAGAGGGAAGAGAAGTAGACTTATATAAAAATGAATTTTTCTTACTGTTCAAATTGTTGCAGGCTCAAGAAGTACATCTGCCGGGATAGTTTGCTCTAGCTACCTTTTCTTTCTGATGAAAAGTTACGAGTAAGACTTAAACAATCACTTGCTTTGGTTGGGCAGTGGGAGCGGGATGGGAGGGTAATCTGAACTCAGAAATACTATTCCTTTAGAAGTTTCATTTTATATTGGCATATAGTTGATTTACAATGTTGTGTTAGTTTCAGGTGTACAACAAAGTGATTCAGTTATACATATATCTATTCCTTTTCAGATTCTTTTCCCATATAGGTTATTACAGAGCAAGAGTAGAGTTCCCTGTGCAATAAAGTAGATCTTTATTGACTATCTATTTTATAAACGGTAGTATGTATATGTTAAACATCCAAAGGTTGTGGGTTGTTGTTAAACTATTCCTTTTGAATGAAATGTCTTTCCCCTTTCTTCTGCTCAGCTCAGTGTTTCCTTCTCTGAATCCACACCCTATCCCACCAAGTAGTTGGTCATCCATCTTCGAGGCTCTTCATTGCCCTCTGCATGGCTCCATTACACACCCATCACACCTACTGTACTATCAGTCTATGTGGTCATCTCTTCCAGGACTTTGAGCTTTCTGAGAACAGATAGTTGTTTTATTTATCTGTACAACTCAAGGCAGATAATAAATGTTTGATCAATGATTT
Source organism: Neotragus moschatus (assembly GCA_006410615.1). NCBI lineage: Eukaryota > Metazoa > Chordata > Mammalia > Artiodactyla > Bovidae > Neotragus > Neotragus moschatus. The sequence goes on along the minus strand of SJYA01001353.1, from coordinate 31,039 downwards.
ATGAAATAATTGAAAGAAGAAATGAGCAGATAAGGTAACAACAGGTAACCTTCACTAAACTTCTGAAGACCCCAGCATGAGCTGACCTCCACTTCACATCTCAAATCCACAGAACCCATTTCTTTTTGTTTCTGCTTCCTTCATATTTTCTTCCTCTAACACACCTGAAGCAAATTTTTAAATCTATAATCATTTTCTATGTTACCCTCAAGACAAAACAGATGACTTGCTATGAAAAGAAAAATCCCTGTTCTTGATTTTGGTTTTTTTTTTAACCAAGGGATTAAGTTTCACCCTTAAATGCCTAAATTATCTCCTATATTGACAACAGCTGTTGGGTTTAACTTCACCAGAAATGGGGCATAATTTCACTGGAATCCAGAAAGCATTCTGGAGAGACTGGTTTTGTGTGTTGCTCAGTTGTGTCCAAGTCTTTGGAACCCTCTGGACTGTAGCCCCGCAGGCTCCTCAGTCCATGGGATTTCCCAGACAAGAATATTAGAATGAGTTATTTCTTGCTCCAGGGGATCTTCCTGACCCAGGGATCGAACCCGAATTTCCTGTGTCTCCTGGATTGTAGGCATATTCCTTATGAGCCATTGGGGAAGCCGCCAGAGATTGGTTTTAATCAGATACAAAATCACATCTAGGGAGGATTGTGTTTGTGTGCATGCATGCTAAGTTGCTTCAATCACGTCTGACTCTTTGCAACCCTATAGACAGAGGAATGTGCTTAGTAAACCTTTGAAATTTGCTAATTCATGGTTCTACTACTGTCGGGGAATGTTTAACAGGAGGATTCCTACGTGCTGTTTCTCACAAGCCCTTTGTTTCTTTTTAAGTGGAACAGCACGCTGCTCCCAGGAACTGAGGTCATCGTGTGAGACAGGCTTGAGTCTCCTTTAGTAAACATTCTCTTTACGACAAACTACTTAGTCTTGATCCCCTTTCTTGAGATACGGATTGTCTCCTGACCTTGTGACCATTATTTATCCCTGTTCCCTTGGTAACAGTTGCTGTACATTTGGTTTTCTGATCTTTATCATTGTTGAAAGAAACTTCTTGTACCACAGCCTTTGTATACTCACAGAGAAATCATTAAAGCACCTTTACTCCATCAGCGCTTGGGTCTCCGTGTCTGTCTTTCTTTCTTTCTTTCTCTCTCTCCTTGGCTGATTCTCTGGAGCACAGAGACCCGTCTTGCTCACTCTCCTGCCCGGTCTTCTAAGACTCTCTCCAGAAGGCGCCCTATGCCTTCACCCATCTCGAGAGGATGCCCGGAGCCTTCGTGAGAGACACAAGTCCTATGTCAAGGACTTTATTGATTCTCTGTGTAAACCAGGGATTATCGGCCTCTCTCTTTCACTTTCTTATCGTCACCTCCAAACTGCCAGGTCCCAGTCCATTAAAGAACTCCAAAATACTACCATGGCTACAGCTGTGCTAGGGCAAAGGAACTGGGGAACTCATGTCAGTCTCTCAAGGTGGCAGCTTCAAGGGATAGAACCTAGGTGGCCAATCCCTAGTTTGGTCATAGACTTACTAGTGAATGTGTCACCATAACTGGGTAATAAAAGACCCCAGTCAAAACAACCCAAAACACAGTAAGTCTCCAGTAATACGATTTTGTTTAATAAAATGGAAGCATTAGGAGATAATGTCTTTGTTAATTTAACAAAGAAAGTTTCAAAATTTCTTGAGGGCAGACCTTACTCCACCCTTCTTTATGTCATCATCATCAACCATGACTGGCAGGTCCAGCATAAATTAGATACCTAATTGATACTTGTAGTTGAGATAGGAGTATATGAGTCAGAAATTATTTGGGATATAAGTCCAATAGGTGAAGCTAATTAAATCATAAAACTTGGACTGAAATTTGTTGGGTGCCTTAAGAGCTTCAATTCAGTTTAGTTCAGTTCAGTCCAGTCGCTCAGTTGTGTCCAACTCTTTGCAACCCCATGGACTGCAGCATACCAAGCCTCCCTGTACATCACCAACTTCCAGAGCTTGCTCAAACTCATGTTCATTGAGTTGGTGATGCCATCCAGCCATCTCAACCTCTGTTGTCCCCTTTTCCTCCTGCCTTCAATCCTTCCCAGCATCAGGGTCTTTTCCAATGAGTCAGTTCTTCACATCAGGTGGCCAGAGTATTGGAGTTTCAGCTTCAGTATCAGTCCTTCCAATGAATATTCAGGAATGATTTCCTTTAAGATGGACTGGTTGGATCTCCTTGCTGTCCAAGGGACTCTCAAGAGTCTTCTCCAACACCACAGTTCAAAAGCATCAATTCTTCAGCACTCAACTTTCTTTATAGTCCAACCCTCACATCCATACATGACTACTGGAAAAACCATAGTTTGACTAGATGGATCTTTGTTGGCAAGTAATCTCTCTGCTTTTTAATATGTTGTCTAGGTTAGTCATCAAAGAATTCACAAAAAGCAGTGAAGAAGACAGAAAAAAAAAACATGAAAACAAATGATAGGAAACAACACACTTTGAGAGGAGTCCTCATCAGACTTGATCTTTCTAGCACAATAAACAAACATGCCAAGAATTAGAATAGTGGTTGTGGTTCTCAAAGCTGACTAAATGTCTGAATTGTGTGCTCAGTCGCATCTGACTCTTTGAAACCCCATGGACTGTAGCCCACCAGGCTTCTCTGTCCAGGGTATTTGCCAAGCAAGAATACTGGAGTAGGTTGCCATTTCCTGCTCCAGTGGATCTTCTTGACCCAGGGATTGCACCCTCGTCTTGTGTTTCCTGCATTGCCATGTGGACTCTACCACTAGAGCCATCTGGGAAGCCCTAGTTACCCTGGTTTTTTTTTTTTTTTTTTTTTTTTTTAATGTACAGATTCCCATTCCTGTTTCAGACCCACTGACTGATCTCTTGGAGACCATGCAGGCATCTGTATATTTCAACCTCCTCAGGTAATTCTTTTATCAACCACTCCTAGCAACATTGCTTTAGACCAATGATTTTTTTTTTTTTTAAGACAAACTTGAAGGTGTACTATTATGGGCTCAACTGCATTCTCCCAAATTCATATGTTGAAGTCTTAACCCCAGTACTTCACAATGTGACTGTATTTGAAGATAAGGTCTTTAAGGAGGCAATTAAGTTAAAATGAGGTCAGTAGGTTGGATCCTAATACAATACAATTGGTGTCCTTATAAGAAGAGAGAATTAGGACACAGAGAGGTATAGAGGGAAGATCACCTGAAAACAAGGAGAAGAGAGCTATCTCTAAGCCAAAGAAAAAGACCTCAAAAGAAACAACCTTGCTGGCATCTCAGTCATAGACTTGTACCTTCCCAGAACTGTGAAAAAATAAATTTCTGTTGGTTAAGCCACCTAGTCTATGGTACTTTGTTATGGCAGCCCTGGCAACTAATACATGTATCTTTCCCTGCTAATTTGTGAACTGGCAAATCTGAACAGCAAGAAGATACTGTAAAGGGTATCTTGTGTGAAAAAGAGATATTATATTTGAAGTGGATGAACCTATAGCCTGTTATACAGTGTGAAGTAAGTCAGAAAGAGGAAAACAAATATTGTATGCATGCTCAGTTTCAAGCATGCCAACTCTTTGCCACCCCATGGACTGTAGCCCAGCAGGCTCCTTTGTCCATGGGATTCTCCAGGTAAGAATATTGGAGTAGGTTGCCACACCTACCTACAGGGGATATTCCCAACACAGGGATGGAACCCACATCTTCTGCCGCTCTTACTTGCAGGCAGATTCTTTACCACTGAGCCACCAGGGAAGCCCAGATATTGTATATTAACGCATATATATGGAGAAGGCAATGGCACCCCACTCCAGTACTCTTGCCTGGAAAATCCCATGGACAGAGGAGCCTGGTGGGCTGCAGTCCATGGGGTCGCTAAGAGTCGGAGACAACTGAGCGACTTCACTTTGACTTTTCACTTTCATGCACTGGAGAAGGAAACCACAACCTACTCCAGTATTCTTGCCTGGAGAATCCCAGGGACGGTGGAGCATGGTGGGCTGCCATCTATGGGGTCACACAGAGTCGGACACTACTGAAGCGACTTAGTAGTAGTAGTAGTAGTATGGAACCTATAAAAATGGTGTTGATGAACCTATTTGCAGGGAGGGAATGGATATGTAAATGTAGAGAATGGACTTGTGGACACAATGGGGGAGGGAGAGACTGGGACGAATGGAGAAAGTAGCAATGACATATATACTCTATCATGTGTAAAGAGGATGGCTGGTGAGAGGTTGCTGTACAACACAGGGAGCCCAGTCTGGAGCTCTGTGATGACCTAGAGGGGTAGGATGGGAGAGGGGAGGAAGGCTCAAGAGGGAGGGGATATGTGTATAATTATGGCTGATTTGCATTGTTGTTCAATAGAAACCAACACAGCACTGTAAAAATTTAAAAAAAAATTTGTTTAAGGAAATAGTAGTCCTACTCAAATAGTGACTGATTGTTAAGCTTTGGTATTTTTTCAGACTTCAGTACAGAGAGAAGTTGCTTTGGGAGAAGGGGAAGAGTGTAGGAGAGAAATGAGTTCAAATAGAAAAGAAATAATGAAGAGCTGGTAAATGGGAGAAAGGAGGGACATTCCAGAATATAAAGACCATAACCCTGATGAATGCACGCTATCACAATGACATTATTAGGAAACAGCCACCCCAGGAGGGAAACAATGAAACACGTGCCCACAAAAACGTTGAAAGTACACAAAGAGAACAAAGAGCTTTTCTTGCTCACCACTCAGTACTATTAAGGATTAAGTCATAACCTGCTGCAGTCACGGACCAACAGGGAACCCTGAGAGGAAATTAAGATGTTAACAGGATGTTATGTACTTTGGACAAGCAGCCTCCTTTGATATTTAGATTAATATCTCAGGAATAATTTTAATTATTTTTTAATTATTTAATTATAATTATTCTATGCATGGGAAGAGTCTTCCCAAAAGCCCTAAAATCATTACCTTGAGAGGTGTGTTCTGTGTGATTAGCAGTGATTTTTTTACCAAGATGAAAGCTTGACTGTACATATGTGTGTGTGTGTGTGACTGTAAATATTCCCCAGCCAAAAATCACATGTATACTGGCTTCTCCCTCTCCCTCTTTGGAATAGCTCCTCAGAGTTACAGAGCTGCTCCCTCCCAGACCATAGTTCTCAATAAGGTCCTTGAATAAATGTAAACCCTCAGCTCTTGATGTTATGCATTTTCCTTTCAGTTGACAAAAGGTCATAATGATTTTTGCCTCTGGGTCTTTCCTGATCAGAGAGAAAGTTAATTTCTTTCATTCACTTAGTCAAAAACCATTTAGCCGACCTACTACATGTTAGAAACTCAGGTGTAGTCTTGCTATGTGATGATTCACACAGGAGCTGTGCCATTTAAGAATGCCAGTTCAAAAGGAAAGAGTTCTAGGCCTTCTTCAAGGCCCAATCAGAGGAAGACACACTGATACTTTCTTTAGGGGACACTGATACTTTCTTTAGAGGATTTTAAATTCTACAGCCATTGATCTCTCTGTAGAGCTCCCAGGTTTCCAGGCTGGGAAGCCACAGGTAATTCCTGTCCTAGCAACCCAAGAAGCACATGTATTTTCAATCACTGTGGCCCCAGTGGGTTGTGGTCAAGAACTATATATCTCTGACATCCTGACTCTAGCACAGAGCCAGGCACAAAGTAGGTGTTCAATAAATATTGAATAAATTAATTAATAGCTCAGACAATCAAATCTATCAATAAGAGAAGCCCTCCTAGTGAGTCTAGTACACATTCCCCATCCTTTGCACCTCAGATCCTTTCCAGAAGCAATTTTCTTTATCGGACTCCCTAAGAAGAGGTCACATAAGGTATTGTTTGGGAAATATAGTTAAAAAGTAAAATTTCCTTCCAATCGAGAAAGCCTTTACACTAAGGTTAAAGAGAAAGAAAATAATCTTATTACTGAATAAAGCCAGGAGGTGATACCACAGGCAATTCTCTAAAGGGACTGCAAAGACAGGGGAAAGTCTTTTATATAACTCAGTGGATACAATCCCCTGCATTTATGTGTTCAGGATAAAATTGGTAATTTTATCATATCTTTATAGCTGGAGGTCAGATTTGCCATTTGGAGTCAAAGGGACAGCTGAAATTAGGCCCATCTTCTCCCAGGAAGCTGGATGTAGGGCCTTACCTTGGTTGATGGTTATATTTCAAAGAGATGTGAGTTCAAGTCCATAAGAGAACACACCTGAACTGTAAGCTGGCAAGAGATTCATTTAGCATTTGAACTTAGTAGCAAGTCAGCTCAGTTCTCCTGAAGCTTCAGATCTGGCCTACCTACCTATATACAAGCACCCTGGAGCAGCCCTAGGGACCACAACTGTTCTGTTAACCGAGTTTCCTAGTCATGGCGCTGTGTTGGGAGCTGTGTTAGGCATTACTGACAAAATGGAGGCATGGTCCCAACCCCCTCTCCTCATCCCACAGGCACGGGCCCAGGATGAAGGAGTTACCTCTTGTGATTCTGACTTGATTCTTCCTTTCTTCTGTTGAGTTGGCTGGAAAGAATGTTAAGGTGCTTATTGTTCTTGAGAGGAGCATGAGAAAGCACAAAGCCTTCTGCAGCTGTGCCCAGAAAATAATCCATAAACTTAACCACTGACACTTGTTCAAGGATCTTTACAAAGAATGTTCCAGTATGGGCATGTAGGCCACAGCTTGAGGCCATGGGAAGGATTGTTATCTGAGACCTGTTTGTGAGGGGAATGTTTATGGCAAAAGAAGTTTGCTGAGCTTAGGGTTTAGGAATAATTAAGAATAGCTAGAAGCCTTTTTAGGAGATAGTGAGCTTAGGATGCTAGGGGCAAACAGGATTTAGAAAGATAAGAAATAAACTGAGGAATGTGGTATGCAGCCCAGATATAAACATGAATTACAATGTAATCACAAGTATAGGACACATAAGAGGAAATAGATAATAGTAAAGCTGAATCTGAGAGAATCGCTGAAGCAAGAACTCTGTTTGAGGGGCAACAATGATTTCTGGAGATAATAAATCTGGGTGGGGAGGGGACTAGAAATGTCAAACCTCTGACCTAATGCTTTTGTCAGAGTATAAAAGAAAACCTGAAGCTTAAAATAAATATGTAGTCCCATACCTCGAGTCAGAGGCTACATCATTCTTCACTGACACCCTCATCCCTTCAGGCTGATTCCCTGGCTGCTGGAGCTGGACTCCAGGGGCCCTGGACGCTAAGGCCAACTTTGAGGAGAGAAAGCTGAAACCTCTTCCTGAAAAGCTACTTGATAGCCCATAAAGCACAATTTTTTAAATCTGACTTGCACTAAAGTGAAGTCACTCAGTCATGTCCGACTCTTTGCAATGCCATGGACCGTAGCCCTACGAGGCTCCTCCATCCATGGGATTTTCCATGCAAGAGTACTGGAGTGGGTTGTCATTTCCTTCTCCAAGAGATCTTCCCAACCCAGGGATTGAACCCGGGTCTCCCACATTGTAGGCAGACACTTTACCGTCTGAGCCACCAGGGTAGTCTCATTTATGTTGTCAGATTTTAAGCTAACTGATGAGTCAATTTTTCCAAAACTCAATGTCCTAACCTATAAAATGGAGCTGATCCCTTCCCAGAGAGCACATAAGAGGAGCTATTAAGTATTTTTGTCACTATGTTTTTAATACTTATCTATTTATTTGACTGTAGGTGCTAATTGTAGCACACAAGATCTTTCAATGAAGTGCACAGACTCTCTAGGAGTGGTGCGCAAGCTTCAGTAATTGCAGCTCGGGCTTAATTGCTCCACGGAATGTGGGATCTTAGTTTCCGACCAGAGATCAAACAGGTGTCCCTAACACTACAAGGCAGATTCTTAACCACTGGACCGCTGGGGAAGATCCCTATTATTACTATTATTGAAGCAAGAAAGTATAGATGCTTAAAGCACACACTCTGAACCTACTTGGCTTTCATTCCAGACTCACTTTACCCAAAATGTGGTATTTTGTTGCATCATAAATATTTAGAAGACTGGAGAGACCATGTAAGAATGTAATATTAGCTTTTTTTTTTTATTCTCATTAATGCTTCCAAGACACTAAAGTAAACCTTTCATCTCACTCTTTCCTCTTTTCCTTCTATTTCTCTCCTCACCTTCACCTCCCTTTTGCCCATGGGGATGAAGAAAGAGTGCTACAATTATATCCCCCCATGCTTTCAAGTTGTTTCTTTCATTTTTAATTATGTAGAAACCTCTCAAATTGCAATAGCTCTAGACAGATTATTATCCAGATTAAAGTCACCTCAAAGAAAATGGACATAATTTTAAAACCTAAAGAAGCACAAAATTTCAAAATGGCACCTTTTTTTTTTCTTGGCAGTTTGTGAACTAAAAGAGAAAAGCTTAGCTTTTCATGGCTATTTCACACTGATTAATAATTGACAACACTTTTAACAGAGCCAACTATATCCCCAGACAGAGAATGATCACTAGTGGCTCTTCAAATATATAACAGCAATCATTCAAGGTGACTGACTACCACCAAAGATGATGTTCATTATTTATCCCCACTCTAAAGTTCTGGCTTCTTATATGTCCAAATCAAACTTAATAGGCAATTTAAATCATGATTACTCAACAAATGAAGGCCTAAGACCTGGGAGTTAACACTATCGGCTCCAGGACATAGCATAATTTTTTAGATGGAGAGACAGTTAATTCCCATCTCCACAGACACTATGAAAGATATTAGGGCTTTGATTTATATTTGGTTTCAACTGGAATAAATGGCTTGCATCTGGTCAACTTAACAGAGATGTTTAAAAATATTCTTTATCTAATACTCTAGTTTGTTAGTAGACCTGATTAGGGTTATTGTTTAGATGAACGTTGCCCCCACACCTTGTCTTCTGGGTTCCTCTTCAAGGAACCCTGAGGCAGGGACTTCCCTGGTGATCCAGTAGCCAAGACTCCATGTTCCCAATGCAGGGGGCCAGGTTCGATCCCTGGTCAGGGAAGTAGGTCCCACTTGCTGCACCTAAGAGTTTACAGGCGGCAACTAAAAATCCCACATGCTACAATGAAGATCAAAGATCCCATGTGCCGCAATGAAGACCTGGTGAAGCCAAATAAATCAATAAAAGTATTTCTTTAATGCTAAAAAAAAAAAAAAAAAGAAGAATAAGAAAGAAACCACGAGGCAATCCTGATTTAGGTAGTTTATTGGGAAGATGATCCCAAGAAACACAAATGGAGAAAGCAAGGCAGGGCTGGGAGGAATGACAAGGATATGTGTTTCCACATTAACAAATTGAAAGATAAAAACCATATGATTATCTCAGCAGATGCAGAAGAAGCCTTTGACAAAATTCAACATCCATTTATGATAAAAAAAAAAAAACCCTCCAGAAAGCAGGCATAGAAGGAACATACCTCAACATAATAAAAGCCATATATGATAAGCCCACAGCAAACATCCTCAATGGTGAAAAATTGAAAGCATTTACCCTAAAGTCAGGAACAAGACAAAGATGCCCACTCCCACCACTGCTATTAAACATAGTTTTGGAAGTTTTAGCCACAGCAATCAAAGAAGAAAAATAAACAAAAGGAATCCAGACTGGAAAAGAAGTAAAATGCTCACTGTTTGCAGATGAAATGATCCTCTACATAGAAAACCCTAAAGACTTCACCAGAAAATTACTAGAGCTAATCAATGAATAGAGTAAAGTTGTGGGATATAAAATTAATACACAGAAATCCCTTCTATTCCTATACACTAACAATGAGAAAACAGAAATTAAGAAAACAATTCTATTCACCATTGCAACAAAAAGAATAAAGTACTTAGGAATAAATCTACCTAAAGAAACAAAATATCTATATATAGAAAACAGTGTTCTATAAAATACTGATTAAAGAAATCAAAAATGACACAAATAGATGGAGAAATATACCATGTTCGTGGATAGGAAGACTCAATATAGTGAAAATGAGTATATTACCCAAAGCAATCTATAAATTCAATGCAATCCCTATCAAGCTACCAACTGTATTTTTCAGAGAACTAGAACAAATAATTTCACAATTTGTATGGAAATACAAAAAACCTCAAATAGTCAAAACAATCTTGAGAAAGAAGAATGGAAGTGGAGGAATCAACCTGTCTGACTTCAGATTATACTACAAACCTATAGTCATTAAGACAATATGGTACTGGCACAAAGACAGAAATATAAATCAATGGAACAAACTAGAAAGCCCAGAGATAAATCCATGTACCCATGGACACCTTATCTTTGACAAAGAAGCAAGAATATACAATGGAGAAAAGACAATCTCTTTAACAACTGGTGCTGGGAAAACTGGTCAACCACTTGTAAANTGGTCAGAATGGCTGCTATCAAAAAGTCTACAAACAATAAATGCTGGAGAGGGTGCAGAGAAAAGGGAACCCTCTTACACTGTTGGTGGGAATCCAAACTAGTACAGCCACTATGGAGAACAGTGTGGAGATTCCTTAAAAAACTGGAAATAGAATTGCCATACTACCCAGCAATCCCACTGCTGGGCATACACACTAAGGAAACCAGGATTGAAACAGACCTGTGTACCCCAATGTTCATCACAGCACTGTTTACAATAGCCAAGACATGGAAGCAACCTAGATATCCATCGGCAGATGAATGGACAAGAAAGCTGTGATACATATACACAATGGAATATTACTCAGCTATTAAAAAGAATGCATTTGAATTAGTTCTAATGAGATGGATGAAACNGAAACAGACCTGTGTACCCCAATGTTCATCACAGCACTGTTTACAATAGCCAAGACATGGAAGCAACCTAGATATCCATCGGCAGATGAATGGACAAGAAAGCTGTGATACATATACACAATGGAATATTACTCAGCTATTAAAAAGAATGCATTTGAATTAGTTCTAATGAGATGGATGAAACTGGAGCCTATTGTACAGGGTGAAGTAAGTCAGAAAGAAAAACACCAATACAGTATATTAACACATATATAAAAAAATTTAGAAAGATGGTAAGATGACTCTATATACGAGACAACAAAAGAGACACAGATGTAAAGAACAGACTTTTGGACTCTTTGGGAAAAGGCAAGGGTGGGTTGATTTGAGAGAATAGCATTGAAATACGTGTACTATCACATGTGTACTGGATCACCAGTTCAGATTTGATGCATGAGACAAGGTGCTCAGAGCTGGTGCACTGGGATACCCTGAGGGATGGGATGGGGAGGAAGGTGGGGGGGGGGGGTTCAGGATGGGGAACACATGTACACCCATGGTTGATTCATGTCATGTATGGCAAAAACCACTACAATATTGTAAAGTAATTAGCCCCCAATTAGAATAAATAATTTTTTTTTAAAAAAAGGACATGTGTTTGATGACTGATGACTCCTGAGAGTAGCTAGAGTTCAGTTTTGCTGAGGACCCCCTGAGAAGTAGCCTTCAGAAGTATCCCTCTGAGGGATGATGAAGCTAGAGTATTTATCCACTGACCCTCATCATTCATTGGTTAAGAACTGACCTACAGGCATTCATTTCCAGCACATTCATTTCCAGGCATTCATTTCTGGCAGCCTTGCACATGCACTGTACAAACACTTTTGGCTGCATGTCTTCCTTGCTTTGTTTCTCTTGAAGCAAAGAGACATGAACACTTAAGGTGGGAGGCTGCCAGTGTGCACAAGAGCTGTCTGTTGTGGCTGTAGGTGAACTCAGGGCTGAGGTTCAGTAAAAATCTAGCTGGTACTGAATGAATGGAAAAATAATTATTTCATAAACACTATGTATATCTTAATGTAAAGTCACCCATCTAGAAAAATTACATCAATCTTTTTTACCCAATATCCTATTTAACTCACTTAACATATAATATTCTAAGACCCAATTCTGGAATGTTCTAGAATAGAGATCATGGATATTTTACTTTTCAATTCTGTTTGTTGAAGTTCCTGGTTTTGAAGAAGACAAACAGGAATGTGGGAGCTAGTGGCTACAAAGAATCTTTCTCAATCACCTTTCGAATGTTCTTTACGAATGTACAGCGACTTTCCAGATCCAAACAGGAAGCCAGCTGTTAGGCTGCAAAAACAGCTCTGAACTTCTCAAGTTTTCCAAAAGCCCAGTCAAATGAAACAAGTAATTAACCACTCACACAACCCACATCCTTGACACTCCACCTTGCTCACCATTCCATTCATGCTTCCATCATATTTTCTTTCCTGCTACAAACACTGAGACTTTGTGTTTCCACAGAGCTGCTGCTCCAGGAGGATCACAGGACTGTACAAACAACTCCAGAATTCTAAATAGCTTCTCTTTATCCCTCACGGCTTCTCCCAAATACTGTGGGCTAGAAAAGTAGAGGCCCATAATTTTGGTGCCAACACGTAATATTTTTAATCAGGCTCAACAAGTCACACAGGGATCTCTTGGGAGAATGTCAGCCTTTATATCTTACATTTTCCCACATTAATAATCGCAAGATTAGCTTAAAATTAACTAATAAATAGATACAAAAGGAGTAATAAAACAGTTTCTTATCAAATCTTATCAGCTCCAGCTCTCTCATTTTGTAACAGTTTTGACACCGTAAATTAAAGCAAAGATTCTCAAGTCAGGCTCAGAATCTTCAAAGATAACATTAAAATTTGACCAAAGCTTAGCACAAACCTCTGCTCAGAATGAGACCTTAAATAAACATGAGGGTCTCTGGGAAGTCAAGTACACTCTCAAAATGACCTCCAAACCAAACCAAAGATGACCCTCTTTATGAGCTACTATTCTGGGGCAAAATAAAAATGTGAAATGTGTCCTAAGGTTTCAACTTTTAAATTATTCCTGTTTGAACAGTTTCTTTTTTATTTTTTTAACTTTATTATAGTGCCAAGAGGAGATCATTTTATTCAGGTAAACTGGGATCTCCTACCAGTCTTAATTACAAATATAAAACTGCTGAAAAATGAATGCCAGACATTCTCAGGACCCATTGAAAGCCAGGAAACCTTGAGCAAAGAATTTACTAACAGCACCTCTTCCTTGGCTACATTAAAAAAAAAGAAGAAGAAGAGGAAGGAAGACTGAAGAACATAAAAGGAAAAAACAAAGGCAAAAGACCTGTGAACATGCCGGGTGCAGACTGAGAAAGGTTTGAGTGCAGTTAAAGCAGAAGCGTGGTGCTTGCTTTGGCAGCATATATATGAAAATTGGAACAATACAGAGAAGATCTGACTCATTTGAAAAGACCATGATGCTGGGAAAGATTGAAGGTGGGAGAAGGGGACGACAGAGGATGAGATGGTTGGATGGCACAGCCAATTCGATGGACATGAGTTTGAGTAAACTCCAGGAATTGGTAATGGACAGGGAGGCTTGGCATGATGCAGAGTTGGACAAGACTGAGTGACTGAACTGAACAAAGATCAGCAAGGCCCCTGCCCAAGGATGACATACAAATTCATGAAGCATTCTATATTTCTAAAACAGACTTATGCTTGCCAAGGACAAAGATGAAGGAGGAGAAAGAATAAAGTATGAGGTTGGAATTAACATATACACACTAGTATATATAAAGTAGATAACCAACAAGGACCTACTGTATAGCACAGAGAACTATAATCAATATAATGTAATAATCTATAAGGAAAAGAATCTGAAATATATATACATACACACACACATACATATATATTCACACACACATGTATGTATAAATGAATCACTGTGCTGTACACCTGAAACTAATACAACATTGTATCAACAGATCAACTATACTTCAATAAAAATAAAATAAAAATATTTTTAAAAAGCAGAAGTGTGGAATGATCCTCAGCAACCATGAGGACCTTGGGAAGTGCTTAAAAATAGAAGTGGTGGCCATGAACAAGAAATGTGTTCACAGTTGCTATGGAGGAAAAAACAGCAAATATTCCACTGAATAGACTCAGACACTTTAACAGGCAGATTTCTACCTTATGGGAACTTTCTCTGTTTCCTCCTGACTGTACCAAACCCAGGATTGCCCATTTAACAAGCAGTTGTTCAACCACTCAGAAAGAAAAAATTCAGCTTCCCTGGTGACTCAACAGTAAAGACTCTGCCTGCTGTTGCGGAAGATGTGGATTTGATCCCTGGGTCAGAAAGATCCCCTGGAGAAGGAAATGGCAACCCACTCCAGTATTCTTGCCTGGAGAATCCTATGGACAAATGAACCTAGTGAATCCAAGAGTGTGACACAACTTAGTGACTAAACCACAACCACCAAGAACAAATGAGCACCTCCAAGCAATCCCAGGTTGCTGGGTTCCAGACTGAACACAGCTTGGAATGGAAGAGAGGAGTGAGTAGCTCACAGAGACTTTTTCCAACCTGGGATAAGACTTGCTGCTCCTTATTTACCATTTACCTTCTCTGAACTTCCATCTCTGTACAATGAGAAACCTAGGGTGTCATGAGAGTTTTATAAAGTTGATAGCCCAGAGTAAGAATTGAGTAAGAACCTACTTTTATCATTATTAGCAGTAGCAGCAGCATCATATAATTATTAAGTAATATCTCCTAAAAGAAGAATTTCCCAAAAGGTAGGACAGTGTCTTGTAAGTCCCACCCTGGAACTGAAATGCACTTGCTTACTGTTATCAACAGTATTTAAGAAAACTGACTACTTCATGAATTAAACAGTTGTTTATTCCTTGTTGGGCATCCCTGATGGCTCAGTTGAATCTGCCTGCAATGCAGACCCTGGTTTGATTCCTGGGTCGGGAAGATCCACTGGAGAAGGGATAGGCTACCCACTCCAGTATTCTTGGGCTTCCCTTGGGGCTCAGCTGGTAAAGAATCTGCCTGCAATGTGGGAGACCTGGGTTCGATCCCTGGGTTGCAAAGATCCCCTGGAGAAGGGAAAGGGCACCCACTCCAGTATTCTTGCCTGGAGAGTTCCATAGACTATACAGTCCATAGGGTCGTAAAGAGCCAGACACGACTGAGCGATCTTGTTTGTTTGTTTGTTTGTTTGTTTATTACTTTTTTTCAGGCTACAGTCAGATGATGTCCTTTGAGATGCTGAAACTGAATTCCCAACAAGGTCAACACCACTAAAGGTTGGCAGATGCACAAGCAGATACTTGGAGCCATGCATTTATAATTAGTGTCCACCAGTGGATGATAGGAAGCATATTGATGACAAAAGCAATGTACTCAGATCAAAGTCACCCAAGGAGGTAGGGACTGAATTACAAAGGCACAGCTCCCAAGACAGGCCACAAGCTCAATGACTGCAACACAGCCTGATTTTTCATTGCCTGCAGAAGCCTTTGGGTGGAAAGCCCATCACCCATGGAGCTATGCTGCTTACAGGAGGAAATTTTCTCTAATTCTGCCACTCGGAGAAGGCACCATCCTATAGGCTTTACCAAGAAGGGAAATTGCTTCTATTAAGTCATCAGTGTGAAACTGAGTCCCCATTAAACTGAGTTCCCCTGTTGAATTCACAATTAACCTCTCTATCCAAAATGTTATTCTCTTTCTTGCCCCAATCATGTTACCCCCATGATGGAGGAATATCAAAGAAAAGGAGGAACTGAAACTGAGCAGGACCCTGAGGAGCCCTCCTGAGTAGAAAAGCTCATCTGTATCCCTTGTTTCTTGTTTATAGGAAAAGGCTTTAGTCTCCTAGACCTTCCCCGAGTTCCAAAGAGCAGACTCAGTTCAGTTCAGTTGCTCAGTCCTGTCCGAATCTTTGTGACCCCATGAACGACAGCACGCCAGGCCTCCCTGTCCATCAGCAACTCCTGGAGTCCACCCAAACCCATATCCATCGTCAATGTTGCCATCCAACCTTCTCGTCCTCTGTTGTCCCCTTTTCCTCCTGTCTTCAATCTTTCCCAATATCAGGGTCTTTTCAAATGAGTCAGCTCTCCGTATCAGGTGGTCAAAATATTGGAGCTTCAGCTTCAACATCAGTCCTTCCAATGAACACCCAGGACTGATTTCCTTTAGGATGGACTGGTTGGATCTCCTTGCAGTCCAAGGGACTCTCAAGAGTCTTATCCAAAAACACAGTTCAAGAGCATCAGTTCTTCAGTGCTCAGCTTTCTTTACAGCCTTTTTATTTTCTCACATCCATACATGACTACTGGAAAAACCATAGCCTTGACTAGATGGACCTTTGTTGACAAAGTAATGTCTCTGCTTTTTAATATGCTGTCTAGGTTGGTCATAACTTTCCTTCTAAGGAGTAAGTATCTTTTAATTTCATGGCTGCAGTCACCATCTGCAGTGATTTTGGAGCTCAAAAATATAGTCAGCCACTGTTTCCACTGTTTCCCCATCTATTTACCATGAAGTGATGAGACCGGATGCCATGATCTTTGTTTTCTGAATGTTGAGCTCTAAGCCAACTTTTTCACTCTCCTCTTTCACTTTCATCAAGAGGCTCTTTAGTTCTTCACTTTCTGCCCTAAGGGTGGTGTCATCTGCATGTCTGAGGTTACTGATATTTCTTCCGGCAATCCTGATTCCAGCTTGTGCTTCCTCCAGCCCAGTGTTTCTCATGATGTACTCTGCATATAAGTTAAAAGCAGTTAATAATTAGGGAAGTGAGGTGAGGTGAAGTTGCTCAGTCATGTCTGACTCTTTGCGACCCCATGGACTGTAGCCTACCGGGCTCCTCTGTCCATGGAAACTGTAGCCTACCAGGCTCCTCTGTCCATGGAATTCTCCAGGCAAGAATACTGGAATGGGTTGCCATTTTCTTCTCCAGGGGATCTTCTCGACCCAGGGATTGAACCCAGGTCTCCCGCATTGGAGGCAGACGTTTTAACCTCTGAGCCACCAGGGAAGTCCTAGGGAATGCAAAAACAAAGGAAATGCAAAGTCAAGAAACAATAGCTCAGAGACAAAACAGAGTCCGAGTTCCTCCTCAAGGGATATATAACAATCTGATACATATCTTTGAGCTATTTTGCAGGAACTAAGATCCTCAGCCAGGAGGAAGATGGTGACTACATGCTGACTACAAGAATGTAGACTCCAGACTGGGTGGAACCAGATGCGTGATGCTTAAAATGCCCCCAAAATTCCACCCTGTTATCTCAACACCAACCAATCGGAAGAAAGTCATGCTCTCTGCAACCCTCACCCCAAATGTTGCCTTTAAAAACTCTACCCTGAAAGTCATCAGGGAGCTCAGATCTTTGGAGCACAAGTTGTCTCTTCTCTTTGTTTGGTACCCTACAAATAAACACAGTACTTTCCTTCACCATAACCCAAGTCAGTAGATTGGCTTTTCTGGGCATCAGGTAAGCAGATCCAACTTCAGTTCAACAATAAGTATTTTTTTTTTTAAGTAAGAGGAAAGAATTTCAGTGATGTAGATGTTCATAAGTTGGCTAGTAAAGCTTCAGTCATTTAAAGTGATAATACCTTTTAAATATTTAGTGTTTTAAATATGTGAATCAACTTCATTAAAATGTGGTAATAATAATGAACAATGAACTTAAGTGGAAACCTCAACAAAAAAATCTCATTCCTCTGCCGTGAGAAGGCAGTTGCTTTTAATTAGCACAAAAACTAGGAGCCACTTAGGTATGATGAGCAAGAACTCTGCAGTTCAGAGGAGAAGGGTAAGATCCCAGAGGGGCTGCGGGGCCAGGAAGGCATTACAAAAGGCAGCCAGGGATGGGGCAGGAAGCAGCTCCTGAAGGAGCACATGTGTCTTCGCTGGAAAGGTCTTGGCAGTGCCTTCCACACAGGGAAATCCTTGGTCTTCACAGGAAGCTGAAGAGTCACAGTCCTCAAGGTGACAACCTGAAAGTCCTCATTACAAAAGACCTGTCTTAGCAGAGCATCCATACCCAGAGCTGGCCCCCTTCCCTGATTTATCAGACCTCCATGGGCAGCCTTGGATCAAGGCACAGAAATGTGGCTTTAGCTGTGATTTCCCCATGGAAATACATGTCTCCAGCTCCAAAAAGAGCCTGCTTGCCTCTCTTCACTGAACAGAAAATCCCTCCTTTCTCAGAGACTCAGGCTGGCCCCACAAGCTGTCCTCATATCCCCATTTGCAGGCTCAAATACCTCATCTCAAACTCTTTCCCCAAAGAGAAATGCCAGAAACATCCACATCATACTGTAAAGGACAGTTTGCCAAAAAGAATAGCTTTATCTACCCCTCCTTAAGTGGGCTTTCAAATGTTGTTTTTTCTCCTTCTGCTGGGCATGCATGAATCACCTTCTCAGGAAATACAACCCACTGAGTAAATCAGCACACTGAAATATCTTATGAAATAAAGCTAGCTTGGTTGACTCATTGGATGGAGGCAGCTTTAACCAAACACTTAAAACCCTGAAGCAGGCATCTTCTGATATTGATTCAAAGTGGGTTTTACATTGAAGCTCAGGTGTTTGTCCAAGTGAAAGGGCAAGTTGACTTAATATAGGACCCTTAATCAGTGACTCATTTACCTGAAAAAATGAAGAGAGCCAAAGCAATCTGGGAAACCAGCTTTAGGAGTAGCATGGCTAAAATTCCTTTTAAAAGAACAATAGTAGGGAGCTACCAAGGAGAGGTTGTATGTAGTTCCGAGCATCCTTTATCAATGCGGTAGGAAAATTAAAGAGATTTAGAACTCTGCATCCAAAGATAAATAAATAAATATATATACACACACATATATAATTATTTTATGGTCATACTATTTGCCCCTGTGTTTCAGCCTTGATAGAATAATTGGGCATTACTGGCAAGGTGAGTCAAACTGGGGACAGTTCAGGAAATTGGGTGAGGCCTATCTGCCCTATGCAAATAAATAATACTCCTAGACATGGGCAAGATTTTCGTTTACCTTCTAAAATTAGAATGTGCTCTTAGACCTAAAAATGAGAGGCAGTGGAGTCAGTGTCATCTGAGAGAGATGACTGAAACCAAGTTACTTTCCCTGTCTTTTGTTTGTCACAGCCAAAAGACACCTGGCTGAGTGAAGGGGGTCGCAGGTACCAGGACACAGGTGAGTGCTCCCCGGCACCCCCCAATTGATGGACGGGAATCACAAGTGTCAGTACTTAACGGCACAAAAAACACACCAAATCACAAGAGAAAATTTCATTTCTTTTCTTAGCTAGAACAATACATTCCTCCAAACCACAATCCCTCAAATTTCATTCCAGTCAATATCCTTTCAGTCCAGTTCAAGCTGTGGCTAGGAATTGAAACTAAATAGTGATGATTTTGAGAGCCACAAAACTTTGCACACAAGAAGAAAGTCAGTTGTTATTGTCAGGAGAAAAATTACATACATCTTTAGTTCAGAAGGTAAAGAATATGCCTGCAATGCAGCAGACCTGGATTGGATCCCTGGATCAGGAAGATCCCCTGGAGAAGGCAATGGCAACTCACTCCAGTATTCTTGCCTGGAAAATCTCATGGACAGAGGAGCTTGGCAGGCTACAGCTCATGGGATCACACAGAGTTGGTTATGACTGAGCCAGTAACACTTTCAGGGGAAAGGTGGGGCTGAAAGTCAAGTTGTACAAAACGGAAAACTTTCTCTTTCCAAGGGCAGGCAAAGTGAAAGTTGTTCAGTCATGTCTTTGTGACCCCTTGCACTGTAGCCTGCCAGGCTCCTCTGTCCATGGAATTCTCCAGGTCAAATACTGGAGTGGGTAGCCATTCCCTTCCAGGGAATCTTCCCAACCCAGGGATCAAACTCAAGTCTCCCACATTGCAGGTGGATTCTTTACTGTCTGAGCCATCAGGGAAGAGCAGGTAGGTTGGTCTTCATAAGTTAATGCCTGATCAGTTCAGTTCAGTTCAGTTGCTCAGTCATGTCTGACATTTTGTGACCCCATGGACTGTAGCAGGCCAGGCTTCCCCCATCACCAACTTCCAGAGCTTGCTCAAATTCATATCTATTGAGTCAGTGATGCCATCCAACCGNAAGAGCAGGTAGGTTGGTCTTCATAAGTTAATGCCTGATCAGTTCAGTTCAGTTCAGTTGCTCAGTCATGTCTGACATTTTGTGACCCCATGGACTGTAGCAGGCCAGGCTTCCCCCATCACCAACTTCCAGAGCTTGCTCAAATTCATATCTATTGAGTCAGTGATGCCATCCAACCGTCTCATCTTCTGTCATCCCCTTCTCCTCCTGCTTTCAATCTTTCCCAGCATCAGGGTCTTTTCCAATGAGTCAGTTCTTCACATCAGGTGGTCAGAGTATTAGAGTTTCAGCTTCAATATCAGTTCTTCCAAAGAATATTCAGGACTATTTCTTTTAGGATGGACTGGTTGGATCTCCTTGCAATGCAAGGAACTCTCAAGAGTATTCTCCAACACCACAGTTCAAAAGCATCAATTCTTTGGGGCTCAGCTTTGTTTATAGTCCAACTCTCACGTCTACACATGACTACTGGAAAAACAATAGCTTTGGCTAGACAGCCCTTTGTTGGCAAAGTAATGTCTCTGCTTTTCAATATCCTAAGTTGGTCATAGCTTTTCTTTTGAGGAGTAAGAATATTTTGATTTCATGGCTGCAGTCACCATCTGTAGTGATTCTGAAGCCCAAGAAAATAAAGTTTGTCTTTGTTTCCATTGTTTCTCCATCTATTTGCCATGAAGCAATGGGGCTGGATGCCAGGGGCTGGATGCCATGGTCTTCATTTTTTGAATGTTGAGTTTTAAGTTAGCTTTTTCACTCTCCTTTTTCACTTTCATCAGGAGGCTCTTTAGTTCTTCACTTTCTGCCATAAGGGTGGTATCATCTGCATATCTAAGGTTATTGATATTTCTCCACACACTCTTGATTCCAGCTTGTGTTTCATCTAGCCTGGCATTTCACATGATGTTCTCTACATATAAGTTAAATAACCAGGTGACAATATGTAGCCTTGACATACTCCTTTCCCAATTTGGAAACAGTTTGTTTTTCCATGTCCAGTTCTAACTATTGCTTCTTGACCTGCAGACAGATTTCTCAGGAGGCAAGCAAGGTGGCATGGTATTCCCATCTCTTTAAGAATGTTCCGCAGTTTGTTGTGATCCATGGTCAAAGGCTTTGGTGTGGTCAATAAAGCAGATGTTTTTCTGGAATTCTCTTGCTTTTTCTGTGATTCAACAGATGTTGGCAATTTGATCTCTGGTTCCTCTGCCCTTTCTAAATCCAGCTTGAATGTCTGGAAATTCACGTACTGTTGAATCCTTGTTTGGAGAATTTTGAGCATTACTTCGCTAGCATGTGAAATGAGTACAGTTGTGCGGTAGTTTGAATATTCTTTGGCATTGCCTTTCTTTGGGACTGGAATGAAAATTGACCTTTACCAGTCCTGTGGTAATTGCTGAATTTTCCAAATTTCCTGGCATATTGAGTGCAGCACTTTCACCACATTATCTTTTAGCACTTGCAGTAACTCAACTATTTGAGGAATAGGTGAGTTGATAGATGAATTCCATCACCTCCACTAGCTTTGTTCATAGTGATGCTTCCTAAGGCCCGCTTGACTGCGCACTCCGGGATGTCTAGCTTTAAGTGAGTGATCACACCATCGTAACCACTTCTGGGTCATGAAGACCTCTTTTGTATAGTTCTTCCATGTATTCTTGCCACCTCTTCTAAATATCATACTTCTGCTAGGTCCATATTGTTTCTGTCCTTTATTGTGACTATCTCTGCATGAAATGTTCCCTTGGTAGCTCTAATCTTCTTGAAGAGATGTCTAGTCTTTCTAATTCTATTGTTTTCCTCTTTTTTACATTCATCACTTAGGAAGACTTTCTTATCTTTCGTTACTATTCTTTGGAACTTTGCATTCAAATGGGTATATCTTTCCTTTTCTCCCTTGCCTTTAACTTCTCTTCTTTTCCCAGCTATTCCTAAGGCCTCCTCAGACAACCATTTTCCTTCTTGCATTTCTTTGTCTTGAGAATGGTCTTGATCATGAACAGAGATTGTTCTGTCATTTTTGAGATTGCATCCAAGTATTGCATTTCAGACTCTTTTGTTGACTATGATGGCTACTCCATTTCTTCTAAGGGATTCCTGCCCACAGTAGTAGATATAGTGGTCATCTGAGTTAAATTCATCCATTCCAGTCCATCTTAGTTCACTGATTCCTAGAATGTCAATGTTCCCTCTTGCTATCTTCTGTTTGACCACTTCCAATTTGCCTTGATTCATGGACCTAACATTTCACGTTCCTATGCAATATTGTTCTTTACAGCATCGAACCTTGCTCATATCACCAGTCCCATCTACAACTGAGTGTTATTTTTACTTTGGCTCCATCCCTTCATTCTTTCTGAAGTTTTTTCTCCACTGATTTCCAGTAGCATATTGGGTACCTACCGACCTGGGGAGTTCATCTTTCAGGGTCCTATCTTTTTGCCTTTTCATACTGTTCATGGGGTTCTCTGAGGCAAGAATACTGAAGTGGTTTGCCATTTCCTTCTCCAGTGGACCACATTCTGTCCTGTCCATTCAGACCTCTCCACCATGACCTGTCCATCTTGGGTGGCCCTACACAGCATGGCTTAGTTTCATTGAGTTAGACAAAGCTGTGGTCCGTGTGATCAGATTGGCTAGTTGTCTGTGATTGTGGTTTCAGTCTGTCTGCCTTCTGATGTCCTCTCTCAGTGTCTACTGTCTTACTTGGGTTTCTCTTACCTTGGACATGGGGTATCTCTTCACGGCTGCTCCAGCAAAGCGCAGCCACTGCTCTTTACCTTGGACGTGGGGTAGCTCCTCTCGGCCATCACCCCTGACCTTGGTGGTTGGGTAGCTCCTCTCGGCCACCACCCCTGACCTTGGACGTGGGGTAGCTTCTCTCTGCTGCACCATCGCATCCCCTGCGCTTGTGCACCGTCACTTTGCTTCTCTGAAATTTCTAATGTTTCTGTGCTTCTAACTGTCAGTGGTATAAATGCTGTAAAATTCAACTTCTTAACATGGCAGGGGGAAATGTCAGTGACCTGGCCCCTGCTTGCGAGCTGCTCTCATCCTGCACCATTCCTGGTGTCATGTTTTACCCTCAGAATCACTCGGGAGTCTGCTGCTCCCCCCACATTATGATGTGCTCACCTCCATGCCTCTGCTCACATGCTCCCTTCCACATCTGTCCCTATTTTCATCTCTCTCACATCTACTTATCCTTTGAAAATTTACTCAGCTCTTACACCTATCAGTTCTCCCTCTCACCCCAGGCCTCATCAATTTGGGAAAGTGCTCCAGGACTTGAACAAGGTCTAGGGGAACTTGAATAACTGGGCCAGTTGTAAGGGCAGGAATTCTGTTGTGAGAAATCAGGTAGCCTTAATCATTGAAGAGAGGTAGAGCCCCAGGGCAAAGGGTCAAAGAGATTCCAGCAGCAGGGTTGGTTTCATTTTCATGGTTAATATTTATTGACCACTTACATGACACACTCTTTGCAAAGTGTTTTACATATTTCAAGTAACTTAATCTTTACAATGAAGCTGTGAAGTAGGGACTACTATTGTTCTTGTTTTATAGATGAGGAAGTTGAGCCATAGAGAAGTTTTTCAGTATCTGGTTTCATAACCTCTCCAAGGTCCCTCAACAAGCAGGTGGTGAAAGCACTGCCTGGCTCCAAGTCTAAGCACCTAGCCAAGCCTGCATAGCTTCCTGTACAATGATTTACAGACAATAAGCTGATCATAATTTGGATATGACAGCACCTAGATTCATCCAGTCAGCCAAGAGATGAACTCTTTATCCCATAAAACTGAAAATTTCTTTGCTCTGAGATCCAAACTCATTAAACAACTTTTTAATTAATGTTAATACCAAAAGACACCAAAATTAGTGGGAGGTCTGGATCACAAATATAAATATTCATGTAAAAAAAATTCTCACTATTGTAAATAGATAAAGCGACTTTCTGACTTAAAGATAATCCTTGTACTTGATCAGATTGACTCTGCAAGACAAAGTCTGAGTGTAATGGCATTCACTCAGATAGACCATATTCTGGGCCATAAAACATACCTTAACAATATAATAGAATAAAAATTGTGTAATACCTGTTCTCAAACCACAATGAAATTAAACCAGAAATTAATACTAGAAAGGTAACTAGATAATCACCAAATACTTAAAGATTAAATGATATACTTCTAAATAAATCATAGGGCAAAAGAGAAATTTCAAGACAATTTTAAAATATTTTGAACAAAATAAAAATGAAAAACAAGTTGTCAGAATTGATGGGAGTTTGTGAAAGCAGTGCTCGGAGGGAAATTTATAGCATTGAATGTATTTATTAGAAAAGAAGAAAGATTCAAAATAAGTTATCTAAGCTGACACCTTAAGAAACTAGAAAAAGAAGCAAAACTTAAATCGAAAATAAATATACATAAATAAATAATTTAAAAAGCAGAGGTGGGGGAGACTTCCTTGGTGGTCCAGGGGTCAAGACTGAACTCCCAATACAGGGAGCCTGAGTTCGATCTCTGGTCAGGGAACAAGATCCCACATGCCACAAATAAAGAGCTCACATGTACAACTAAAAATCCTGTATGTCACAGCAAAGACAGGTCTCACAAGCTGCAACTACGACATGGCACAGCCAAATAAATAAAAATAAATGTAAGAAAAAAAGAAAGAAACAACTAAAGAGTCATGGAAAGATGTGAAGGAAACTTAAAAGCATATTACTACATAAAGAAGTCAATCTGAAAAGCTGACATACTATTTGGTTCTAACTATATAATATTCTGGAAAAGGCAAAACTAAAGAGACAAGAAAACAATAACAGCAAGGTTCCTTTTCATCCTTGAATTTTCTTTCCTCCAAACTGTGGTTTGGTGCTAATATGTTCATTTCAGCCTCCTTTTTATTTAGATTTGCATGGTATATCTTTTCCTATCCCTTAACTTTTAGGCCACCTATAATATGGATGTGAGAGTTGGACTATAAAGAAAGCTGACTGCCGAAGAATTGATACTTTTGAACTGTGGTGTTGGAGAAGATTCTTGAGAGTCCCTTGGACTGCAAGGAGATCCAACCAGTCCATCCTAAAGGATATTAGTCCTAGGTGTTCATTGGAGGGACTGATGTTGAAGCTGAAACTCCAATACTTCGGCAACCTGATGCAGAGAGCTGACTCATTTGAAAAGACCCTGATGCTGGGAAAGATTGAGGGCAGGAGAAGAAAGGGACAACAGAGGATGAGATGGTTGGATGGCATCACCAACACAATGGACATGGGTTTGGGTGGACTCCAGGAGTTGGTGATGGACAAGGAGGCCTGGCGTGCTGCGGTTCATGGGGTCACAAAGAGTCAGACACGACTGAGCGACTGAACTGAACTGAAATACCATTGTATTTGAAGTATTTTGTTTACATACAGCATACAGTTTATACATGCTTTTTAAATATATTCTAACAATCTCTGTTTACTAATTGGTATATTGAAACTATTTACACTGAGTGAAACTAACGATACGTTTGGATTTGTTTACCATTGTATTACTGTTTTCTTTTTGTTCTCTTATTTCTCATTTCTCTGTTTCCCTTTTTTTGTCTTTTTTCTTGGGGGGAGGACATTATTTGAGCACTTGTTATTATTATATTTTATTTCTATATTGCTAATTATAGCAATAAATATTACTCTAATATATTTTATTACACTATTATGATTTTTAATGGTATTTCTCTATATAGTTCTTTAGTGAGTGGTTGCTCTAAAGGATTACAAAATATATACTTTTTTACAATCTACTTAGACTCAATATTTTGTCACTTTTACTGGAAACTTTAACATCATAAAGTTGCCCTTACCCTGCCCTTCTTTTTGCTATAGGTATTATCATAAATATCACATACACTGAAAACTTCATCCAACCATGTTATACTTTTGCTTTCAACCATAAAATGTATTATAAAAAACCTAAGAGAAGAATAGTCTATTATACCTATCCAAATATTTAACAATTCTATTCCTCTTTTTCACTCTTGATATTCCCTGCTTCCTTGTGGTATCATTTCCCTTCAATCTGTAGAATTTAGCAATTCCTTTAAAGCATCAGAAATGCCTTTATTTTACTTTTATCCTTGAAAGATATTTTTGCTATGCACAAATTCCAAGCTGACAATTCTTTTATTTCAGCACAGAAAACTGTACTACTTCCTTTTGATATCTATGATTTCTGATGAAAGAATCATTGTCATCAAATCACTGTTTCTCAGGGAGGGATAAATCAGTTACTTGGGATGAACATATACACACTACCGTTTATATATATATAACAGATATGAATGGCAAACCACTTCAGTATTCTTGCCTTGAGAACCTCATGAACAGTTTGAAAAGACAAAATGATAGGACACTATAAGAGGAACTACCCAGGTCGGTAGGTGCCCAATATGCTACTTGAGATCAGTGGAGAAATAACTCCAGAAAGAATGAAGGGATGGAGCCAAAGCAAAACAATATGCAGTTGTGGATGGGACTGGTGATAGAAGCAAGGTCCGATGCTGTAAAGAGCAATATTGCATAGGAACCTGGAATGTCAGGTCCATGAATCAAGGCAAATTGGAAGTAGTCAAAGAGGAGATGGCAAGAGTGAACATCGACATTCTAGGAATCAGTGAACTAAGATGGACTGGAATGGGTGAATTTAACTCAGATGACCATTATATCTACTACTGTGGGCAGGAATCCCTTAGAAGAAATGGAGTAGCCATCATGGTCAACAAAAGAGTTCAAAATGCAGTACTTGGATGCAATCTCAAAAATGACAGAATGATTTTGGTTCATTTCCAAGGCAAACTGTTCAATATCATAGTAACTCAAGTCTATGCCCCAACCAGTAATACTGAAGAAGCTGAACTTGAATGNATCCCTTAGAAGAAATGGAGTAGCCATCATGGTCAACAAAAGAGTTCGAAATGCAGTACTTGGATGCAATCTCAAAAATGACAGAATGATTTTGGTTCATTTCCAAGGCAAACTGTTCAATATCATAGTAACTCAAGTCTATGCCCCAACCAGTAATACTGAAGAAGCTGAACTTGAATGGTTCTATGAAGACCTACAAGACCTTTTAGAACTAACATCCAAAAAAGATTTCCTTTTCATTATCGGGGATTGGAGTGCAAAAGTAGGAAAAGAAACACCTGGAGTAACAGGCAAATTTGGCCTTGGAATATGGAATAAAGCAGGGCAAAGGCTAATAGNTTTGTTTACATACAGCATACAGTTTATACATGCTTTTTAAATATATTCTAACAATCTCTGTTTACTAATTGGTATATTGAAACTATTTACACTGAGTGAAACTAACGATACGTTTGGATTTGTTTACCATTGTATTACTGTTTTCTTTTTGTTCTCTTATTTCTCATTTCTCTGTTTCCCTTTTTTTGTCTTTTTTCTTGGGGGGAGGACATTATTTGAGCACTTGTTATTATTATATTTTATTTCTATATTGCTAATTATAGCAATAAATATTACTCTAATATATTTTATTACACTATTATGATTTTTAATGGTATTTCTCTATATAGTTCTTTAGTGAGTGGTTGCTCTAAAGGATTACAAAATATATACTTTTTTACAATCTACTTAGACTCAATATTTTGTCACTTTTACTGGAAACTTTAACATCATAAAGTTGCCCTTACCCTGCCCTTCTTTTTGCTATAGGTATTATCATAAATATCACATACACTGAAAACTTCATCCAACCATGTTATACTTTTGCTTTCAACCATAAAATGTATTATAAAAAACCTAAGAGAAGAATAGTCTATTATACCTATCCAAATATTTAACAATTCTATTCCTCTTTTTCACTCTTGATATTCCCTGCTTCCTTGTGGTATCATTTCCCTTCAATCTGTAGAATTTAGCAATTCCTTTAAAGCATCAGAAATGCCTTTATTTTACTTTTATCCTTGAAAGATATTTTTGCTATGCACAAATTCCAAGCTGACAATTCTTTTATTTCAGCACAGAAAACTGTACTACTTCCTTTTGATATCTATGATTTCTGATGAAAGAATCATTGTCATCAAATCACTGTTTCTCAGGGAGGGATAAATCAGTTACTTGGGATGAACATATACACACTACCGTTTATATATATATAACAGATATGAATGGCAAACCACTTCAGTATTCTTGCCTTGAGAACCTCATGAACAGTTTGAAAAGACAAAATGATAGGACACTATAAGAGGAACTACCCAGGTCGGTAGGTGCCCAATATGCTACTTGAGATCAGTGGAGAAATAACTCCAGAAAGAATGAAGGGATGGAGCCAAAGCAAAACAATATGCAGTTGTGGATGGGACTGGTGATAGAAGCAAGGTCCGATGCTGTAAAGAGCAATATTGCATAGGAACCTGGAATGTCAGGTCCATGAATCAAGGCAAATTGGAAGTAGTCAAAGAGGAGATGGCAAGAGTGAACATCGACATTCTAGGAATCAGTGAACTAAGATGGACTGGAATGGGTGAATTTAACTCAGATGACCATTATATCTACTACTGTGGGCAGGAATCCCTTAGAAGAAATGGAGTAGCCATCATGGTCAACAAAAGAGTTCAAAATGCAGTACTTGGATGCAATCTCAAAAATGACAGAATGATTTTGGTTCATTTCCAAGGCAAACTGTTCAATATCATAGTAACTCAAGTCTATGCCCCAACCAGTAATACTGAAGAAGCTGAACTTGAATGGTTCTATGAAGACCTACAAGACCTTTTAGAACTAACATCCAAAAAAGATTTCCTTTTCATTATCGGGGATTGGAGTGCAAAAGTAGGAAAAGAAACACCTGGAGTAACAGGCAAATTTGGCCTTGGAATATGGAATAAAGCAGGGCAAAGGCTAATAGAGTTTTGCCAAGAAAACGCACTGGTCATAGCAAACACCCTCTTCCAACAACACAAGAGAAGACTACACATGGACATCACCAGATGGTCAACATCAAAATCAGATTGATTATATTCTTTGCAGCCAAAGATGGAGAAGCTTTATACAGTCAGCAAAAACAAGACTGGGAGCTAACTGTGGCTCACATCATGAACTCCTTATTGCCAAATTCAGACTTAAATTGAAGATAGTGGGGAAAACCACTAGACCATTCAGGTATGACCTAAAACAAATTCCTTATGCACCAGGGTCCAGCCCCCGCAGGATCCAGGGAAACCCGAAGGAGGAACGGTGTCGGTGATTGCAATTGATTTAGAGACAGAGATAAGGAAAGAATGTTGAAGATAAGAAAATAGAGGAGAGAAAGAGGCTGATATTCCTTGGTTTACATAAAAAACCAATAAAACATCGAGACAAGAAGTTTGCCCTGTTCACGGCGGCTCCAGGTGCCCTCCCGGTCTCCGGAGGGAGTGAAGACGCAAAACGTATTCCCGTTCAGGTCTTAGAAACCCGGGCAGATAAGTGAACGCAGGGAGCCTCTATGCTCCAAGGGATCAGCCTGAAAAAGAGAGGAAGAGGGAGAGAGAGAGAGAAGAAGAAAGATTGAGAGAAGAAAAAACAGGAGGTGACCAAGCTGCTTTGGTGAGTGAGGCCCAAAAGCTTTATTTTTCAAAAGGTACTTTTATACCTTTCCTTATACATAGAAGGAAATGAAAGATGCAGTGTCATACAGAGTCAGCCCAAACATTCCAGCAGTTTTGCTNGAGAGAGAAGAAGAAAGATTGAGAGAAGAAAAAACAGGAGGTGACCAAGCTGCTTTGGTGAGTGAGGCCCAAAAGCTTTATTTTTCAAAAGGTACTTTTATACCTTTCCTTATACATAGAAGGAAATGAAAGATGCAGTGTCATACAGAGTCAGCCCAAACATTCCAGCAGTTTTGCTCTTATCGAAACCAGGATTTTTCTGCATACCTTTCCCACAAATGATGTTGTGTACAGTATCTTCTGGCCTTGGAGGCCTGTGAACATTTTACGACCCTTTTTTGATAAAGGCTGCTAAACCAGAAAACTTATTCTCTCAAAGTGTTTTTTCTTTATATTTCTAATCTATATCAGCCTCAGAAAATGCCAGAGTTACGTTTTTCACAGAGCAAAGGTGCAATGAGTTACAAGAAAGAACCAATTAGCTCAAAAGTCTGATACGGTTAAATTCAAGGCTACACTTGTTTTTCTTACATTCTTACTATGTTAACTAATGCATTCCCAGGTGCACAGTGGATAAGAGATATGGGAACTTAGGAGCAAGCATTGGCCCAATAATGAAATCCTACACCAGCACTACTCTAATAACTTTTAACTCTTTCAAAGGCTCTATGTTTTAGTTTTTCTGTGCCTTTCACAGTTGGGAGGCTGTAAATAATCACATGCATAGCTGTAAGAGTCTGGATATACCTGCCAAGCAAGTTAGAATGTTACCAGAGGGGGTTTAATTTGAAATATTCCTCTCATGTCCAGGAGACTTATTAGCTATAGCCCTAAGTTGATTTTCTCCAGAGAAGGGTGGTAAGGGTTAGCCCCCTGTTAGTGTCAGAGGAGTTGGTGAAAGTCCTGAAATAGTAAAACAGACAGATTCTGGTTTTGGGGTAGATGACTGAGAAAACCTAGGGAGCCCCTTGAGTTCTGAAGCCTTGCTTAACAGTTCTCTTCCACATCACCTTGTAATGGGTGGGATCTCCCGTGGTGGCTCCCGGCACTTATAATTATACAGTGGAAGTGAGAAATAGATTTAAGGGACTAGATCTGATAGAGTGCCTGATGAACTATGGACGGAGGTTTGTGACATTGTACAGGAGACAAGGATCAAGACCATCCCCATGGAAAAGAAATGCAAACAAGCAAAATGGCTCTCTGGGGAGGCCTTACAAATAGCTATGAAAGAGGAGAAGTAAAAAGCAAAGGGGAAAAGGAAAGATATAAGCTCCTGAATGTAGAGTTCCAAAGAATAACAAGGAGAGATGAGAAAGCCTTCCTCAGCGACTGATGCAAAGAAATAGAGGGAAAGAACAGAATGGGAAAGACTAGAGATCTCTTCAAGAAAATTAGAGATAC
>SJYA01001352.1:766788-895399 GCA_006410615.1 Neotragus moschatus | reverse complement strand
ACATTTTGCAAAAGGGAGGGAGGGAGGGTGGGAAGGAGAGAGGGGAGAAGGAATACAGGAAGAAAAGAAGGGAATCTTAGAAAATTCATCTTCTCACATGACTGTAGCAGCTAACCATATGTATTTTTAAGCACTAACTAGGTGCTTGTATGCTGCTAGGATAGAAGAGACGTGCCCATCAGGGGTCTCACAGTCAGGAAAATTACCATATAGCAAAAAGAGAATCCTAACAGATTCAAGAAAATACCAGTGTTGGACAGGCTGTCAGAATAAGGAGATTAAGATGCAGGGAGGGGATGGTGAGTCAGGAGAGGTGCCCAGAATTGGGGCCCGGGAGGAGCCAGAAGCTTCCTAGCTCTCCCTTAGGGAACAGAAGAAAGAAGGCTGCCAGGGAACGCAGGCTGATGCAGGAGGAACTTGATGCCCAAGTTTTATATGATGTACATGACTTACGTGCTTTACGTGAGACAGGCCAAGAAGACCACAGGTGACACTGGCTAGTCTGTGGGCATGAAGTGACTCCATGAGTCATTGCTAAAATGTTAAAGGGATTTCTTAGTCAGGAAACAGTCCCTACCTTGGTGTTTATGACCAACAACATAGACAAACAGAAGTCTAAAGAGAAAACAAGCCAGCACAGCTCCCCAGACCCCACTGGCCATGAAAGCACCCTCAGTCTCTGCACACCAGGCCTTTCACGGCTGCAGGGAAGTGGTGTGGAAGTGCTCCATGCACAGCCATGCCCTCTACTCAGCGCTTCACTCAGGGGATGGACCAACACTCAGGCACAATCAGTGCACCCACAAGATAGCTTTAAAAAATCACAATAAAAATGTGTAGAATGGATTTGTCATATCCACATAAAAATATTGCCAAAACACTGATCCAAGCCACTCTACATAATTCCTATGGGGCAGAGTATGACTTGCATAGCTTGACATTTAAAATCACATTCTTATTTAAAGGCAAAGTGGTTTACATGAATTAGATTGAAATCATTTGGAAGATAAGATTTCTGTCTTGCTGGACAAACATGTAGAAGCTGGGAGTTAACCAATATCTGGGGTCTCATTTTGCTCATGAAAATGAGAGAAATGAAGAGAGGAATCATCTCTATCCTTCCCTTTCAGCTGGGAGACTCCAAAAATCTAATAGCTATCTTTTCCTGATGCAGAAAGCAACACTTAAAGGCATGCAGTCTCCTCTTCAAGACGCTGAATATTGTGAGTGACCAGGAAAGTCATACTAGGCCCCTCCAGACTCTCCCAAATGGAAGCACATTTTCTCTCCCCCTATGGCTGAGATTTTAAAAATGACTGGAAATTTGGAGATGCTACCACCAGCAGATTATTTTAGTAGCATTTGTCTTGCTGAAGTATTATCAAGTCTGTCCAAAAAAAAAAAAAAATCATATTATTATTCTATCACCAGATCTTCAAAATATTAGTTTAAAAAAACAAACAAAGAGCACCAATCTTTGATCTAGAAAACCTAGACTTTAGTCCTGCTTTACCACTCCCTACTTAGGTGATTTGGTTCTCAGCACTCAGGGCCACACAAGTCTCATTCTCTTGAAGGCGGTGGGGAGAGGCAGAGTATCTTCCACGTCCAGCTCACGGGTTTGCCTGAAGGACTCAACAGATAATTAGTTTAAAAGCGCTTCATAAAACTTAACATGTTCTAAATACAAATGAAAGGGATCATATATATATATTTTTAACTGTGAAGCATTGTTCTGGTGTATCCCAGGTGGTTCGGTGGTAAAGAATCAGCCTGCCAATGCAGGAAACGTGGGTTTGATCCCTGGGTCGAGAAGATCCCCTGGAAGAGGAAATAGCAACCCCCTCCAGGATTTTTGCCAGGATAATCCTGTGGACTGAGGAGCCTGGCAAGCTATCATCCATGGGGTCACAAAGAGTCAGACACGACTTAGAGACTGAGAACAACTGCACACTGATCCAGGGACTGGAGGAAGTTGGATCTTTAAGCACACTAATAGCCTAACCAGGTGTTACAAATGTCAGTCTGAAAGTGAATATCTTTTGCTAAAGAAGCAGTATTTTTACTATAATCATGACTGCGAGGACAGAGAGAATTCAATTTTAACAATCAGAAGAAAACTCATCAGAGGGAGCTCCACCCTTTCCAGATTATTCAACCTATGACAACACAGGCAACCTGACACCCAGAGCACCTCCCACCTGAAAACAACGCAGGTGACAGTGGCATAACTCACCCTTTCCTGGGTATCGAGTGTACCTGCCACTGAGAACACCACCCTCATCCAGGTAATGACAGCACCAACGTAGGTCAGCGTCGCCTCCCCAGGAAACGCAGTCCCATGACAGGGACTCGTGATGCCACGTGAATGACCATCTAGGCAGCTTGGCTGGCCACACAGACCTCCAGAAAAGTGAACTTCCATAGCTCTTTGCTCTTACAGGCCACACAGGAACTATTCCAGGCAGAAAGGAAGGCTTATCTTAACTGGGCTAACATAATCATAAAAAGGAGCATGAAGTCACCAGTCCAAAACAACACTGGACTGGGTTACTCTTACAGGGCAGAACTTTTCCTAAAAATCCTGACGGTCAGATGTTTACAATTACAGGCAATGAGGCTCATGGATCACTT
This sequence comes from Neotragus moschatus, assembly GCA_006410615.1. Classification (NCBI taxonomy): domain Eukaryota; kingdom Metazoa; phylum Chordata; class Mammalia; order Artiodactyla; family Bovidae; genus Neotragus; species Neotragus moschatus. The sequence continues at coordinate 892,765 of SJYA01001352.1, read as the reverse complement.
GGGTTTTATTTTTGGTTTTGTTTTCATTAGATGCAACACTGAGTTGAGCCCTGAGCCTTGCAAGGAGTTGCACAATCTCAGCTTTTAGAGATTGTGTTTCATGCTCACGGAAAAAAAATAATAATAATTGGATTTAATAGGTTTTCACAATCATATTATCTACTTAACCTTCCAAGATCATTACTCACTTAATTGCAAGTTCCAAGGAAAGATCATAGGGTAGGGGCCACATGAGGCAGGCACAGCGATAAAAAATAGATTCTTCACAATTGATGCAAAATCTAAATATAATAGCAAAATCCATTTCAAGTGCTCTGATTGAAGCCCCTTAGAATGGAAATAACTGCCCTCCTTCAATAACTATTTCTAGTACAAAATGGATACTGACATGTTCTATGTTTGTGTATTTACCCAAGAATATATATTTGCGTGTGCCTAATGAAGATTATATGAGTCTAAAGTGATGAGATATAAGCTTTAAGCTGTGGGTGGCAGGCTCTGGCTCTGTTACACCGTAACTTTGTACAGATGCTCTCATCCCCTTATACAAGACTAAGTACCACTGGGAATTTTGAGGTCCTTTCAAATACTGTGCCTGTATCAGAATGGAGAGCAGACAGAACACATCACATGCACTTCTGTGATGTACGCAGAGAAGGTACATCACATGTACCAGATAAAGATGCTTCTGTCCAAAGTGAATTTCTGTGGGCAGTAAATTTCTGTGTTAGCTCTGGAGAACCACAACAGGTCATTCAGGTTGTAAGAAGCCTTAATTAGCCTTTCTACAAATGAGAGCACTCTTCAATCTCCAAAAGATATTTTCCACCCTGACACTGTCTAAAGGAAAATTTTGAATGAAGGATTTACCCTAAATCTGGTTCTTGCTCTCTCATTTACTTCTGTGGGATTAAGGCAAAACAAAAGCAATTTTTTTTACCCTCTCTACAGAGCATCCTATAATTGGATTCCTTGTTCCTGTTCTGAGCCAAGGCATTGGATTCATGTTGCTTTCTGCCAAGTTTTTCTTCAAGCTATAAGGTCCTTGTGTGTGTTCACTCCCAGTGTTCCTGGTAACACCATCAAGCCAGGCTAAGGCTCTCCTGCATCCTCCCACAGAAGATGATGGTTTTGTTGCTGAGAAAGGTGCTTGGCATGAGGATCAAGTCCAAAGCATTCACAAAGCAACTGAATGGCTTTCCCAGGAGGACAGAAGCCGAAATCTCTGGTGATAGCAGAATTAATGGCTACAAATGAGACTTCCTGCTGATGGAGGACCATCACACCAGCATTACAAACCCTGGTTTGCTCTCTCAGCTCCAAACTGATCTATAAACTAGAGCTGGGACAGACTGTCCTGATCTGGGCCTGGCAGCTTTTCCTAAGTCTGCATGGAGCCCAACAGAGGGCCATCAACCCTGGGTTCCTCTACAGTGACTGCCTGCAGTAGCTGAATGAAGGCAAGAAATACCTGCCTTCTTTAAAAATTGTTTGTAATTCTTTATATAAGGTGCAATAGAACAAAGAAAAATCAGATGCTCCTGATAAACCATGAGGCATATAATTTTTGGAGGTATATAAAAAGGAAAGAACCAGCGTTGTTACAAAATTAAAACTTCATTTACTCTGTACAATGTTAAAAATCCATTTTACATTAGATAATGCCTTAATGAGGGGGCCAATCACTTTCACTTAATGAGGGGGCCAATACTAACAACGGTTTGGTTAAATTATTATTTAATTTTCAAAAGGATGTTTTCAGGGAGGTTGGTGTTTGGTGACTTGGTTGCCCTAACTGAAAGGCTCAAAGAAGATTCTGAGCACCCTACACCTGTGGTAACCGGTGGCATCAGGCAGCCACAGTCGGCTCCAATCTTTATCCCCTGTGCAGCAGCCCCTCTCCCACTGCCAGGCCACGCATGACCAAAGCTCACTTTTTCATCTCTTTTCCAAAAGCAACCCACTCTTCTGAGTGATGCTTTTGTCTCCCAGAACATCATTTCCAGGTTATCACTCCTGACCCCAAGCTTGCTATTTACTCTGTGGGCATCAGTATCCCAATAACAGAGCCACAACTCAGAGATGTCATCAAACTGCCTGCTGCAGTGATAACATAGGCCGAGCCTGGCAGGCACACCCTATGGAGGCCCCGAACCTCAGCAGAGTTCCCAGAACCACTCCATCCCCTGTAGTCGCCTCCTAGAGGGAACATTCCCCATCTCTGAACACACGCCCTCATTCACATCCACAGTAACTGTTCTGGAACCATTTGCTTTTGCTTTTTACCTCCCCCAGCAATCACCTAAACAGGACAGAAAGCTCCTTTTTCCTAACGTTGGCCTTTGTTCAAAACCATCTACTGAGAACCTAGTCTGTAAAGCACAGTGCTAGGTGCTAAGGATACAGAGATGAAAAGACAGGTAGACCAAAGTGGTGGTGGGTGTTAACAATGGTCATTAAGGCCATCCTAGATCCTTTGTTCTCCCTCCATGATCACTAGTAAACCTTGAGTTTTATAGAGGCCTTAAAACACTTTGACATACCTGGTCTCTTTTGATCTTCACAACAGCCTTGTTGGACAGGGATTGTTCATCTCGTAGATGAAGAAATTGAAGCTCAGAGGTGCTGAGTGATTTAACCTCAAGTCATGTAGTAGTGGCAGAATCAGGAATCAAACTTAAAACTTCTGACTATAAGTCCACTACTTGCTCCATACATCACCCAGATTACTGAGGATCAAGGTGGAAAGTATTGAATATTTTTCCGAGAAACTTTCTGGTGGTAACAAAATCACAGACAAGCCTTGAACACCTGCCATGTGCAAAACCTGCCCTGGCCTCTGGGAAGGAGATGTAGCAATATGAATATGGCTGCAAAACTGCCCTGACTCAAAGGAGTTTAGGCAGGGAGAAAAGTCCCTGAAAGTGAACTAATTCAAGGAAGTTGATGAATCTGGAGAAAGCGAAAGCGAAAGTGCTAGTGGGGGTTGGAACCTAAAGGATCAAGAGAGAACTTAGGCATCACGTTTGGAGGGGGCTATTTTGATACACCCTGTCAATTACTCTTGAGTCAAGAAGCAAGGAATAGCACCATGGTTTTCCATGCAGACTTTTCTACAGTAGAGAGACTGTGCTGCCCAGTTGGTACAAGTATCCGTGTGTGTGTGCCATATATATATATTTTAAAACTTTTTGTACATTTGTAAACGTTATATTCCATTTACAGTTATTATAAAACATTGGCTACATTTCGTGTTGTACAGCAGATCCTTGTAGCCTATCTGACACCCAATAGTTGTACGTCCTATTCCACCCTCTATATCGCCCCTCCCTTCCCCAGCTGGTAACCTCTAGTTCTTGATCTGTGAGGCTGCTTCTTTCTTTGTTATATTCACTAGTTTGTTGTATTTGTTAGACTCCACATATAAGTGATATCATGTAGTGTTCTGACACAAGTATTCTGATGCCTGAGAATCATCTTCTAAATTAAAAGTTGGAAGAGTATTTAAATAACAATCCCAAAAAAACTCTTAGAATTTGAGAATTGCCTGTGAGTTCTTTATAAACCTGAAAAAAAAAACAAAAACAAAAACTGAAAACTTTCCAAGAACTGACAAAGTTAAATGTTTTAGACTACAAAGCTAAAAAAAGAGGAGGCTTTGGACCTATTATGATTCTGTGAAATTTTGTCGAGAATGAGTACCTGGCCTGTTTTTAGCATCTATTTAGCTTTGAAATATCACCATGGTATGCCTAGACAAATTGAGCTACTACCATTCCTCCAAGAGGATGAGGAAAAATTCAAAGAGTTGGCAGCTGAGACAGTACTACTCATAGTCAAAAGCAGCAATTCTGTTAATTAAAGAGGCTTGGGAGTACTGTGTCAAGTACTCCTTAACACAGTAATACCAGGAAAGCTGTTGTGCAAGGGGGAGGGACAAACTCTGTTGTCTTTGTGTGGATGAGACTGGCTTGTGCTGCCTCTGCAGATCATTGCTTCCTTTATGTAGGGGTACTACTCCTGTGAAAACTTAGTCATGAAGACCGCTTGAAAGACCCAGCAGGAATTTGGGGGCATCCCACCAACCACTCTCTTGTCCAGTCCACCCCAACCTCTCCAGGTTGCAACCCCCAGATAAGAAACCACCACTGGCACCTGGCACACGCTGTACACAACAGACTAGAAAGGCATCTAGGCATCTGGAGACAGATGTTTTACTTCCTAAGGAAGAGGTAAAAACCTAGATCCCAGGAGACTTGAGAGAGGGAACTGAAGATGGGAAAAGAAGACTAAGGAGAGAGGCGGAGGGGCAGGATATATGTGACAGCCTCTTTTCATAGACTCCTTACCCTTAGGAGGTGGAAAGAGCTGAATTCCTGATCCTGATATACTATCCTGCTCTGTGAGTTCTTTTCGAATGAAGAAATATGCTTCCCTGCTTCCCTGTGCAGAGATGTAAAGGGGAGTTACTTCCCTTTGTGGATTACCAGAAGTATCATCACTGGCTATTAACAGTCTTTTTTTTTTTAAGCTACCTCAAATTCATCTTTTTTTTTTTTTTTTTTTTGCTTCAGTTCAGTTCAGTCACTCTGTCATGTCTGACTCTTTTCAACCCCCTGAACTACAGCATGCCAGGCCTCCCTGTCCAATCACCAACACCCGGAGTTCACTCAAACCCATGTCCATCGAGTTGGTGATGCCATCCAACCATCTCATCCTCTGTCGTCCCTTTCTCCTCCTGCCCTCAATCTTTCCCAGCATCAGGATCTTTTCAAATGAGTCAGCTCTTCACATCAGGTGGCCAAAGTATTGGAGTTTCAGCTTCAACATCAGGCCTTCCAATGAACACCCAGGACCGATCTCCTTTAGGATGGACTGGCTGGATCTCCTTGCAGTCCAAGGGACTCTCAAGAGTCTGCTCCAACACCACAGTTCAAAAGCATCCATTCTTCGGCACTCAGCCTTCTTTATAGTCCAACTCTCACATTCATACATGACCACTGGAAAAACCATAGCCTTGACTAGACAGACCTTTTTTGACAAAGTAATGTCTCTGCCTTTTAATATGCTGTCTAGGTTGGTCATAACTTTCCTTCCAAGGAGTAAGTCTCTTTTAATTTCATGGCTGCAGTCGCCATCTGCAGTGATTTTGGAGCCCAGAAAAATAAAGTCAGCCACTGTTTCCCCATCTATTTGCCAAGTTAACCATAGTTAATTTCTGTTGCTTGCAGCCAAAGCATCCTAGCTACTCCCTCCCTAATCTTTCCAAGATTGCACTTCTCAACCTACCTAGATTAGCATCTACACTCTCCCCACCTTTTTGTTACAATGAAAGGAGAGTTCCTTCTCCTGTGGGAAAACCATCCCTTCATTGAGTTCTAGATCCCACCTCCTTCCAGACATTCTAGGACTCTATTCTTAGGCTATTTTCTTTTCGGCATTACTAGGCTCTCCGTGCTACTGGATCATTCTAAGCCTATGAACAGAGTCTGCCAGCAAGGAACTTCAATGGCCCTACTTGCCCCTACATCCTCTATGATCACTATCCCTTCCTCTGCTTCATGCTGTAACTGCTTTTCTGCAGAGAGTCGTGTTGATGTGCTGCTTCCATTTTCTTGCTGCCAAATTCTCTCTTCCACACATTTTTATCTCGATTCTACACCCAACATGCCGCTGGTGCTAAAACTGCTTTTGCCAGGTCACTAGGGACCTCCATGTTCCAAATCCATTTGATATTTTCCTCATTTTACGAGACTCTGGTGACACTGGCCTTGTTGACCCACTCCAGCCTTCTTGAAGGCTCTTTTTGACTCATGAGCAGCCTGCTCTTGCTGAGAGCACAGGGAGAGAACAGCAGCTGTCGGAGGTTGTGGGGTCTGAGGAACCAGGAAACCCAAGAGCGGAAGAATGGAAGTTCATTTCATTCATACATGGCAGTACCTGTGGTCTCCTTAAATAAGTCCCATGACTTCACTTTCCTAATTCAAATCTTTCACTCCCATCCCATCATGCTTAGTGTAAAATCCATATTCTTAAAATGCCCTCAAGGGGGACTTCCCTGGTCCAGTGGTTAGCACTCTGCTCTTTCACTGCTGAGAACCTAGGTTTAATTCCTAGTCAGAAGCTAAGATCCCTTAAGCCCTGCAGTGTGGCCAAAAAAAAAAAAAAAAAAAAAAACCCTCAAGGAAAACCCCACATAATTTGGTGTTATCTACTTCTCCAACAGAAAAATGGTCTCTTGAGTTGTTCAATGTCCTGCATTTTCCTTTCAAAACATGAAGAGCTATTTAAGAATTATTTTCCTCTATTTTGTTTTTTTGAGCTATATAAAATCATTATGGTACTTAGAGAGTAAAGAAGAGAAGTCATTAGCTATTGAATCCAATCAACATTTATATACAAAAGTCTATCGCTGCCAATGAGATTTAGGAAAGCAGGAGGCCCATGCCCATCCTAGAAGCTCTCTGTTCTTTCAAGCAAACAAAACTACAACCAACCTCTTATTATTTAGGAGCCAGTTGTTCTGGACCTGCCACTCCAACCTAACATAACACAGAGGCCTTGTCTTGTAATATTTTGGGTGGAAGGGACCTCACAGAGCCAATGTTTTATCTGTGTAAGCCAAGACAAAGCTCAAGCCAGTGAGTGAGCTTGTTGGTCATCTAAGAAATTTGATGAAACAGTTGTCTTAAAGACAAGAGTTAGCATTCACAACAGACTTGTCTTCCCTTTTTTCCTCATGCCATGAATGCTTGAGATCTGGCTGCAATCTTGAAAGTATATACTCCCATTTTTCTTTCATATTTTTTCCATTATACTACCACTTCCAGGGAAATGTGTCAACATCCATGATCAGATTTATACATGGGAACTACCCCACCACTTCATTTGTATTCATTTCATGTACAACATACGTTGTTTTGCAAAACTTATAAGCACGATGGCAAACATCACCAATTTGCTTTTATCTATTGGTAGAGATAGATACACACTCATTATATCAAGAAAAGAATGCTTTTCTATGAGGTGAAGAGATGAACCAAGTGTTGTGATTTTCAAAGAATAATAGAATAAAAATTTCTAGCATTCTAATCTCCTGCTTTTGTCTGTGGTTCACAGTGCTCTGTGTTGGGGTCAAGATGCCTAGCCTCTTTTGGACAGACATCACTTGACAAGGCTATCCAGAGGGTTAAGCTAGCTAAATATTTATCTGGATATTATCAACCTGTTATGGTTAGAAAAATAAAAGTGATTTCAAAAACAAAGTAGAAAGTCACACTCCCTTCTTAAATAAAAAGAGGGTTTTTCCAAACTCAACAGCTTCTTTTTTAGCCTCTTTCCCTCTTAAGTTAATTTTCCTGGTTATTTTATCTTCTTCTATCATACTCTTCCCCCACATCTGGGTATAACTGAATCAAAAGATTCTATCCTTGTTCCTTTTTCTGAAGAAGAAGCATGTAGATGTGACTAGCCTAGTGCGGCTGAAAAAAGGCACAGAGCCGGCTATATCACTGACATTGTTATAGCATACAAATTTACCTTCAAGGAACTCGAGCTTGGGCTTTAGCTATTAGCTGAGTCAGAGGAGGTCACAAAGAGATTCAGTAGCACTAACTAGGATTGATCAATCAAACAATGAATCAATAGGAATTTGCTAAAAACTCCAGGGAGGACAGAGATTAATTCAGCACTGTGAAATTCAAAGAAAACACCCAGTCTGGCCCCTTCTTCAAAAACTCATAGCCTAGAAGGGGAAACACAATCAACAGCAAACTTTCACTGTCTTCCTCACCATGCAGTTACTAGTCTCTTGTTCTTAGGAGATTTCACCATACTCCAGTCTTAGGCAGAGCTTTGAAATCAACACATGTCACTACACTACTATAAGTACTTGACTCCTTGGGACTTGCTATTCCATCCCAGCACATAAGTAGCACTTGTAATTTTCCAATCTCTTCCTATCCCTTCATTTGGATATTGGTTTATCTTCTCAACTGGGAAGGATAGGAAGGTGGACTATGAGGGCTCCCTTCGAGTGTTAGGACAAGGCAACTCATTCATAACTGTGTCTCCAACCAACTAGCACTTGACATGGCACCTGGCACATAATTGGTATGCCAAGGAGCAATTTTCAAAATACTTTTAAGCCAAGAAAAAGCAATGAATAATGCAGATAACTCAAAAGTTGAATCCAGGAGAATGACAAGAAAATGCAGGGTTCAAGGATGTTTACCACTTGAGCAAATGAGGCCAGATGGGAGGGTGGAAGACTAGAATCAGGCAGGTTGGCAGGGAAGGGGCTACCAGTGGTCTAGTCCTGAGATGATCAAGACCCAAACTAGGAAATGGAAAGGACTTGAGAAGGTAAAAGAAATGTGGTGGGGGGAGGTAGAAATTAATGAATATTAAGCATCACGGGTAGAGGCTATAGGGCAACAAAAGATCAAGCAAGGCAAACATTAAAAATGACTTCAAAGCTGTGAGCTGGAAAAACTTGAGACAGGGGAGTCATGGCAGAGACAAGGAACTTGGAAGGGGAACTGGTTTTGTGGGGGAGGTGGTGAGATCAGTTAGAGACTGTCGAATATGAGGTGATGGGAAGACTTTCAAGTGAAAATGACCAGTGATATGGGAATAAACCCTAAGCAGGGGGCAGAACATGAGCTGTAAATCTGTGAGTCATCAGCCTCATGTGTTTGCAGCCATGAGAATGGAGACACTCTCTCTGCCTCACGGGGACCAGCAAGAAGAGAGGAAAACCAAAGGGTAGCTGGGGGCATGAGGGGGAACCAGAGGCAGATGGGAAACATCAAGAGAGCTGGAAAGTTAGCAGGGAAACAGGAGAGTTTAATGCTGGAAATGTGAAAGGAACATTTTCCAAGAAGTGGGTGGAAAAAAGTAACGAGGGCCACAGAGAAGACAGTGAGAATGAGATTGAAAGGAAGCACACTGGCTGTTTCGATGGCAGTCGGTGACTCCTAGGAGCCAATTTGAGCAAAGAGGTGAGGGTGAAAATCGGATTTCAAGGAGTTCAGGAGGGATTAGGAAGAAAGGAAACAGCATAATGAACCATATATTCAATAAAATAGTGGCTAGAAAGGACAAAAATATGCACGTTATCTGTCGGAAAATTTTTAGAAAATATTTTATCACATTTTTTAAATGAGGCATTTAATTCCTAAATCCCTTGTTGACATGGAAACTAGAAATTTGGATGAACTTTAAATATCCTTGAGGCAGAACTTAATCACTCCACCGCACTCCCCTCCCCCACATACACATATTCATATGCACACACTCATATGCATACTCACTTTAAAAGTTCACAGACCCCTATTTGTACCACAAGGGTTGCACTTCTCAGAATGAGGACTTTTAGATAAACTTGCCACAATGGGCAATTTGGACTCTAGTGGCATCAAGGCTTGCTAGCAACCAATGCCCAAGGCTGCCTCCTCTCCAAGTAATGCTCTTAGTTGGGCATTTCACCTCAGCCTTTGCCCTCATGCTGACAAGACACCTTTTGGGCAAAACGGACTTCATGTTCAGTGCTCATGTTTATCCTCTGACTAGCCTCACCATATTAGGGGCTTTCCATCATTCTTCAGTGGTCAGTCCTACAGTGATTTCAAAATAGTTTCTGAGAAGACTGAGAAAACTACATATCCAATTGCCCAGTCTGTGGCAAGAAACAGCAAGAACACACTGAGCAATACCTTCACTTTTCACACAACCAGCCATTTGGCTAAGACCATCTCATCTCCTATAACCCCACCCCTACCTTGTCCCTATACCTTTCCAAGGTCATGGAAGATAAGACCTGTGAGCCTAGAGTGTGTGTTTATTGTGTAAGTATTTAATATATTTCAAATCTGGCACCCATGATGTTGCTTGACACCAACCCCAATTTAAACTTTCATAAGTTTCATTTGGAAAACAGAAACAGTTTTCCCTAAACCTGAGAAAAGTGAAGAACAGATGCCTTCAGAGAAACACATAGACTGTACCTATGATTTTGATTTTGGTATGTAAAAAGAAAAACTTAAATTCTAACATACAAAATAAGTACACAAGTTTCAAACTTAATGAATTTTCATAAAATAAACACATTCAATTGATGTTTTGAACTGTGGTGTTAGAGAAGACTCTTGAGAGTCCCTTGGACTGCAAGGAGATCAAACCAGTCAATCATAAAGGAAATCAGTTCTGAGTGTTCATTGGAAGGACTGATGCTGAAACTGAAATTCCAATGCTTTGGCCATCGGATGCGAGGAACTGACTTATTGGAAGACTCTGATCTGGGCAAGACTAAAGACAGGAGGAGATGGGGACAACAGAGGATGAGATGGTTGGCTGGCATCACCGATCCGATTGACATAAGTTTGAGCTCCTAGAGTTGGTGTTGGACAGGGAGGACTGGTGTGCTGCAGTCCATGAGGTTGCATCGAGTCAGACACGACTGAGCGACTGAACTGAACTGAAACACACTCATTTAACCAGCACCTAGATGAGAAAATAAAGCATGACCAGCCCCTTAGAAGCGCCTCACATGGTCCTTCTGGATCACTACTTTCCTATACAAGAAACCATTATGCTGATTTCTGAAATCATATATTAGTTTTACTTGTTTTTAAGTTTTGTAGAACTGATTATAATGGATATATTCTTTTGTGTTTGGCTTATTTTACTCAACATTCTGTTTGTAAGATTTGTCTGTTTTTGTAGTCTGTCATAGCCTGTTAATTGTATAAATATATCACAGTTACCTTCTGCTGATGGTTATTTCAGTTGTTTCCAGTTAGGGGCTATTACAAATAGTGCTCCTGGGAACATTCTTGTACTTATCTTTTTATACCCATGTTCTTTTTCTCTTGGGTATAAATGTAGGAGTGGAATTGCCAAGTCATAAAGCATGCATGTTAGGTTCCCAGGTGGTGCAGTGTTAAAGAATCAGCCTGTCAACACAGGAGACACAAGATCCCTGAGTCAGGAAGATCCCCTGGGAAAGGAAATGGCAACCTACTCAAGTATTCTTGCCTGGAAAATTCCATGGACAGAGGAGCCTGGCAGGTTACAGTCCATGGGGTCACAAAGAGTTGGACATAACTGACCACGAACAGTCACACACACACACACACACACACACACACACACACACACACATCATGCATGTCATCATCTTCAGAAGACAGTACCAGACAGTCTTTTGAGGTGTCGCCCTTGGTGAGCCTTCCATCAGAGTGTAATTGAGCTCTAATTGTTCCATATGATCACCAGCACTTGGGATCGTCAGGTGAGCTCAGGTTTTTTTCTTTGTTTTTGCCATTCAGATGGGTTTGGCAATTTTTGAATTCTCTGCAGAGACTACAGTGTTAGGAAAGACAACAGCGTGATCATTCTCAGCCTTTGGTGAATGTTACTAATATTGAGAATTCCCCACTTTAAGAATTTACAATTCTGAAAATTATGTTTTTCAATATCTGAGACTTACTTTGTGTTCACATTGAATGGGGGTTTCACTAGGTGTTTAGTTTACAAGTCATACAATCCCTAAGATAAACTGAAGTGCCAGAGTGCCAGATGTATTAAGAAATAAACAAAAGATACAAAAGGAAAGATGGTGGGAAAGAGGTAGGTAGACAGATCTTGTTGATTCTCACTAGCCAAAATGATCTCATGTACATGCATGGCTGTTTTCAACAACAAAAAGAAACAAGTTCTATAGAAAAATCTTTGATTGACTTTAATTTCCTCATAAGTATATTATTCTTTGGGAATAACCATGCCCCCCTCAAAACACATACATATACATATTTGTTGTGCTTCGTCACTCAGTCATGTCTGCCACCCCATGGACTACAGCCTGCCAGGCTCCTCTGTTCATGGGGATTCTCCAGGAAAGAACACTGGAGTGGGTTGCTATGCCCTCCTCCAGGGGATCTTCCCAACGCAGAAATTTAACCCAGGTCTCCCACATTGCAGGCGGATTCTTTACTGTCTGAGCCACCAGGGAAGCCCAAGAGTACTGGAGTAGGTAGCCTATCCCTTCTCCAGGGGATCTTCCAGACTCAGGAATCTAACTAGGGTCTCCTGCCTTGCAGGCACATTCTTTACCAGCTGAGCTACCAGCCTCCCTGGTGGCTTGGACATACTCATTTATGTACACATAAAATAAAATATAAATGCAAATAAAGAGAGATTTCATATGATATTGCTTATATGCAGAATCTAAAAAAAAAAAAAAAAAAACACATATAAATGAACTTATTTGCAAAACAGAAGCAGACTCACAGGCTTAAGAAAACAGAACTTATGGTTACCTGGAGGGAAGTGTGGTGGGGAAGGGATAGTTAGGGAGTTTGGGATTGATAGGTACTGACTGCTACATTTAAAATAGATAACCAACAAGGACCTACACTATAACACAGGGAACTCTACTCAGTATTTTATAACAACCTAAACCTATATGCAGAGTACATCATGAGAAACACTGGGCTAGAAGAACCACAAACTGGAATCAAGATTGCCGGGAGAAATATCAATCACCTCAGATATGCAGATGACACCACCCTTANGCGAAGAGTTGACTCATTGGAAAAGACTCTGATGCTGGGAGGGATTGGGAGCAGGAGGAGAAGGGGACAACAGAGGATGAGATGGTTGGATGGCATCACCAACTCGATGGACATGAGTTTGAGTAAACTCCAGGAGTTGGTGATGGACAGGGAGGCCTGGCATGCTGCACTTCATGGGGTCACAAAGAGTTGGACACGACTGAGTGACTGAACTGAACTGAACTGAACTGAAATGGGAAAGAATTTGAAAAAGAATAAGCACATGTATAGGTATAACTGAATCACTTCACTGTGTACCTGGAACACAATATTGTTAATCCAATATAAAATAAAAAGTTAAAATGCAAATAAAATAAAATAGATAGCCAGTGGGAATTTGCGTTGTTGGAAGAGGGTGTTTGCTATGACTAGTGCGTTCTCTTGGCAAAACGCTATTGGTCTTTGCCCTGCTTCATTCTGTACTCCAAGGCCAAATTTGCTTGTTACTCCAGGTATTTCTTGACTTTCTACTTTTGCATTCCAGTCCCCTATAATGAAAAGGACATCTTTTTTGGGTGTTAGTTCTAAAAGGTCTTGTAGGTCTTCATAGAACTGTTCAACTTCAGCTTCTTCAGCATTACTGGTCAGGGCATAGACATGGATTATGGTGATATTGAATGGTTTGCCTTGGAAACAAACAGAGATCATTTTGTCATTTTTGAGATTACATCCAAGTACTGCATTCCAGACTCTTTTGTTGACTATGATGACTACTCCATTTCTTCTAAAGGATTCTTGCCCACAGTAGTGATATAATAGTCATCTGACTTAAATTCACCCATTCCAGTCCATTTTAATTTGTTGATTCCCATAATATCGATGTTCACTCTTGTCATCTCGTTTGACCACTTCCAGCTTGCCTTGATTCATGGACCTAACATTCCAGATTCCTATGCAATATTGCTCTTTATAGCTTCGGACTTTACTTCCATCACCAGTCACATCCACAACTGGGTGCTGTTTTTGCTTTGGCTCTATCCCTTCATTCTTTCTGGAGATATTTCTCCATTGATCTCCAGTAGCATATTGGACACCTACCGACCTGGAGAGTTCATCTTTCAGTGTCCTATCATTTTGCCTTTTCATATTGTTCATGGGGTTCTCAAGGCAAGAATACTGAAGTGGTTTGCCATTCCCTTTTCCAGTGGACCACATTTTGTCAGAACTCTCCACCAGGACCCGCCCATCTTGGGTAGCCCTACATAGCATGGCTCATAGTTTCACTGAGTTAGACAAGGCTGTGGTCTATGTGATCAGATTGGTTAGTTTCCTGTGACTGTGGTTTTCAGTCTGTCTGCCCTCTGATAGAGAAGGGTAAGAGGCTTATGGAAGCTTCCTGATTGGAAGTTGGATGTGAGAGTTGGACTATAAAGAAAGTTGAGTGCTGAAGAAGTGATGCTTTTGAATTGTGGTGTTGGAGAAGACTCTTGAGAGTTCCTTGGACAGGAAGGAGGTCCAACCAGTCCATCCTAAAGGAAGTCAGTACTGAATATTCATTTGAAGGTCTGATGCTGAAGCTGAAACTCCAATACTTTGGCCACCAGATGCAAAGAACTGACTCATTTGAAAAGACCCTGATGCTGGGAAAGATTGAAGGCAGGAGGAGAAGGGATGACAGAGAATGAGATGGTTGGATGGGATGACCAATTCAATGGACATGAGTTTGAGTGAACTCCAGGAGTTGGCAATGGACAGGGAGGCCTGACATGCTGCAGTCCATAGGGTCACAAAGAGTCGGACACAACTGAGTGACTGAACTGAACTGAACCGAACTGGGAATTTGTGTATGAGGCAGAGATCCGAAAGACTGTATTCTGTGACAACCTACAGGGGTAGGATNGGATGACCAATTCAATGGACATGAGTTTGAGTGAACTCCAGGAGTTGGCAATGGACAGGGAGGCCTGACATGCTGCAGTCCATAGGGTCACAAAGAGTCGGACACAACTGAGTGACTGAACTGAACTGAACCGAACTGGGAATTTGTGTATGAGGCAGAGATCCGAAAGACTGTATTCTGTGACAACCTACAGGGGTAGGATGGAGAGGGAGGTGGAAGGGAAGTTCAAGAGGGAGAGGACATATGTATACCTTTGTCTGATTCATGTTGATGTATGGCAGAAACCATCACAATATTGTAATTATCTTCCAATTTAAAATAAAATAAAATTTTAAACAATATTTAAAAAATTAATATAATAAATAAGCCAAGTAGGGATTCCAATAATAAGCCAAGTGTGGTGCCTCAGTGGTAAAGAATCTGCCTGTCAATGCAAGAGACATGGTTTTGATCCCCGGTCCAGGAAGGTCCCACATGCTTCAGAGGAACTCAGCCTGTGCACCACAATTATTAAACATGTGCTCTAGAGCCCAGGAACCCCAACTGCTAAGCCCACAAGTCACAGCTACTGAAGCCCATGTGCTCTAGAGCCTCTGCTCTGCAACAATAAAAGCCACTGCAACGAGGAGCCTGAGTGTCTCAACTAGAGACTAGTCCCCACTTGCTGCAACCAGAGAAAAGCTCGCAGGGCAAAAAAAGATGTAGCACAGTCAAAAATAAACAAATAAAATTATTTTAAAAGATAAATAAATGGAGTAAAACACTGACATCTGCAAGAGGATATTCCCTACTGCACGTCTCTCCAACACGCTGACTCTTGCTTGATTTGGATGATGGTTGCTGGAAATGCCCCTGAAATGCCTTCATCTTCATAGGCATCACTTGAACTAACCATATACAACTCCTCAAAAACCCCTTGCTAAAAACAACTTAGGAGGAAAGGCAAAGGGAAAGGAACAAGCCATCTGTTATCAAGTCCTTCCCCTCTAAACCCAGTGTAGATACTCCTCGGAAGCCAGTTCTGAAGCTGACCTCCTTAAAAGACTTTCAGGTCATGACTGCTCTGTCCCCTTGAGCTCTAGAGTCCAGAGCAGGGCAACCAGATCCCCAAGCAAATAGGGCTCCTGCTCATTCCTCCCAATACATACCACGTTCACCCCAACAGAGCATCACAGTGCATCGAGTGCCAGGGAAAAGACNCTGAAGCTGACCTCCTTAAAAGACTTTCAGGTCATGACTGCTCTGTCCCCTTGAGCTCTAGAGTCCAGAGCAGGGCAACCAGATCCCCAAGCAAATAGGGCTCCTGCTCATTCCTCCCAATACATACCACGTTCACCCCAACAGAGCATCACAGTGCATCGAGTGCCAGGGAAAAGACTGTGAGATTCAAAATGGCAGAGTCCAGGTCTTACTCATCTTTGGAGCTCCCCAGAGTCACAGGCACCTTGTAGACACAGGCACGTCCAAGAAAACTTGCTGCATTGAAGTGCCCCAGAGTCCAAATCGGTTCTTACCGAGAGTGGTGAGTTGCCCATGAGTTTGAAAAGTAGGCGTTTTTTTTCCTACAGCATGGAACCATTTATCAGATCACATTTCTATCATTTTGGATACTTTCACCTCCCCAACACACACACACAAACACCCCTTCCTTCCTCTTACAAATATGCGTGAGCACTGCAAACCACTCTCCTGGCACCAATCAGTCACAGCCTGGTTAGCCTCACCCTGTTAGAAATGAAAGCACAGCTGGAAGCAGGGTGATGGGAGAGGCCAAGATTGACAGAAGGAACAGCACACTCTACTCCCATCAGCCACTAATCGACTGGGGCTCTCATCCTTGGAGCATTGCCTTTCTCATGCAGTAGGAGGTCTCTGGATTCCTGCAATATTACAAAGGTGCGTATCTCCAGAATTCCTCATAATGAAGGAGCTCCGCAGCTCTTCTCCCAGTTTCCCCAGGACTGAGCAAGGTCTGAGTTTTCTCTTTGCTCACAAAACAAGTTGGTTACATCCAAGATCAGTTTATTAAATAAAATCACGGTGAGAGCACTTCCTGTCTGTTTTGGCAACAAGATACTTGGAAATAGGAACTCAACAGCTGGACTGGCAAGCCCTGCAAACTCACTCTCCCTTTCCAAATGCAGACTGACTGGCTAACTGGATGACAGAAAGGAAACCTTTCAACTGAGAACCAGAGACTGTGCAATAGAAACCCAGCAGCCAAGGACTTTATCAAGTGCTCAGCCATTCTCTCCCTTTCTACAGCTTGAAGAACCATAATTTTCTAAATTACTTTTTGCCAGATTGCTGCTCACAAGAGCTGATGAGGTCTTGGCTTTCTCCTAATCCTGAACAGGTTGAATCTTAAGTCTAAGTAGATTTTCTCCTCAGAGCTGTCTGATCCATGATGAAGTCTGCACAACCCCCGTGTGAGTCTGTTTGCCTTTTCTCCCAAAGCCAAGACAAAGAAGACAGTCTGGGAGGGTGAGAGACATTTACTGAAGTTGCTTTTCCAGCACAAAGTAAAAACCTGGATATGGAGACCAACAGAAAGTTAACTGAACAAAAACACATCAATGAAGTTGGTTCCCTTCCAAAAAGCATGGGTCTTAAGGTGTGCTTGGATATTTTAACAAGGTATCTGCAGGGAATTCCAGTGTACTTCCTCTTCTGGAAGAAATCAAAGGGAAAATTCATTCTGGCTTCTAAGATCAGGAGTGAGACTGATTGTTTTTTTCTTTCTTTCTTTCTTTCTTTTTTTTTTTTTTAATTCCAAGCCGAACACGAACATGAACACGGCCAAGCACCAGATGTTTAAAGCAGTAAACTGTTGGAGTTCTCTGCAAAAGTTGTTCAGCCAATTGCACTTGGGTGGTGGCTATCCCTGCTGGTCTCTGGCCACTCCTTCCCTTTTTTTTTTTTTTTTTTTTTGAGGTTAAAGTTCAACCCCAGCTAAAGCTGCTTTCAGAGAGTGGGAGTAAATGTCTGGCCACAGAGCCGAAGAAGGTAGGGAGGGTGACTTTCTCTGTGGCTCTGTGTCCTAGATTTTCTGAAATGATTACATTCTGAGGACTCAGAGGCAGCTCACACTTTCAAGTCTGATGCTGACTCATGTCCTCCCCTTCAGGGCAACGGAAAGGAAGGGTGGAGTTGGAAGATCTGGGGTTGGGGAGTAGGGTAGGAACTGGCAGGGGTTTGGGGGGAGCATAGAGAAAGGGTGTGTGAACACCAGCAAGACTCCTTTTCTGAATGCAAGCTTTCCAGTTTCCTTTGAGCTTCATGAAACTTGATGAAACATTCTGAAAAAGTATAGCATATAGCACTTTCTCATCCTTTTCAGCCCACTCTTCCCACTTTTCTTTTGAGATCTTTGGGATTTGAACAGTTAATAAAGGCCAAAAGAAAATATCAAAAGGCTATTTCTGTCTTGTTTGCAAGGATTGATGAAATGAGTCCAATGAATTGAGGAAAACCAAAAATGAAAAACAAAACAAAATTGAAAAAAAAACAAAGCCTGTAACTCAGGCTGATCCCAAAGGGAATCTTCACTGAGACTTAAAAGTGTCCTTTCCTCCAATGACTTAAAAAGGTTCATGCAGCTGGCCATCCACAGGGACTTAAGAGTCGCCTAAACTTTTAAATAGCCTGCAGTTTGAAGGTGTCAATTATCCAACTAGTAACAGGAAACATATACTCTTTCCTAGACTGAGGTCCTGTTGGTGTGCTATCAGGAAAGCCAACTGTGTTGGGTACAGAAGTCATCATACCTCTGGTGACTCAGGACAGGTTTAAAGAACAAGTTTGAAACCAGCATTTTATGTTACATTTCTGGTGTATAAGTCTGTCACAGAATTGATGGTTAATGATTTTGATGGTTTTATGGTACCTGGATAATCTCTTTGTGACCATTGGCTCATTTCATCAACAAATATTGCTTCTGTGCCTACTAAGTGTAAGGCACCCTGACAGGAGCTGAGGATACTTGGAGCTCAGGTCTACTGGGGAGTCTGACTATAGGCACAGACACCCACACATATCCATTCACGAATGTACGTATTTAAAACCAACACCAAGGTGGGTGTTGTGAAGGAAGTTAACGGGAGGCAGTGGTGGGACTGGAGGATGAGATGGAATCAGCTGTGGAAAGGCAGATGTGACCAACTCCACTGGCTGGAGCCAAGTGCTGAAATGGGGTCTCTTTCATCTTTACAGCCCCTTTGCCCAACCCAGCAATGAGCACACAGAGGGCATTTAATCATGTGTTCTAAGCTTCCCTTCACTCACCACAGATGCTCTAGCGTGACACTCAGCCTAAGGCCACTGCTTGTACTAATTGTTCAGTTGCTATAACTCGGAGACTCTGAAATGTCCTCTTCTACCCACTTTGTGGCCCATCCCCCAACCCTCCCCACAGTTTAGCAACTAAAAGGGTCATGGGTCCCCCTAGTCTAACATTCCCACTGGTTCCCATTGTAAATTGTCCATCCTAGAGTTATCTTGGCTGTTAAATACTTCAGAAATTATCCCCGCTCATAA
Organism: Neotragus moschatus; assembly: GCA_006410615.1. Classification (NCBI taxonomy): domain Eukaryota; kingdom Metazoa; phylum Chordata; class Mammalia; order Artiodactyla; family Bovidae; genus Neotragus; species Neotragus moschatus. Next base: position 873,775 of record SJYA01001352.1, on the reverse strand, counting down.
ACTAGGGGGGTAGGAGTGAGAGACATAGGGTGGGGAAGGGGTTACATGAGAAGGTACAAGCTCAGCTGGCTTACAAACAGCCACATGCCTTAAGGGAATGGTTTGGGTCTTGATAGTACGGTCTCCTTTGTGAGTCTCATTCCTGCCATTAAACACTATCTTCCCTTCTCAAGTCCCAGTAGAGAAATTAGACATGGCTCATGCCTTTTAAGATTATATACTTAAAATGGATAACATACAATAGCATGCAAAAAGTGGCATTAGGTGTGAAGAGAGAAGACATTCATATTATTTCAGCAAGTTTGATTTGAGACTAGGACAGCTGAATCAAAGCTGACTGCTTCTTCCTCAGAGCTCTACCCAGCATCCTAGTCACTGTGATAAGTCAATTAAACAGTGAAACTCTCTTCAAATAGACATGCAGAGAAGCAGAGATAGAAAAAGATCTTTTTCTGACATAAATATAAAACTCATATTTGCATGTTTAATCAGTTCAGTTCAGTCACTCTGTCTTGTCTGACTCTTTGCGACCCCATTGACAGCAGCATGCCAGGCTTCCCTGTCCATCACCAACTCCCGGAGCTTGCTCAAACTCCTGTCCATTGAGTTGGTAATGCCATCCAACCATCTCATCCTCTGTCATCTCCTTCTCCTCCCACCTTCAATCTTTGCCAGCATCATGGTCTTTTCCAATGAGTCAGTTCTTCACATCAGGTGGCCAAAGTATTGAAGCTTCAGCTTCAGCAGACGTCCTTTCAATGAATATTCAAGACTGATTNTAATGCCATCCAACCATCTCATCCTCTGTCATCTCCTTCTCCTCCCACCTTCAATCTTTGCCAGCATCATGGTCTTTTCCAATGAGTCAGTTCTTCACATCAGGTGGCCAAAGTATTGAAGCTTCAGCTTCAGCAGACGTCCTTTCAATGAATATTCAAGACTGATTTCCTTTAGGATTGACTGGTTTGATCTCCTTGCAGTACCAGGGATTCTCAAGGTCTTTTCCAACACCACAGCTCAAAAGCATCAATTCTTTGGCACTCAGCTTCCTTTATATTCAGCACATTTAATATTAAAATGTTAAGTATTAAGATAATAGTAAAATACACATTTAACTTTAGGGGCTCAAGATATAATTTGAGACATAATTTTGGAGATATATAAAAACTTAATCACAAGTAAGTCATCTTGCTCTTTGTGATCTGATGAACTAGTCTGGTTCTCCCTTCTCTGATGTAAGAAAGCTCTCTCCATTAACTGCCATCTTTTCCTTCTCCAGGCCAAAATCTTTGCCATTCTTTTAGATTTCAAGAGAATCACAGATCTACCAGTTCTCAGCCTGCTCAGTGGCCTCTCCTGCTTCTCCTTCACAAAAAGGAAAACATTGCTTTCCTTTCATGTGGCTTAGCTGAACCCCATTCCTGCTTACTGTCTCAGCAGAGAAGAAAAAACAAAAACAACAAACCACGGGGCTGTGATCATAAAGTGAGTTCTTCCTGGTGGCATCTTTTTTATCAGAAAAAAAAATTAACCTCTCTCAAAAAAACAACTCAATCAAAAAACTAGGCAGAGCATCTAAATATACGTTTCTCCAGAAAAGACATAAAGATGGTCAAAAAACACATGATAAGATCCTCAACATCACTAATTATTAGAGAAACACAAACTAAAGCTATAATGATCAGAATGGTCATCATGAAAAAAATCTACACACAAAAAATGCTGGAGTGGGAGTAGAGAAAAGGGAACCCTTTTATACTGTTGGTGGGGGTGTATGTTGGCACAGCCACTCTGGAGAACAGTATGGAGGTTCCTTAAAAAAAAACTAAAAACAGAGCTACAGTATGATCCAGCAATCCCACTCTTGGGCATATATCCAGAGAAAACCATAACTCAAAAAGACACATGTGCCCCAATATTTATCCAGCATTATTTACAATAGTCAGAACATGGCAGCAACTTAACTGTCCGTCAACAGATGAATGGATAAAGAAGATGCAGCACATATATACAATGGAATATTAGCTATAAGAAAGAACGGAATAATGCCATCTGCAGTGACATGGATGGGCCTAGAGATTGTCACAATGAGTGTAGTAAGTCAGACAAAGACATATCATATGACGTAACTTACATGTGGAATCTAAAAAATGGTACACACAAACCTATTTATAAAACAGAAGTAGAATCACAGATATGGAAAACAAACTTATGGTTACCAAGGGGATAAATTGAGATTGACATAGACACACTATTATACATAAAGAACTTAAGAACCTACTGGATGGCACAGGGAACTCTACTCAATATTTTTGCTATAATGACCTACCTATATGGGAAAAGAATCTAAAAGAGAATGAATATATGTATAACTGATTCAATTTGCTGTACACTTGAAACACAACATTACAAATCAACTATGCTCCAATAAAAATTAATTTAAAAAAAAGAAAACACGAACCTCCCTTCTAGAGCCCATATCTCTCATTTTGTAGAGGCTCTGTGCCTTTAAGAGCAGAGATCCTTGTATGGGAGCAGAGAATTGATCCCCTAGGAGTAGTTGGAAGATTCTAGGGGAGCTGTGGAGCCAGGGGGCCCTGAAATCACTGACAGTGGAGCTCTATCACTCCCCTTTTAATCACTCATCTTTTGCCTTCCCCAGTCCCATTTCTTTTTCTCCTATCTGCCCAAGACCCTAGACCCTAATGGGATTGTTCAATTCAGTTACTTTAGTTCATTTCAATTCAGTATATGTTATCAGGTGGGAGGATATCTGTGAAAGCACTTTGTAACAGATAAGGTGTTTTGCAGACAAAGTTATTATTACTAAAGTACTCATTATGTGCTAGTCCCTTTACTGGATGTAGGTGGAAATAGTGAAGGGAATAGATGAAAAGCCTTGATTCTGACATTCCAAGAGCCTGGTGTCTAATAGAGGAGATGGGAGATAAAAATATGATGATTGCAGTAAGAACTGGAGATCATCAGTCATAAAGTGGTCTTCCCAATCTCCTGGAGAGGAGGCAGAATTTGAATGCACCTAGGAAGACACGAGAGACTTCCATATGGTATGCCTCTTGCACAGGGATTCACATGACATGAAAGAAGTGGATCCCTTCCAAAAAGGAAAGAATCCCACCTGATCAATGATAACCCAAGAGAATGAAGTGAATGAAGGCTATAGCCATCTAGCTGTAGCCTCCATGATGTTGAATGTAAGGATTAAGTGTGTAGGTTTCATCCCTACTCTGAAAGATGTCCACTTACACCTGAGGTCCTTAAAGAAATATGACAGAAATTTACCTATGCACAGAAAGAAGCCAAGTTCCCTTGGTCTGGTTATAGGACTTGAAGAAACTGAGGGTTTCTTTGAGCTACAGAGAATAGCCTGGGAGTGGAGGGTAGGAGGTGACATTCTTTTCTAACCAAAGTGCAAATACTCTTATAAAAAAAGGTGCATTTAGAAGGAATGTAGTCCTCATACATCACCTGTGATTAGCTTTGGGGTGACTTCCATGGACAGGAAGGCTTCTATTCAAGAGCAGACAATTTGCCTGCTTACCTTGTAGGTCTTAGGTCATCCCCCGAGAATGGGAACAATGCCCCCCAGACCTGTGGAGGAAACTCAATCAACCACCTCAGGTGTGCAGTGAAGCATTTGAAGAGCCATTGAAGATGATGTTTACTCTCATTGGATTTTTGTTTTTTGTTTTTTTTTTTTCCCTTTTGGATGGAGGTAGATAGCATGATGTCTTTTACTAGGCACTATACCTGGGAGATTTTTGTTTTTCTGTTTGGGGCTTTTACCAGTTCTATATTCAAGGACCAACACAAAACCCCTATTTACTTTCTGTCCTGGAAGATGCTGTCAGTTGTCCACTGAGGACTTCCTAGAAATCCCTCCCTTCTCCCATCCTAATACGCCTCTTCAGTTTGGCTACAAAGGGATATTTACCTCTGACACTTACTATCAGGGTTCAAACTTTGGCAATTTTTTATCAGCTCTGAACACACAAAGCCAAATTCCCCTAAAAGGACACTGGGCACTTCCAGATGCATTTCAACAATGTTTTTACCCTAACTTCTGCATTTTAGATAATTGCAGAGAACCAGATCTCATGCCCATGTGAGACAGTTTTGTCAGCTGTGATTTTCCTAAGGCAGGGATCCATATTCAAAGATGAGAGCCAGAGAAGAGTTTAGCCCAGATATTAAAAGGGGGGTAAATGAAATGGAATAAATAAGCTTAGAATTGCTGCAAAGTTTTAGTCTTACCAAAAAAAAAATGCCAGAACTGTAATTAGATTCTCAGATTATAACCTTATGATTATATCCACTTGTTTTTCTCTTCCACACTCATTCAATATCACTTCTTTGACAAAATTGAAAAATTTAGTATTTCTAACATAAACTCTCACTGTGTGATTGGAAATGGAAGTGGAGGGGAGGCTTGGGGCAGAGGAGGGACTCTCTAAATGTCATTCAATGCAAAACTATCAACCTAGATGCATGAAAGAACTAGCAAGTGAAATAAATCACCAGAAGATGTAAAGGAGAGGGAGTGAGCACCCGGCAGTTTTAAAACTCTTCCAAACCTTCCATTGAATGTGTTTAGCTGGCGCGTTACTGAAATTAGATCCTCAAGGAAAGAACCAAAACAGCAGACAGTAAGATCAGACAGCACGAGCAGCAATTTTGCGCCAAAAGACCTTGTAGAAAGGGAATGTTTATCATTATTCTTGCAGGGGTGCAGGGAGGGGGTGTAGGGCGGTGGTGCGGGGAGATACCATTTTAGCATCCACCCACACAAAAAAGTTTTGTACTTCTTACCATGGAAATATTAACTTAGAGAGGAAAGGAACAGACCCTTTGGGACTACTACCCTAAAGCCTTTCTGAAATGGAAATACCCAGAAACATATACAGAAGGGAAGAGCCTGGCAAATGGATTTGTGCAGAATCCAGACATCAGATATGTCTGTACTTACTCACCAGGGAGTAGGCAGATCATTTTTCACACTGCCGTCCTGGCCACTCCCAGCCTATGGCCCACTTGTCAAGCCCTCAGCAGAGCCCATGGTTTTTTAAAACATCACATAGCAGCACCCATCCCTGCTCAAACCTGACCAACTCCCTGCAGCGTGCTAGGTGCCCCAGATGGTATTATCTTAGTTGCCCTGTTCAGAACCTTCATTGATCCCATAGTTGCAGGACGGAGGTACTAGACACACTTGGGCACCCAGGTTACTCGGGAGCCAAACCCCTTTATTCAAAATGAATCTCCTGCTTTCTAACATCTCATGAAACAGTTGGAGGGGGTAACATTGGTGGACTGCTAATGAACTTTCCTTGTATGCAATTTCTCCCTGTTTCTTTTTCCTTCAAAGAGGAGAATTTATGAAAGCATTTACACAGCCATATGGAAAATTCTGTGTTTGGCATTCATTCCTTTCCCTTTACAAACACCACCACATTCATGACAGGCTAATGACTGGCCACAAGGGTCTGTAGATAGGGGAGGAGGGGAGTACCCTCAGGATACCCTGCCAGTTCAGTGATGTGTTTCCCTTAAGTCCCGGGTGCCCATATTCCCCAGGTTCAAGCTAAAGGGGACAGACTGAAAAAGAAACTTCAGAACATGGACTTCTGTTCCAGGAGTGGCCCAGTCCCATTGTATATTTAGGACAATATTTAATCTAAATGCCCATCTATAGATGGAGAGGAATAACTGCCAGGTAGCTCCTAATGATTTGAAAAGGTTGTTTTCAAGTGAAAGGCAATAAAAACAAAATTACTTTTCATGGAGAGGACTTTCATGGACAGAATATTTGAAGTCCTGTGTTACAGACCTCACTTTGCCTCTCAGCAGCTATCACAGACATTTGTGGAACACAAAGATCTAATCTGAAACACGAAGAAGGTGAACTCACAGGTTTGTAAAGCCGCTTCCACAATGAACAGTTCATGAGCCATTTTCTTCCTATAAAAATATTCAATTATCCAATTATCCAACAGCCATGTACACTGACCTTTCCTATACAGTACGGCAGCCAAGGCTGGGCCAAGTACCCTGCCAAAGAGAGGGGCTGGGATTTTGTTGTATCCCTAAATCACATTAGGCTATCTCTTCTGTTTCTATCTGCCTGCATCTCTTCTCCCTGTTGGCACAGATTACTCAGAGTTAACCCTCTAGTTGATTCAGCCAAAAATCACCTGGCAGATGGGCATCCTGGGAACTTAGTCACACATACAACAATAGGACATTAGAGGATCAAAGGGCTTTAGAAACTACCAGGATGAGTGGCTTCAACATCTCAAGAGGATATACAAGAAGATCCATCAAAATGCAGGAAAAAGTATTAGGTCAACTGTTTTTATTTATTTTACCATATGCCTTTAAAATTATTTTGGAGGTATGTTCTATCGAATATCTACTATATGAGAACCTTAAAGAGTCATAATATTTATAAATTAGTATCCATCTGTTGACACATGAATGCTAAATTTTGTTGTTGTTGTTACTTACAAGAGTATGTGATCAACAAAAGTTCAAAGATTAATCATATATGGCCCCAAACCAAGTTCTGTTTTTGTAAATAATGTTTTACTGGGACATGGCCACACCCACTCATTAAAAAGCATCTGTGGCTATTTCCACACTACAAAGGCAGAGTTCAGTAGCTGCAGAAGAGATGGTACGACCCACAAATTCTGAAATATTTATTATCTGGCCCTGTCCAGAAACAAAGTCACTAACAACCTCATTTTTACAGATGAAAGAATTGGAGCCAGAGATGTCAATTAAATCGACAAAGCAGAACTCGAACCATGGGTCTTCTTCAAAGCATTCTTCAGCTAAGGCTTTGTACATGCTAGTATGCTGTTAGCCACACTAACCTGTGTCCTTTCAAGTCTTTTTTGCCCAAACTAAGATATTACTTGACTAAAATTCCATTTTGCCCATAAAGGCTATCTGCCTGAGTTCATCTCACATTTCCCCCATGACTTGGTCCCTTTACCCCCCAGGTTGGGTGGCATCAACTTCTTCTGTGCCACACTAGTGGCCCGTCACTGCCAAAATATGCTGGCATACTACTCATCTGATATTTAATCCAAATAGAAGATCACTTATTTTTTCCCCTGTCTTTTACACAATCTAATTTTAGTACACTGTATTTTTTTGAAGCACTTAGAAATATGGTGATCAATAACATATTCACCCACTTGAAATATCTGGCAAAGGTGTTAGTACCGGTAAGATAATGAAATCAGTCAGAACTCTCCAACTGTGGGATCATCAAGAGATCATGTTCTGCCTGCTCCCCAACCCCAAAGTCTACTTCTTCAGGCATGTGAACTTTCTAGACAGAGTCACCAGTATAAGCAGGTGTGAAGTTGGAAGTCTGTCCTCATGAAGGGAAATTAGTCTGGGACTAAGAGATTGAGTTTCATGATGGAATCACTGAAGTCTGTGATTCTCTAAGTGTGGTCCAGCAGCAACAACACATGGGAACTTGTTAGAAATGCCAAATTCTCACCCTAAAACCATTGAATCAGAAACCCTGAGGGTGAGCCATAGAAATCAGTGTTTCAACAAGCTCTTCTGTGGATTTCGATGCTTGCTAAAGTTTGAAACACACTGATGAAAGGGATTTGGCATCACCACTGAGGACCAGGAGCCAGAGAGAAAGAAGCTCTTCTATCACCTCTGCCCTCCCCCTGCAGTCTCAACCCTGCCACTGTCTACTGCTTCTTTACATTTGCAGAAGGTCCAGGGAGAGACACTCCTTCCTTGCCTTCAGTGAAACAGAAAATCTAAGAATGAGCTTTAGGTACTGAATGGGAAAAAATTCCAACTTGCCTGCTGACCATAGTGTCTTAATTCAATTACAGTCCTTTCCCACTGCTGGCTCACTGCATTTTTTTAACGCTTATCAAGAACTTACTAAACACAAAACTCTTAGATAAAAATGAATTGTGGACATCTTTCTCAGTGAGCATTTCACCAGTACTATGGAGTTTACACTCTGATGAAGGAGAGATTTTTAGCTAAAATAATTACATGCCAACAAATATTATGAAAATCCAAGTAAGTGCTTTGAAAGAAAGGAACCAGTTGCTACATGAATGTATCAGAGAGGAACTTGCCCTAAACGAGGACGCTTCCCTAGGGAACTGACATTCGAGCTAATCTATCTGAAAGACAAGATAAAACAATTTTTAAAGAGAAGCAGGAGAAAGCATTGTCCAATGAGGGGGAGAAGTTCATGCAAAAGTCCAGTAGCAGAAGGAAAATGATATTTTGAAGAAGTGAAAGGAGACCTGTGGGGCTGGAGCACAAAGTGGGAGGGAGTATGGCAGCAGAGGAGCAGGGAAAGTGAGGTATGCCCATGCCAGAGATTTAGCAGTGAGATCACTCAGGCTGCTGCGGGGAAACTATAAGGCTGGAAGGGAGTGACTCTTGTAGCTGTCCAGGCCGGACCAGAAGGTAAGGTAGGTCAAGAAGAGGCATAGAGAAGTAAACAGATTTTTGGAAGCTTGTATTCAAGCAATAGCTATATATAAGACCTGGTGGCAAAAAGAGGAAGTTGGCAGGGAAGACTCCTTAGTTTCTGGTGTAGGAAGCTGGGTAACTGTTCCGAGAGAGCACTGGAAGAGGAGCAGCTGTAGCTGGTTTGAAGCAGATGTGGGAAGTCTGTGAGGTTTGTTTTGAATGGGCTTACTGGGGTTCCTTTGATATTTACAAGGGAAAGTTCAGGTAGCCAAAGTAGACTTCTTCTGGACTGTGCAAGAACGACCTAAGCTGGACATATAAAATTGATACTCACAGGCACAGAGATGATACTAAATCTACAGACTTGGGAAACTTCCTACAGAGAATATAGAGAGAGACAGAGAAGAGGGTCTGACAGAGAAAGAAAAATATTGTATGATCTCACTTATATGTGGACTATAAAAAATTGTTGAATTCACAGAAACAGAGTAAATTGGCGGTTGCTGGAGTAGGGGAATGGGGAGATGTTGGTCAAAGAGTACAGACCTCTAGTTATAAGATGAAAATTTTCTAGGGATATAATGTACAGCATAACTATAGCTAACAATATAGTACTATATACTTGAAAGTTGTTAAAAAAAAGTAAATCTTGATTGTTATCTCACACACACACAGTAATTATGTGAGGGTATAGATATGTTAACTATCTTATTGTGGTACTCGTGTTTATATGTGTGTGTGTGTGTGTGTGTGTGTGTGTGTGCGCGCGTCAAATCATGTTGTATCATTTAAATTTACACAGTGTTAAGTGTCAATTATACCTCAAAAAAACTGGGTTGGGGGAGAGGACTCTGAGACAAACCCTCAGGAAATATATGTAGTCATATATACATGAAAGTGTACTTCCTCTCAGAGATAACTGAAGAAAAGACTAGAATAGTTGTGAAAAACGGACAGAACAAGGCATCACAGAAACCAATAAAGGAAAATGTTTCCAGAAAGAAGATTCTACTCCCAGGGTAGAACTCCAGGCAGAGTCACCATTTTGTAAGAGATGTAGCTGTCAGCAAGAACCTTCACCACACATTCCAAGAATGTGTGGAATTTAGAAAATTCATCAGAATCTTATTCAGATTAAAAAAAAAACAACAAAAAACATTCTGCAAATCCAATCACACTAAGGAAAAAAAAAAAGATATTGGGACTTCCCTGATGGTGCAGGAGACACCCTGAATTGCTTGACCTAAGGCTGTAGCCAGAACATTAAGTTCATTATAACTTTATTTTGCATAATTATTTTGACAAGAACGGGCAGGGGGGAGGGAGGGAGGGGCGAGCAAGAAGGGTTGGCCCTGGAGGCCTAAACCTGTAACTCACATCTTCTGCACTGAATATTTAAGATACTTCAACCCTATTTAATCATCACAGAAATTCAGTGAAATAGTTATCATTTTCACTTCACAGAGGAAGAAACTGAGACTCAAAGAAATTAAAAGACTTACTATATGCATCTGAGCTCAAAGACAGTGACCGTTTCAATAAACTTAATGGGCACCAAATCACTGTAGATGGTGATTGCAGCCATGAAATTAAAGGACGCTTACTACTTGGAAGGAAAGTTACGACCAACCTGGATAGCATATTCAAAAGCAGAGACATTACTTTGCCAACAAAGGTCCGTCTAGTCAAAGCTATGATTTTTCCAGTGGTCATCTAGGGATGTGAGAGTTGGACTGTGAGGAAAGTTGAGCGCCGAAGAATTGATGCTTTTGAACTGTGGTGTTGGAAAAGATTCTTGAAAGTCCCTTGGACTGCAAGGAGAGCCAACCAGTCCATTCTAAAGGAGATCAGTCCTGAGAGTTCTTCGGAAGGAATGATGCTAAAGCTGAAACTTCAGTACTTTGGCCACCTCATGTGAAGAGTTGACTCAATGGAAAAGACTCTGATGCTAGAAGGGATTGGGGGCAGGAGGAGAAGGGGACGACCGAGGATGAGATGGCTGGATAGCATCACCAACTCTATGGACGTGAGTTTGAGTGAACTTTGGGAGTTGGTGGTGGACAGGGAGGCCTGGCGTGCTGCAATTCATGGGGTCACAAAGAGTCGGACACGACTGAGGGACTGAACTGAACTGAACTGAACTGAATGGGCAATAAAGAAACGTTGCCCAGGAAGCAACATGGCCAAGTGGCAAGTTCTGTCAATAACCTTGTATTCCAAGGTAAGGACACAAGAAAGTCCTATGAAGGGGAAAGGCAAGAAAGGACCCAGACCATGAAAACAAAGCTTGTATTATGTGTGGGAAGCTTGGTGGAAATTGTTACACATAGAATGTTTTTTCAGAAAAGTAAAGAGTGTGAAAGGAACACATAAAGAATTTTTCAACTCTTTAAAGAAGATTGTAAGTCAATATAATGTTTAGACACTTTTGAATCTGAAGAGGACAGTCAAAATAGAAATGTGTCTTATTTCTAAACAAGTTTATTATTATATAACTCTTATAAAACAAATGTGTCACATCATTAGGTTGTTTACTTGAACATCCTTTTTCTCTAAATGAATTTCCTTGGGTTTGGCCATGTGCTGAATTATCACTTCTTATAGTTGATTATCTTGCAATTTTTAAGTAGATGATCCTATAAAGCAAAAAATCATAGTTGACAGTTCTACCTCTTTCCTTCCAATCTTCGGCTAGAACTTCTGGTTCAATGTTAAATGTTATTAATGACGATATCCTTTTCTTTAATGAGAATGTTTCTAATTTCCTAATTATGCTCTCCTTTTCTATATTTCAGCCTCTCTCTCATGTTTCTGCCTTCTTTGTTTTCACTGTAGTTATGTCTGTCTTGCAGGAAAATTTGGGGAAAATGGTGAATTAATTTTCTTTTGGCATAGAAAATAAAGGCCAGAATGGCTGGGGGCTAGGAGCAGCTGAATCCAGAGAATTCCCAGAGCACAGGTGATGGGGAGGATGAACACAAGCATACACTCATCACCAACAAAGGAGAAGAGGCAAATGGCTCGTCTTCCAAAGAGTGCTGAGGTTGGGGAGAGTCCAGAGGTCCTTGCGCCACATCCACCTGCATGCAGCAAGGAACCAGCACCAGCTCCCAGCTTCAGGTAAATGATCTGGGCACTGATCTGTCTTTTTATTACCATGTACAGAGGTCAATAGGCATTCTCATATGGACCAGACTTTGTCACATATTTGGATCAGTGAACAAAAGAAGAAACTCGATACTAAAGAGGTGTTTCTTATCTTATGACCCTGTGATTAGGAACGAAGACCAGTTATTTTCTGTCTTTTTCCTTCTAGGGGGTTATTGACACTAAGTAATTTTTCTGCCCAACAGCATCAACAGGACTCTATTAAAGGATATGAAAACTCAGAATCTCCCTGAGTCAGGGAATCTTTAATCACTTCTGACTTCCTGTTCCTTAAGTCACTCCTTTGACAAAAGCCAGAGACTGACAAAAATGTTTCAACCTACATAAGAATCACATCTCTTGGAAAAAAACAAAATAATTTTACAACCTTATCAGTTGACACTTAACAATACATTTGAAATATTCAAAATGTATATGTATACCTGAGGAAATTAGGTATACAAACAGTGTAATTTTATTTATTTATTTAATGACTTTCTTGATTCTGCTGAGATCCTTTGTGTACCTGTAGAGACTGTACCATCCAAGAAATTGGAGACTTGACTAACTTTGAACAGAATCTGATCGCCAGCTACACTGGGTTCTAGGAAAGCTGTGTAGCTGTGAATCAGACATCACCACTGCTGCTGCTGCTGCTAAGTTGCTTCTATCGTGTCCGACTCTGTGCGACCCCATAGACGGCAGCCCACCAGGCTCCTCCATTGCTGGGATTCTCCAGGCAAGAACACTGGAGCGGCGTGCCATTTCCTTCTCCAATGCATGAAAGTGAAAGTCGCTCAGTCATGCCCGACTCTTAGAGACCCCATGGACTGCAGCCTACCAGGCTCCTCCATCCGTGGGAGTTTCCAGGCAAGAGTACTACAGTGGGGTGCCATTGCCTTCTCCACAGATACACATATAATAGTATTTAAAAAAATAAAAGAAACTTTTTGAAAAAATCACTATTCATCACCGACTCAATGGACATGAGTTTGAGTAAACTCTGGGAGTTGATAATGGACAGGGAGGCCTGGGGTGCTGCAGTCCATGGAGTCACAAAGAGTTGGACACAACTGAGCGACTGAACTGAATGGCAGTGCTACAAAGATACCATGGAGGGTCAATCAGAAGACAGTTCTCCCTTCCCACACTCCAGCTCCTCCAGACTGGAGCATGCCTACCTCCACCTTGCCTTCCCATACTAGCACTCTGCAGACAAGAGAAGCCATCAGATCCAGACAAGGAACCCTGAAGAGAGAACTTTATTTAGAGTAGGGGCCAGTTAGGGATGTCTTAGATTGAGAAAGGGAGCAAAAGGGAAGAAAAATGAAACTATACCTGTGCAACTGAAAACACAAGAATAATAAAGGAAAGAAATACAGCATTTTGTTCAAAAGAAACATCAGATGGAAGTGAGGGACTGTTACTCCATAGCAAGTGCTGAAGCCCAGATGCAAACTTCATGGGGATTCCTGGAGAGTCATTCGGTGAGACAAGCTTTGGTCCTTGATAGCTTCTCACTAGCAGTATTTTGAGTCATGACTTTGCTTTTACAGCAATAGTCAGGGCCAAACATTTAAGAAGATTACCATTTGAAGAACAAAAACTTCCCTCTGTTTATACTATTTCCTCATCTTGGGAAACTTTAAAGGCTAAAATTTTAGCAAGCTGAATTTTTCTGTAACTCTTAGATATTAAATTGTAGCCAGTAGGGCTGAGTTCTTCACAGATTTAAAGTTCTGTTATCAGGAGTAAATTTTTTTTAAAAATCCCCTTATATCTGTTCCCTGAGATACTCACTCACTCCCACCAGGAACAAACAACAAAACACAACCAAGTACTCTATTCAGAACAGCCAGTGGCTGAAGAGAGAAAGTCAGCCTAGCCAAGAAATATGTATGACATCTTACGTCTTTCTTCTCTGGAATCAAATCCTTAATTTACTAATTCACTATCAGGTCAGCAAATCTACAGGCCAAATCCAGCCTACAGACTGTTTTTAAAACTGAAAATGGCCTCACACTTTTAAACAGTTGGAAAAAAAAAATCAAAAGAAGAACATTTCTGTGGTAGAAATTATATGAAATTCAAATTTCAGTAGCCTTTTAAAAAAAGTTTTATTGAAACAGAGCTATACTGAATCATTGACTTACCACCTATGGCTAATTTTGAGCTACAACCACCAAGCTGTATAGTTCTGACAAAGACCATATGCTGCAAAGCCTAAAATATTTACTCTCTTGTCCTTTGCAGAAAATGTTTACCAACCCCTGCACTACGTAATATCTGGCCATCACCATCTCGCAGTTTGAAAGCATCATATTTCATAAAAGTACTTAATATAACCCAAACGGAATATCATTAACAGGACAAAAGCAACCACTTATACTGGATTTTGTGGGACAACCCTTATTTTAAATATTTTTCCATGTTGCCAGTATATCATATTCATCATGCAGAGTCCACGTGACACGTAGCTTATAAAAGGCAGGCACCAATACCAAGGGGCTTGCACACTTTGCATGCTTGTTTGGGAGTCAAGATGGAACTTGACACTAACAAGCATTTCCAAATGAAACTCTTGTGGAACAACGTAAGAGAAAGAAAAAATCACACACTGAAATTATGCCATTCAAGAAGGCCCAAATGCACTTTTACTAGAAGGTTTTTAGTTGCTTTTGACAGTGAGGCAAACAGCTCTGCTCCAAAAATTATAGCAAGGTTGAGGATGAAACAGCAATTACCAAATTTTTCTCTTTATCTGCAGAAAAAGTAATGAAAGGGAAAGATTTCTATACCTAATGAAGCAACTTAACTGAAAGACACCAGCCAACAGGGTAAACGCCTCCAAGAAGGCTGAGTGTGGAGAGGAGTCAGACAGCTGTGGTAAGAACTGGGGTAGCTGAGTAGGGAAGATCTACAGGAAACTGTCCACAGCATGACAGAGATTGAAACTGACAAGACTTCTCTGAAACTGTACCCACAGATTGTCCAAGGACTTCTAATAGAGTGCTCTAACACGCGCGCATGTGTGTGTGCGCACGCGCACGTGTATGTCCAAAAGGAAAGCTTAAGGAACACGGTGATAAAAGAACATATGACTGAATGTGGATGTCTTGAGGAATACATCTGCACCAATGTAAACATGCTTTCTATGCAGCAATTTGGACTTGTCCAAGGCAGCTTTCAGATTCTCACCCAATTTTCAGCATCATCAGAAGCACCGATTTAACTTTCTCCAATGATCCAGGGAACAATTTCTCAGTGCACCAAAGGTCCTTGGGCAATTCCTTGTTTTCATATGTATTCCTGAACTTGTATGTAACTTAGGGTTCACACACTTAATATTTCTTTCTGTTTTATGAAACTGATTGTCTCCATAGTTGTTTCTACACCTCAGGTGCCATTGCAGTGTTTTGTTTTGTTTTGTTTTATGCGAACACTCATTCAAACTGACTTAAGGGCTATGATTTATGGAACAGAATGAATCACTAATCTCAGCTGGCTGCCTTTGTCCTGGTTGGTTTACTTCCTTCTTTTCTGAAGGGAATTTTCTTTGAAGAGAAAAAAAAATTACTTTTAGATTACTTGTTACAGAACTTTTCTTGAAAGGGAGTTTTTTTGGGGGGAAATTATATGAATCTAATAGTGAAGTTCTTGTAAAGCAAAAATTCTACTCTTCATGTTGTGGACACTAACAAACAATGTAGAGAAAATCATCTGTGTGGAGACTGTTTATAAGGCACTTCAATGAAAACAAAATCTTTTCTTAATAAAATTGACTTGGGGGTGTGCCCCTAGCTTCTCTGGGCCTATGGTGTCCTCCTACCATGAAGGAAATTAGTTAGATAGTGTAATTGTATTCTATCATGCTAAGAAGAAACATAAAGTGAAAAGTACTATTTATACTAAAGTTTAAAATAAGATTTGTTCTACTGAGACAAAAAAATTCCAATTTATGAAACAATAAAATATGAGATAACTCAAGTGTTATAAGCATTTTACTAAAGGGGTTCTTGTCATAGCCAAGTCACACAGGATCTGTCAAAATGTAATGCGTTCACCAAATAGATCCAATTCACCAAAGCTGATGAATGTAACCATTTTGAAGCTCTTATACTGCTTCAATATGATCTCTTTGTATATATGTTGATCCACATATCAAAATACATCAGATAACTTGATGCCCTAGGCATTTCATAGACATTGTGCAATTTAATCTTCCTAACTTGGAATTTACAGAAAAGGAAACAGGGCAGACCACGGGACTACTGCTTGAACCCCACCTGAGTCCGTCTGATACAAGCATTTACGCTAAGACTGTGCTTTGCACACTCTGGTTCCATTAAGTTTTTACTTTGTCACAAAAAGAGACCTGGTCAAGTTTATTTGTTCTGTTAAAGGAGATTTTTGGTTTAAGTTCCTTTTTTCCTCCTTTCCCTCCCCCAACTCCTTCCAATTGTAGTGTTGTTTTCTCTTTTGTGGCTAGGTTTGATTTTTCAACCGACTTCTCAGGAAACTTGTGTTCATGTAAAACTGGAGAGCCAAAGCACTTCCTAACTGGAATAGACAGGTCTTATTTGAGGGTGTGGGGAAGGAGCCCGCCTCAGAAAGCCCCCAGAAAAGATTCTTTTATATATGTGCTCCAGGTGACATATCTCCATACCTCACTCTGTTTAGTTCATGTGAAATATTATTATGAATGTTTTTTTCTTTTCTAATGAAATCATAAAAGGATTTTACCTTCACTCTAGCTTACTTGTGAACATAAGTGATCGAGGAGACTTAAACGTCATTCTCCAAAAGCAATTAAATCAAATGGTTACTTACAAACTGTTGTCTTCCCAGTTTCCTCTAAATGTATAAGCAAATTGAAACCTGCCAAATATTAGCCTCAAAGATTAGTATTTTTCCTACATGTACAGAAGCCTTGGTACTGAAGCTGTGGCCTGAGAACAAATGATAATGGTGCTGAAGTCTTGGGAAGATTGCTTTTTATAAAAAAACTAATAATAATCTCATTCTTATTTTTTCTTTCTAACCTGCTATTCATTGATAACAGGAATATTAAGAGCTTTCTATTATGGAGCTGATTTTGGAAGGGAGAAATTGGCTGAATGGGATCTATCTGGATGGAATTTATTTTAAACTTTTTCCTATTGAATATTCTGCTTTTCTGATTAAGAAACATCTTGGGAATTTCAAAAGTTGTACACTGCTGGCTTCTTTCTGTCCCCATCTTCAGCAGCACATCGACAGTGCTGCTTTCTGTGTCGGGAGGCAGAGTTAAACATTCCCTTCGTTAGCTGCCACAATCAACCCAACTGTCTGCAGATGCACACTTCACACTGTGACACATCATCTTGATGGCAAATTCTTTTCATGGCTGTGAACTCTTCTGCTTAAACCACTTACTTCATTGACATAAACAGGATCTTCTTACCCTGGCCCAGCAGGAGATAGAAGAAGTCTTTTCAAAACATGTCTTTCTCTGCCACGGAGAAAGTGTGACTCCAGAAGGTTAAAATCGCACCATTTTGTAGTTCGGCCTTGGAATTATTCCAAAGTGCACACTATCTTGGGAACCAGGTGTGCAGTCAAAAATAGCTGCTTTCATTTCTATAACACTGAGAGGCAACAAAACTCATTTACATACATTATTTCATTTGATTCTAACAATAATCCTGTGAGGTCAGCAGGACAAAAACTACTATTGCTATTTTTCAGATTAGGAAACCAAGATTCAAATGTTACTGGTGTGATTATTTTAAGACAATGGGAACTAACAAAGAATGGTGAGCTGGGAGCACAGTGTAATTTCACGTGCATTCCCACAACTGCACGGACGACAACCCTGCAAGGACGTGGGACAAATCTCTTATTCCAGTACTTCAGGTAAAGAAACAAATAAATGAAGGGAACCTCTGTCTGTGTTTCTGCTGACAAATATCTCTACAGAGCTTTTGACAGGACACACTCCCCTTGTTACTGTCCCTCTTGGTGGGCAGCTATGTGGAGGGACAGGCCAGGGCCCTGGCTGGCGCGTTCTACTTACTGGCTCTAGGACTCCGCCCCCCCTCCCACTCACTTCCAAACCCCCCTAGACAGCCTCCACACAGCTGTGGAGAACAACTCAATCAGACATATTTTTATTGAGAATTTGAATAAAAGTCGTATAAATAACATTACTGAAATTTTGGAAAATAGAAAGAGAAAAAAAAACCCACCAAGAAGTCCCATGACCCTAACTAAACCTCACTTAGTATCAGGGTAAGTTTCCTCTTTTCTTTTCTTTTTTTTTCCTTGTACATCTGCTTTTCTATTTGCAATTGTAAGAAAATTTGTATACATTTTAATTTTGCACTGTCAGTAATTGCATCCTAAGGTGTTTATATTGTCACTACACTAGTCTTTTTAATGGCCATTCTATCAAGTAAATAAAATATCATTTACCATGACCCAATTGTTAGGCACATATGCTATTTCTGCTATTTCGTGGGTGTAGTTTTCTCCCTGTTTTGGATTGCTCCTCAGGATAGATTCCCAGAAGTGGGATTACAGGGTCAAAGAGCGTTTTTCTGGCTTTCGGTCTTGCCAAAACACTTTCCTACGGATTTGTCCTAATTTAAACTGCCACTGGTAAAATAAGAGATTCATTTCATTAGGATAATTATTTTGATTTTTGGAATTTTATTTTTTATTACTCTATTATTTAAATTTGTATATTGCTAATTATTAGTACATTTCAACATTTCCTCATTTTCATATTTTGTGTGTGTGTGAATGATCTGTTCATGACAGTTAGACTTTGAGAGTATTGTCTCACTGACTAGTTGAGACTATGAGTAGTTCCCAAAGCATGGGGGAAGAAAAAAAGCATAATTAAGAAATATAATAATTTCTAAAATCATAGTTAAATGACTCGGCAGTTTTCCTGCCTGCTGCTCCTTCTACATAATGTACCAGAGTTTGATTCGTGTATGTGATGTGGGAAGCAAGGTCAAAATCACATCAAGGTCCATCAGTTCAGTTCAGTTCAGTCACTCAGTCATGTCCAACTCTTTGCGACTCCATGGACTGCAGCACGCCAGGCTTCCTGTCCATCACCAACTCCTGGAGCTTACTCAAATCATGTCCATTCAGTCAGTGATGCCATCCAACCATCTCATCCTTGTTGCTGCCTTCTCTTGCCCTCAATCTTTCTCAGTATCAGGGTATTTTCAAATGAGTCAGCTCTTTGCATCAGGTGGCCAAAGTATTGGAGTTTCAGCTGCAGTACNCATATTTTGTGTGTGTGTGAATGATCTGTTCATGACAGTTAGACTTTGAGAGTATTGTCTCACTGACTAGTTGAGACTATGAGTAGTTCCCAAAGCATGGGGGAAGAAAAAAAGCATAATTAAGAAATATAATAATTTCTAAAATCATAGTTAAATGACTCGGCAGTTTTCCTGCCTGCTGCTCCTTCTACATAATGTACCAGAGTTTGATTCGTGTATGTGATGTGGGAAGCAAGGTCAAAATCACATCAAGGTCCATCAGTTCAGTTCAGTTCAGTCACTCAGTCATGTCCAACTCTTTGCGACTCCATGGACTGCAGCACGCCAGGCTTCCTGTCCATCACCAACTCCTGGAGCTTACTCAAATCATGTCCATTCAGTCAGTGATGCCATCCAACCATCTCATCCTTGTTGCTGCCTTCTCTTGCCCTCAATCTTTCTCAGTATCAGGGTATTTTCAAATGAGTCAGCTCTTTGCATCAGGTGGCCAAAGTATTGGAGTTTCAGCTGCAGTACCAGTCCTTCCAATGAATATTCAGAACTGATTTCCTTTAGGATGGACTGGTTTGATCTCCTTGCTGTCCAAGGGACTCTCAAGAGTCTTCTCCCACACCACAGTTCAAAAGCATCAATTCTTTGACTCTCAGCTTTCTATATAGGCCAACTGTCACATCCACACACGACTACTAGAAAAAACATAGCTTTGATCAGACAGACCTTTGTTGGTAATGTCTCTGCTTTTTAATACGCTGTCTAGGTTGGTCATACCTTTTCTTCCAAGGAACAAGCGTCTTTTAATTTCATGGCTACAGTCACCATCTGCAGTGATTTTGGAGCCCCAAAAAATAAATTCTGTCTCTGTTTCCATTGTCTCTCCATTTATTTGCCTCATGAAATGATGAGACCAGATGCCATGATCTTCGTTTTCTGAATGTTGAGCTTTAAGCCAACTTTTTCACGCTCCTCTTTCACTTTCATCAAGAGGCTCTTTAAGCTTGTAAATCAAGGTCCATAAATGATCCTAAACCTAAACATTTTCCCTGTCTTTATACTAGACTACTCTTCATATTAGTTAGCACAGAAAAAGTAAAGATTATACATCCTAGTATAAACCGAGGCCCTCCCTACACACTCTAAACCAACTGAGTTAACTTATTTGGGATAAACCAACTAAACGTGCTGAGCCTGTGTCTTCATTTATAGAAAGGAATAATAGTGATCCTTATACAAGTATGTTGGGATGACTGGGGAGACATATGTATATTACCTATGTATATTAAAATGTTAGACATCAGTAATTTTGAAACACAATTTAAAGAGCTAAGAACACTGGACTCTAGAAGCACCGACACAGGTACGACCTTCTCATTTTCTAATCACTGAGGACCCCAGCTAAGACCTATAGGGAACAAATAACATTTTCTTCTTCTATGTTTGAAGCTCAGTATTATTAAGAGACTTCACAAAAGCTACCAGCCCTTATTGTTAACAACTCGACAGAGACTGTAGGCACTGGACAATTGTGGTTTCAAATGGTAAATGTTTCTTCTTAACTCTAGACTCCCATGAGAGCAGAAACTATAAACTCTTCAATGTCTTTTGCAATGCATGGCACAGGAGGCATTTCATGAATATATACTTGCTAAATACAGAAACTAACCCTAACAGAGTAACTAGAAGTTATTGACTCCTGTCTTGGGCTAATCAACAGGCTGAATGAAGGAAATAAATTTGCTAAAGACATCTGTTTGAAGAAGAGTGGAAGTTAAACGACCTGACTTACTAGGGCAAAAAAATACATACAAATTTAAATACCAACTCTGCAATCTGCTTCCTAATAGCATTAAAGGGCCTCACTCTAGTGCTCTCAGCCTTTCACAACATATACAAGCAAAGCCTAAGAGGAATTAGCTTGTATTTGAAATCCCATCACTGTATCCTCTTGATATTCTTCAGGAAACAAAACCACTGAGCTGCACCAAGATAGCCAAATATTTTCATTTAAAAGCTTGACGTAGCGAAACAGAAATGTATGTACCAAGAACAGTGAAAGGATCTAGTCCATGGACATGCTCAAACATTTTAAGGAAAGCTATTATTTCGAGCATATGTCAAGATGATGAGAGGGGATGTAATGAATTACAGAAAAACCGGTGTTTATGCCTGAGAGGTCCCTGGGCTCTTCTGTACCTCCTGGAAATTGTTTATGTGCACAAGTCCTGTGATCATGGGGCTGTGATTAGCGGATGCTGACAGTGTGACAGCAGAGGAAAGCATGAATCACTGCTGCTCCATACAGGAGAAAGCTGAGCAAGATCAACTATGCCTAGAGAAGGACCTTTTCCACATTCTGCTTAAGTTCTGGTGACTTGGTGCTATGTATGGGACAGAATGGGGAAAGAGGGGGAAGACAGATGAAGGATGAATTTCACCATTTCTGGAAGTTCTTCCACTTCTTCCAATAACTCTCCTCTATCAAGAAACTATAATTTCTTAATCTGTACCTAACAGCTAATGACCTCCTGACTTTTTTTCATATTGATCCATCTAATTTTTTTAATTAAACTCCCCAAAGTGCTCAGCACTATATTTCTGAAATGACTCTAGCAATAGGAACATTCATGTCTCTTCATTCCATGCTCTCTCTGCATCAAGAATTCAAAATAAGACTGGGTAAATAAAATTTGGTAACTTTCCCAAATTTCTGGGAGTTATCCACCAATGAATTTGACTGGATGATTGAGACATAATAACATGTCATAGCATTAGAGATATTTTGTTATCATCTAGAAACGGTAGGAAAAGGTAGCTAGAAAAAAAGTCTTCACTGCACACAGGTGGAGAGGTCCATCTTTGGCAAAGTCTGTTCAGTCTTGCTTGGTTGAGATGTTGTTCTATCTTTAGCTACAAAGACCGAATACGAATCTCAGTTGAAGCAACTAACTAGAGAAAAAAGATGGTGATACACAACTGCCTAAATCAGTCAGAAGACACTAGTTCACTTCAAGTATTGACGTTACTTGATTGAAAAAAGACTTTGTACCTCTGAATCCCTTGAATTTGTTATGTCTGATTCTTTGGATGAGGGATGGTTATTCTGTATCTTACTGTCCACTCAAGAGAAGTTCTTGAACAAAAGCCGATGCACTTCCTGTCATGGACACCAGTGGTGGATTTGGGAGTATAGCTAGACTCATCTTCCTGCAGACCCTTCTCCTGTCTAGGTCTGAAAAGCTGACTCAGTTCTAGCCAATGGATGGTATGGTGGGGAAGACCCGTTAATGGCAGGTAACCGAGAAGAAAACCCCCTCAGGATGACATGAGGTGGGACAGTTAGAGTTGATGTCATCTTCTAATGGCTTTCCAGTGATTTCCTTAGAAGAAATCTGTCCGTGATCCCTCAGAGAGATGCAGAGAGAAAAAATAAAAAAAAACCTGGGGTTGGATGAGGGCCTTTATTCACAGCTGAAACTGATGAGGCCTCCTGGCAAAACCCCAAAGCACTTTGTTTCCTGTCTTCTCAAAGTCCTGACCTCCAGTATTTAAGGAACCAATAACATTTTCTCATTTCTTGAGTTATTTTTCTCATGCAACTCATGGCAGCTGTTTGCCAGCTCAGCATTCAGGCTAATTTGTTACAGAAAATGGGGTTAATGTGTGTTTACCAAGTTCTAAAGATTATCATAAAGGCCTAAATACATGTTGTGTGCAATCAAATTAAGTGTATAATATCTTCATCAGGCACATGTACTAGAACCTTGAGATCCAGAACACAATTTCTAGACGTGTCTCAGTTTCTCATTTGTTGTTTTTTATTTTTCCTTGGAAAACAGGATAGCACCATATTCTGATAATGATTTAACTTTTCTTTAAAAAGCTTTCTGAAAAGAAACACAATTTTTGTATTAACTATGTATTTGTGCTATTTTACAATATTTTTCTTCTATATCTATAGTAAATATGATATTCATAGGTGCCTCAGCAATATTAATTGGGTTGGGAGAAGATTCCCTGGAAAAGGAAATGGCAACCCATTCCAGTATTCTTGCCTGGGAAATCCCATGGACAGAAGAGCTTGGTAGGCTAAAGTCCATGGAGTCACCAAAGAGTTGGACATGACTTAGTGACTAAACAACAACGATCTTCCATATTCACTTGAGGACTGAGAATTTCTACCCAGATAATGGGAAAGAAAAGAAAAATACACAGTCTGATCATTTCTTCAAATATTAAAATTTTGCAAGTGCTAAGCCTGTATGTATCATGTTTACTATCGGCTTTCATTTGAAAAAAAAAATGTGATGTTCACATACAAGGGGAAAAAACTTATATTTGATTGTCCCACTGACAGCTAAAATCCACTGGAAACCACATACATTCACTTCCTTTAAAAAAAAATTTCCAGGAACTCTCTCAAAAGAAAGAGCCAAAAAGCTTCCCAAGCCATAGCCAGCCTATTGTTCCCTGGTCCTGTTTGGGGTTTTGTAGCATTAGTTGATGGAGGAAAAGTTATCAAGCTGTGGCAACATTTTCTCAAGTTTAAATCCTTCTCAAATATTGGAGTTGGGGTCCAGCTTAGGTATTCTGGTATATGATTGTATATATTTTTGTCCAATGCAACTTTCCATTTCTAAGAAGGGAAGAGGCTGGAACAGTATAGTAAAAGGATCATAAGCCTGCTTGGACATCAAAGAGTGCTCCATAAAACTCAAAACTCACATTTTGATGTTAAGAGTAAATGAATCAGAAACTTATGACTTACATATCCCTAAAAAACACACATGGACTCGAAGAAATAAGTTGAAAAAATATTCATAACACAATAACTTTAATATATTGCCTTCCAACATTTAAAAGAAACTAATTCCATACTTGTAGCAGAAAAAAAAGGATTTGCCCAAGATTTGTCTGGGCATGTATCTCTGCCATCCTTGAAGTATAGTGGCCTTCAAGAACTCAGCTATGACCCAAACCAATTTAAGCACTAAAGTACATAGTTTTCTTAACTAGTTTCTTTATTGCTTAATGTTTTCTTTGAAGAATAAGTGCTGAAAGATACTAATGGCAATGAAAAGAGTAAAACATAATAAGTATTCTCTGTCTTAAAAAACTCACTTATTCACTTTTCCCAACAAATATTTATTAAGCATCTACTATGTGTCAGGTGCTATTCTGAGCTCTAGGGACTCAATAGGAAATATAACAAGTAAGGCTCTGTATGTATGGAATTAACCATAACAGGAAACCCTCCCTTTCTTGCTACTGTTGTGAAGCAACTCTTTAGCTGTAGTCAAAAATTTGGATTTAGACATCTGGATGACTAACTTTGTGTCTATCCTGAACATGTGCAGAAGAGGAAGAATAAAAGGTCCTAGGGGACTCTAAGTGAATTTATGAGAGGCAAGCCTCAAGTTCACTTGGATTGGCTTTCTAGCAAAGATGCAGTGAACAAGATGATGTAAATTGATATGATTTTCAGAGAAAAGCTGATGTTATAAAAGAAAGTTATGATCTTTTCAAGGGGCTTATTTTAATCAGCTATAAATGATACAATTATACCTGACAGAGCACAGATCTTTAACCAATATAAATCAATTCAACAGGGCAAATACTTAGCATTTTATTTATTCCCAGTTCAAGAGAAGTGCCATGAGGAAGAGCGGGAGAGATCACAAGAACTAAAGAATAGCTTCATATATTACCCAGCACTTAGATGCCCTTGGCCTACATGTATACCCCATAACAGCAAGACATTAAGTTAGATATCCAACTTCCAAAAATTGCCCACAACTTCTATCTTAAATCACACATACTAACCCGACAATACTGCTGTTCCAAGCTCTGATCTCCTGACCCTCTATCTCCCTCCTTATATGAGTCTATCAGTGTTACACAGCCCCTACCCAAACAGGTACCCCATTCCCTCACCCTCAGTTGTTTGTATCTCAGCTTCCTACATGTTTCCTTCCCTGTTATAACCTTAATGCCTGACTCATAGTAAGTAAAATATTTTTTTGTTGGATGGATGGGTGAGCTTCCCTGAATAATTTCCTGACTTGAGGCTCCTGGACATTTCTGAAACTACAGCTTCCATGCAGATTCTTAGGGAGAGACCCTTGATAGATTTACCCCCTCAGTAAATTCCTGACAGGAGTCAATACAAGTAGATTCCATTATCAAAAGTGATCAGAGTTCAAATTCCAATTCTCCGTCCAGTTCTCTCAAATTCCAGTTTATGAGCTCTATTATTCTGACCACTGACTTTCCATCTCTGGGCCTCAGGACCTCATATTACACCTGTCTCCTCAGGCTGCTGAGGGTGGCATGTGATGGGTTCCTCAAAGCACCAAATACATGCTGAACTCTCCCTCTCCACCTTCCAATGCAAATTCAAGACAGTTTACCTTGGGAAAGGGAGGTTATTTAATTTACAATTAAATTTTACTTAAGAACTCTTAAAGTCAAGAGCTGAGAACAGCAAAGGGAAAGGCTGGGAGGTCTTGAGATAACTCTTGTAGACATTTTCCTAAGAACAGCTGTGCCTAAAGAGGGTTTCCAGGGAAACCACTGGAAGAGAGCAAGAGAAAGGGGAATAGAGTCAGTCCTAGAAGGCATTAAGGCTTAGAATATGTCAGGAAGCTGTGTCAAGACCAGTGGTCTCCAAAGTGCATGAGATGACCCAAGAGGATGTGGAAAGTAAGCAGCATTAAAGTCTCTACTTAAAATTTTTTAATCCAAGAAGAAAATCGTTTTAAAAATTAAGCTTTACCAGCATTTACTATACAGGTTGGCAATGGTCTCCTTCTCTTATCCATATATCAAGAGGTCAAGGCCTCAGTGACTGCTCAGGAAGGGTCCCAAGGGAGAGGGTTCCCTTGGTGGACAGTGGGACTGGGGCTTTCAATGTATTGCAGACCCCATGTGCCTGGTTAAGTGGGTTTATAGCTCATCTAGTCCAGTTTTAACTAAACCAACCTCAAAATAGACAGGCAGCCCAGAAAGTTTACTCTAAAGTAACTGTGGGTTGGAGATAATACTCATAATATGAGGATCAGCAAATAACAGGAAACTACAAAGCCAACACTTCTACTCCAAGTAAGACCTCTTCATCATCTATATTATGAGATCAAAAACTATAACTGTCTTGTCAGATCTGGCATCATATTAAATCACACTGCTCTCACTTAAAATATTATTAATAATATTTATCTCAGGAAAAACAAAAATATCTTTTGTATCATTGAACTAAGTGAATGAAATCAAAATTATGAATAAAACATTATCACAGTTATAGCTCATCCCTTCAAAAGTTACATATCATATATGCTTTATAAAATATATATCTTGATATAGTAAAACATGCATATATTTTATTCATCAATAAGTAGGCATACGCTAGAAGCACACGCTCCTAATTTTTTCCTGACAGGAATTTCCCCTGATAACTTGAGAGACCCTGCCCTTGAGAGCAGTTTGTACATGTACACACTGCAGGAAATCACCTGGCTGCAATGAGCAGAGCCCTGCAAGAGTGAATCGATGTGAGCCAAGCCCTGTCTGGGTTCCCGGAGACCACCAACAGTCAGGCCATGGGACAGGAGCCATGCTGGCAGGCTCCCCAGAGCAATCACGTGGTCAGCAACCAGGAGGGGGAGCAGGCAGGCTGACAAGCCCAGGTGAAGACCCACTAGAATTAGTGGACATTTATGGCTTTGTTTATACCCCTTACTCATGGAAAATATTTTGAGGAGGAAGTTAAAAGAAAAAATGGAATCTGGATTCTTGAACAGGAAGGGGGGGAACTTTCAATTATAGCAAGCAGTCTGGGGGAATGCAACAAGATGGGATTTGGAGATAAGAATACACAAGGGGCAGTGAGATAAGATGACTCAGCCGAGGGTGTTTTGAAGAATGAAATGAACTCTTATTCTAGCGAGCAGAAACGGGGAAGGAAGCTCCTTTGATGCCAGGATTCTCATTTTGAGACATAACAATAATGACATACTTCACAATGGCAGAAAGAAGTGCAGGAAAGAGGAGAGGTGGTGCTCAGGATTTAGCCTAGTTTAGGGACTAAGAAACTAGCATGCACCATTTTGGCATTTCCACGTAAGTTTTGAAAATATAAAAATATTATAAAATGGATGATGGAGGAGGAGAGAAAGCGTCCCTCTTCCCTGAGGAAGAGCCTATCTATCAGTTACAAGAAGCTCACCCTCACTATCAAGGATTTTCCTTCTCACTGTTGCAGAGTCTCGGTGGAAACTGCAGCTTTCCAGGGCAGCTCCCTTCTAACTTGTGACTTAGGAATCAGGCTGCCTTTATCTTGTGGCTCCATAATTTTAACCCATGGTTTCCAGGCCAGCTTGGCAAGGGAAGACTGGAGCTTAGGTTGCAGGGGCCTCCCACTGCCTCTGCCCAGAAATGGCACATATCATTTCTGCTCATGGTCCATCGGCCAGAAGTAGCTGGGAAATGTTGTCTCCCATGGGCCCAAGAAAAACAGGATACTGGTGAGCATCCAGATGATCTAAAAAGAGTATATGAGCACTCACTTTGAACTACATTATGAATTCACTGGAAAATCCATGAAGAATTTAGAAAATGTGACTGAGAGCATGAAATAAACAACCTATGTATTCTCAGGAATACTTTGCTAGAAGGTCTTTGTTCCCCATTAAAGGTGCCTAAGTTCCCCCTTTAATATCCTAGGGCAGAGCCGCATACTTGGGCAGGTAATCTTCTGTGTAAATCATCAGTAGTAATTACCGACTTCTCCCTGGTTCAAGAGAAATTTCAGTTTTTACTTAAAGGTTGGTACGGGGTTTCCAATAATTACTTTTTCGTCTCCAAATAACTTGTTAATAATTTTGCTTGGAGTCAGGGGCTGAATCAGTTCCCTGACTGAGGATTGTCTGTCACCTCATCATTTCTTGGATCTTTACCATTCTGTTCCATGAATTTCCTGTTTCCTTTCTGCAGTGACTGTTTCTATCCCCAGAGACTCCCCGTGTTCACTGACAACACTTGTGTTGTTATTGTTGTCGTTTAGTTACTCAGTAGTGTCAGACTCTTTGTCACCCATGGACTAAAGCCCGCCAGGCTCCTCTGTCCATGGGATTTTCCAGGCAAGAATGCTGAAGTGGGTTGCCAGTTCCTCCTCCAGGGGATCTTCCCAACCCGAGGATCAAACCCACATCCTGCAGTGCAGGAGGATTTTTTTAACCACCGGGCCACCACTTTAATCTTGACTGAGAACCTGCAGGATCCACTGGAACATAGGTCAGGTTGACATGTTAAAGGCAGGAACAGAATGACTTGGGTCGCCTGCCACAGAAAAGAGGAGCAAGACAGCACTGCTGGCGACACTCAGAGCTCCCATCTGGATTTCCCCACCGTGGCCTGTTTCCTAAGAATGTAGGGAGAAAATACCCCAGGAAAACTGAAGGTTTTCTTCATTGCTCATTCTTATGCTTGATTTGAGCCATTACAAGGGAAAGGCAGAGAAATGACTCAAATCCTGATTTCACAGGACTGTCCAAACCATCAGTGACTCCAGAGCCTGGATACCCTGAGGACTGGGGCACCCCAATCCACATACGGGGAAACGCAGAGGCAGCTTGGGGAGTTACAATGCTCATGTACAATATGGTGCTTTTCAAATGACTCCTAGAAATGCTCAATCCTTTGAGGAAAGTCCAGCACTTGAAATCCTGACCTTGGGGAGCAGGGGGTGTCATCTTCCACTTCAGCCACAAGCACTTCATTTTCCTTATCTATGAATTAGAGGTTTTAAAAAGTAGTAGTATCCAGTTCAAACAGTGGTTGCAAGGATTCAGTGAGATAATGCTTAAAGCAACAGTTCAGGGCTCAATCACTTTAATCTCCTAGTAGAATCAGTTCAGATGGCAAATACTCCTGAGCTGCAGGGTGCAATATAGGATTAAGCAGAAGACAGGAGACTTTTCCATTCTTATCTTTGTTCCTCTCTCTCTTTCTCAGCTCAGACCCAGCCTTCTCTTCCTTACCAACTTCTCTTAAATTTCATCATTTCACGAGATTAGCAAGAGAACTCTACTGCTCCAAACTTTAGAGAACCAAATGGAAAAACGAAATGAATAAAACTGAATTCAACCTAAGCAAGAAGAGTCAGGAATTTTACAACCCAACCCTAATAGAATGCTTTCTCCTTCCATACTGCAATCTTGCCCCTCTGATGGCATATTATGGGCAGTTTTGAAGTACAGGTAAAATGGGCTGCAGAGACTATAATCATGTCCACACGTGTCCTGAAGCCACTGTTTGACCTCGCCTCTTCAGAGGAAAACAAACAAACAAACAAACAAAAAAATATATATATATATATATTGCATCAAACTAAAAGTGCCAGGACCTAGACCTTTAATTATACAGCTTCTCTGGATAAAGGAGGCCACCACTAATTTTATATTGTCTGACAATTGCCTGCACAAGTACAGTTTGCAAGAGAACGGAGCAATCCCGAATTGGGTCATAAGGATCAAGGTCTGTGCCATTTAGTGCCCCCATCTAGGTAAACCAAGACGTGAATAACCTTATTTCCATCCTGTGAAACTGTAATAGTAATGATGAAGTAAACTTTCAATGATGCACATTGTAGGTTCTCTGGAAGACAGTCTATTAACTAGTAATCCACTCTGGTTATTCCACTCTGAAAACTGATTAGCTATTGATTCAAAGGAGAAGCTTACTCAGGGAACACTTCAATCAGAAACTTCTAGCAAGAATTAACTGTATAATAATACCCTCAATTTTTGTTTTGTATATGTTTATGAAGCTTTGGCACCATGAAAAGAAATGGTGACTCTTGACAGAGTGATGACCTAGCCTATAACTCAATGGCACAATACTTGTTATGATGTTTTATAATCATATATTTCTTATGATAAAAATAATCACTTTAAATGTAATCCTGGTTTACTGCAGAAACTTTGGGGAATATGATAAGGAGACTGAGAACTCATAATCCCACTTCTCAAACAATTACTATTCATATTTTGGTTTTCCTTCATTCATGCACATTGACCTGAATAGCTGAAACCACGCATATATCTTTGTATACTGCTTTTTAGACTTAATATTATATATTCAGCTGCTGCTGCTAAGTCGCTTCAGTTGTGTCCGACTCTGTGCGACCCCATAGACGGCAGCCCACCAGGCTCCGCCGTCCTTGGGATTCTCCAGGCAAGAACACTGAGTAGGTTGCCATTTCCTTCTCCAATGCATGAAAGTGAAAAGTGAAAGTGAAGTCACTCAGTCGTGTCTGACTCCGCGACCCTATGGACTGCAGCCTACCAGGCTCCTCCGTCCATGGGATTTTCCAGGCAAGACTACTGGAGTGGATTGCCATTGCCTTCTCCATATATTCAGCACTAACAGTCATTAAAAATCATCTGCTATGATCATTTTTACAGCTTTATTCCTTTACATTGAAGACCATGCTACTATTAGCATGCAAGTCTACTGCTACTTATTCATTCTCTTAGACATGTAGGGTGTTCCAAGTTTTCAGTACTTAAGCAATTGTGTGTTGAACATCTTTATGAGTACATTCCTATCAGCATTTTAAATTATTCCTTAAAACACACTTCCAGACATCAAATTATTGAGGCAGAATATATGAACACCTTATAAATAACTGTTTGTTTCTAACACATGGCATACATACAGCATCACAGTTATCTTTCTAAGGTGGGACAAAGCAGATGAGATTTAGGGATAAGAGTAGGGAATGGTGAGGAGGCAAATAGGAACCCCAATCTCTGGTTATTCTATGAAGCATTCTGGCATCTGCACCACCTAGTGAAACAGTATCCATTTACCTAGTTCCTGATGTGTAGGATGTTTTGACAGGACAGAGGGAAAAAAGCATGCTTCCTCTTCCCAGATAGAGAAGAGCCACTAGGCCCAAAAACATGGCAGGGGCATGTGGGTCTTCTACCTATGGGCCTCTGTGGCATCCAGAGAAGCCCTCCTATTCTCAGTCCCTCTGCTGCTGGAGAAGGGAAGGTACCCCTGGTTTACAATGCCCATGACGCCTGCCAAAGGACATCCATGCAGCTCCCACCTCTGTCCACAGAACTCCCAGCCTTTTGCATTTAATGCAGGAAGAAGAAATCAAGCAACCATTTGTAAATGTTTGGAGAAGACTTGTGCAAGTTTGGTGGGTATGTCCAGCCAGCAGAGGCAGCAGTCGCCTCCACTGGGATCCCCTACACTCACCCCTTAGGTGACGGAACACCTCATTCACACCTTTCATTTCTCAATTTGTTCTTTGATTTGAAATATATTTATTGGGTCCTATCTACCACCAGGCGGTAGCTTGGCAAAAAGGACTCAACAGTAAACGTGTTATCTGCCCCACCCACATAAAGCCTTTGAATCAAAGAAGCAATTCAACAAGCCACAACAACATAGAAGGACAGCCTGGGGTCGCAGAGGCTTCTTGTTGGGGGGGAGGCTAAGCAAGGGCCATAGAGTGACCCCAGGACACAAGTGCCCCAGGCAGCAGGAAGAAGGATCCACACAGTGCTGCCACTCCATCCATTAGGTGCTGGGGGTTTTCTCAGTGACCTTGCCTTGAGGGGCTCAACACATATATATTCAGTTCAGTCACTCAGTCGTGTCTGACTCTTTGGACTCAAAGAGTCAGACCTTGTGTGTGACTCTTGGACTGCGATCTCATGGACTGCATGCCAGGCTTTCCTGTCCTTCAACTCCTGGAGATTGCTTAAACTCATGTCCATTGAGCTGGTGATGCCATCCAACCATCTCATCCTTTGTCTTCCCCTTCTCCTCCTGCCTTCATCAGGGTCTTTTCCAATGAGTCAGTTCTTCGAATCAGGTGGCCAGAGTATTGTAGCTTCAGCTTCAGCATCAGTCCTTCCAATGAGTATTTAGGACTGATTTCCTTTAGGATTGACTGGTTTGATCTCCTTGCAGTCCAAGGGGCTCTCAAGAGTCTCAAGAATATATATATGCATATATATTCCTATGTCTAAATACATGTGTTCTAGATAATATCAACAGACAGATGTAATAGTAACCTCTAGGCTTACAAAAAAATCTTTTGACTCTGTTACTATCCCCCTTTGAATTTGGCTGAAGCCCAGTATTTGAACTGCGTTAAATAAATAGTCAAGGTTAGGGTAGGGGGAAGCAGCTGCATTCATAGCTCTCGCCCACAACAGAGAGGATGCACGTCCCTATTGAGTCCCTTCAAGGCAGAATGGCAGATCCCATTGTTTGTGAGCAGTGAGTCCATTCTTGGGCAAAGATGAATATGGAACGCAGGAAATGATGCTGAAAATTAAGTGGCTATTGCACAGTTGCCACAGGCAAAGCCCTCCACAGTCAGTAGGGATATATCCCCCCCATTGAAGAAGGTTCAATGGAGGATAAAGCATAATATGATTATGTATGTTGAGTAATCGACTTACTTCTCCTGAGACTGCAGAATCCTCCTCCTTTCTGTCTTCCTTCCATCCCTCTAACTGAACTGCATTAATGGATGTCAGAACAGTCCTTGCATTTTTTTTTTCCCTATCAGATCTGTTAAGAGGGGACGAAGGTTCCTGTTGTTAATTGTGGGGAATCTCCCACTCTTTGTTTTAAGGAAAGTTTAAACAAAATGATCACCCACTCTGAGGCTTTAAACAAAGTTCAAACAGAACAAAGTTCTCTTGCCAAGGTTTAAGGCAAATTTCCTCCGTCCAGATGGCTTCCTCAGGCAGGCCAACGTAAGAACCAAGACACTCAACTCTGCTGGCTTTTAATGCGGCTCCTTGATTGTTGCTAACGATCCCCAGCTGTTTGCCTTTACTGGCTCCTTCACCTCTACTCTGCTGGCCACATCTGAGGGGAAAGGGACATGCTTTGCCCCCAGAGCAACAGGTGGGCTCCTAAGTGCTGGGACCATGTACCAGGACAGGGGTAGAAAATTCATTTCCACAAAAACCTTTTTAAAAAAACTCAAGGACCATTTTTGATATTAGGTAAATAAACCTGATGATGGGAAATGCCACTAAAAAGTAAACCTGCCAAGAAGCCAGAGTGTGGCCATTATCCTGGGCAGCCCACCTGCCCTACTGAATGGTCCACACATTGATCTGGGCAGCAGCCTGGACTGTGGTGGTGGACATGAGTCTTCTGAGAATGTTTTAGGAACAAGTGCCCACCCTCTCCACTCTCCTCCCCAGCTGTGCGTTTTACGCAAGCCCATCACCTCTAAGACACATTCACCTTGGATCTGCACCAGATAGAGGGGGGATCATACCCATGTCCTGTATTGATTTAGTGCTTATTGTGAATGTCCTACGGATTTCTGTTAGCAAGTGTACTCTGAAGTCTTAATACATAAGCCTGCCTGGGGGTCCATTGGATTCAGACATTAAAAAGTGTTTCCTGATGACATCACCATATAGGGTGCACAAGTTTTCATCCTCAAATCCATTTTGTCTCTGTTTGTCTAAATTCCTTTTCTATGCCATATATCCTTTCTCCCCCAGATCCTATTTCTAAAGGGAAGCAAGCTTATTATCTTTAGCCTAAAATACCAATATAAGAGGTTGACATAGCAGGATTCTTATTTGCTTATTTTTTGATACTATTATGTTTTCTTTTTTAAATTTCAAGTGTTGGAAAAGAAGTTTGAGCTCCTGGTTCAGCTAGTAAACTCATGGCATGAGGCTCACAAGAGGCACAGAATGGTCTAGTGCAGAAGGATGCAGACTTTTCATGCAGACATGGATTGAGAGTCTGTTCCTTTGATTATTTATTCTCTGATCCTAGCCATATCTGGAGGCATATCTGAGCCTTTGCCTTATTCACCCATGAAACTGGAGGACATGTGCTGCTTTCAGGTTCATTGAGGGAATTAGGGGTAAAATATGTAAAGCTTCTAGCCTGGTGCCACATCATGGGCACTATGGGAACTATGATTAGATGTGACAAAGTCTTTACATTTAGTCACAATGTGAGCCAATTTCTTCCCCATAAGTGGCCATTTTGTCCACCAGGACATGATATGGAAAAGAGTAAATGGCTTGGTTAGAAAGCAATTGGAGAAGGCAGAGGCAACCCTGAACACGACTGAAGCGACTTAGCAGCAGCAGCAGCAGAAAGCAAATGGCCAGCAGATGCAAAGGGGCTGGTGCTCCCACAGTGACCCTGGGGAAGCGGCACACCCAGAGTCTCTCCAACTCCCTTCTCCAGTTTTCTATGCCTTAGAACAGGTCACTAGACCTCAACTCCACACCTATTTCTAATTACAATTAAACTATCAAGCTAGTAGGCTGGCAAAGGTATAACAATACTTTTCAGACTTGACCAAAGATTAGAGCACTGACTTGTATACTTGGTGCCTAGAATATACCTAGCAATAGGGAAGGCACACAAATACCACCCTGCCCAGAAAAAAGAGACCCTCAGATGAGGCTTCCTAATACAGACGCCAATTTTGCACTGACCTTTGCTCACTGCAAATGATGTAAAGACGTGATGTAAAGACTTGACTGTCTCCCCACTTGCTGGTATAAGGCCCTTATCCTGTCTGTCCTACATGTGTCCTAGAGTGACAGCAATTAGAAGCAGGACCCAAATGCTGTCCAGAGTCCTCAACAGTTACAGATTATAAAGAGGCTTTTTGACAAAAGTGAGAGCAAGATGGAAGCAGGAAGCTTTACTTTCTCACATTAAAACATGAGATAAGCTCTTTACGGCCTCCTCATCAATGAGCTATTGATGAAATATGTCTCAAAACACTACAGGCAAGTCTAAAGAAGTATGCCTTCCTGCCAGAAGGACAGCTGGGTAGTCATTGCCAAAAGAGAAGATCAGGCGAAGTCAGCTTAAAAGCAGCTTACTCTCTATACAACACACAATCTCCTATATACATGGCCACTAACAAACACATTATAGATTTCACAAGTTTGTATCTTTCAGACTTTCTTCAAGTTTTCCACCTGACTTGTCTTTAAAGAGGATTATGACAAATCAATGCATGTGTGTATGTCCCTCTTTGATGGCAAAGCAGAATTATCACTGGTTCCTTTTCCTAATTCAAAACGTCCCTCTTCAAGGGATCCAGAGGTTTCAGGCATCTGTTGAACCCCAAGAAATCTGCATTCTATTCCAAAGAACAACAACATGGTATTAAGTTTTTGTGAATATAAATAAAACATTATGTAATGATGAACCAACAATAGTAGTAAGTCCTCTAACACAAAATAAAACAACAGCAGCTGCAGCCTGGAACAGGTGGTGAGGAGCCATACCCAGAAATCAGAAACAGCCTTTCTGCTGAATCAAGGCCTAAGAACCACCCCCCTCCTCCGCCCTGCCCCCGCTTCCATCTCTGTGGCTTGGCCAGAAGGAGGTCTGCCCCTCTGCACAACAGCAAACACAAAACCAAAGAGAGATGGTGCTATGAAGCATCATTTGATCCATTTTCCTTTCCAGCTTGGCC
Organism: Neotragus moschatus; assembly: GCA_006410615.1. Lineage (NCBI taxonomy): Eukaryota > Metazoa > Chordata > Mammalia > Artiodactyla > Bovidae > Neotragus > Neotragus moschatus. The sequence goes on along the minus strand of SJYA01001352.1, from coordinate 838,351 downwards.
AGCAGCACTGGATGGCATCCTCACAGGACCAGCTTCTCTGCAGGTTCTGGCACCATCAGTGACTCTAGCCACTGCCTCAGCACACATAGACCTAAACATGTACACATCCTTAGCTGAGATATTTCCAAAGATCTGGCTTGGCCTGATGTTTCCAAGCCAAGCTCTGGTGTCCACGTACCAAGGCCAGCAGGATATGGTGGGAAGTCTATAGGGTGATGTTTCTTGGAGAGGGGCGTCCAATATCACAGACCAGGAGATCATAGCAATGGTCTTAAGAGAATAATGTTAAGCTTATCTTCTGACAGTTATGTTGTTAGGGAAAGAGCTTCTTTAGGTCAAATGCAGCAGATCAGATCAATTTTTCTTGGAAAATGTTGGAGAAGAGAAGACAGGTTCTCCTCTGTGGACCTTAAGCTGTGTCCAGTACAATGCAGTTTCAAGAGTATTACTTTCTTTTCATTTGACCTATTTTTTTAAATCTTCAAAGGCAATTATAGGGTACTTCCCCAGTGGCCCAGTAGTTAAGGGTCCACCTTGCAAGTCAGGGGACACAGGTTTGATCCCTGGTCGAGGAACTATGATCCTACATGCCATGGGGCAACTAAATTTGGCACACCTAGAGTAAGCTCGTGTGCCACAAGGAAGACCCAGTATAACCAAAGTTTTAAAAATTAATAATAATAATTTTAAAAGCTAATGAATAAAAATTTAAAAATAAAGCCAATTATAAAAACAAATGATTTTAATGTCATCAACTTTAGGGAAAAAAAAAATCGATCATGTAACAGTGGCAAATAATAACTTTGACTAGACCCTTAGATAACATTGAATTTTAAAGGCATAATCTGCCACTTGTTGAGCTATTGAATGAGCAGATCCTTTGTAATCAATTCTTTTAGTCATTTTTTTTAAAGACTGGGTTAATGTGCTCGCAGGCAAGAAACTGGTATGCTTCATGGGCAAGTCTGCAAGTCCAGTGGGCCTGCACAGTATCAGCTGCGAGGGTGACAAGACCAACAGCTTAGGCTGGCTTCCCAGGGGAAAGGCACGATGCAGACAAACGGCCCTGGATGACACAGGTGCATGTGCACCTGTGGCGGGGCGTGAGGACAGACGAGGGATTACAGACCCAGCCCCGAGACAGAAAAGGCAAGGAACGCTCCCCTCAGCAGTAGAACTGAGAGTTCTGACGCAGCAAGTTTCCTTCCTCCTTCCACCGCGGCTCCCTGGGTCACTAGAACTGTGTGGACAAAGTATTTGTCTTGGGGCTTCTGAGTGACTCTCTTCCTGTGGAAGAAAATGGAGCTAATAATCCAGTGGTAATAACTGTTAGGAGCACTTACTAAAATAAGTGAATATGCACTAGTCGGGCCTGTCCCCCTCCACCGACAAAGGTCAGCATGTAGTTGGAGGAAGAAAAGCAAAAGGAGGGAAGAGAAAAGAGAGGGGGAAGACAGGCTGTTCCAAATCAGTGTTGGGCCACAGCCAATTCTTAGCCAAAAACCAGGAAAACCTTCTTGAAGATTAAATCTTCTCATGAAGTCTATTTCCCCAGCGCTCTTTCTTTCCTCTCTCCTCTCTTCCTTTTCTTCTCCTCACTGCAATTTTTCTTCTCTCTCTTTCCTTTGAAATCACCCAGAAGATTTGAAATGGCTTAAAAGTAATCCAAAAAACAAAAATTGTAAATATAAATTATGTTAGAAATTCAGAAGCAAGGATAATATATATTAGAACAGAAAGTTGAGCCAAAGGGAATTAACAAAGCATAATTGCAGGTCAAGGATCTCACAACTATGCAAATCAAGCTCCATATAAACAAAAAAATAAATAAATAAACAAAAAAAACTGACCCTAAAAGAAACAGAAGAACTGAAGAGAACCTTTTGAAACAGTAATTGGCAGTCTCAGAGACATTTAATGTTAGGTCCACTGTGGAAAAAAAAAAAAAAAAAGGTTAATATAAAAAGGAGAGATTAGAAAGTGTAACACATCTTTATAAAAATTACAAAATATGTAGACACCAAACGAGTAAGTTAAGTGGGGCAAAGACCAAGTTGGGGATCTATACAGTCAAGTTCAGATTTCATCCCAGCACATAGAGCACAAATTAAGAGATAGACATGAGGGAAAAGAACACCGGTGGGAGGATACATCTAAGGAGTCCCTTTTCCATTTAAGGGAAAGACTATGTAAATATTAAATCATCAAAAGAAAAGATAAATTTCACCAAGCTGGGGAAAAGCACAAGTCCTAAGAATGAAATGGCCCTACCAGTGAGGGACAGATACAGTTTTTACAAGATCGACACCAAGATAAACATTGTGAAGTTCCAAAATTGTTTAGAGAAAACTCTAGTGGGTTTCAAAGAAAAGAAATGGATTATCTGTAAAAAATGAGAATCAGAATGACATCAGACTTCTCATCATTGTCTTACATGCTAGAAGAAGCAATGCCTTCAATTTTCTAAGGGAAATGCATTTGAATCTAACATGTCGGTGCCCTACTAAATTGTCAATTAAGGACTAAAAAAGGTATTTTTAAACATGCAAGAACCAAGAAATCTTATTATCCAAGAATTCAAAATGAATACATTATCCAAGAAAGTATAACAGCAACACCAAAAAAAAAAAAAAAAGATTTTAAAAGGAAGAAAATGACAAGAAAATCAAAAAAAAAAAAAAAAGTACAATCTTAATATGACCCAGGAGGTGTAAAAGGAGCTGAAAATAATTAAAAGAGAATCCACTGGACCTTGACACTTAAGACCATCTATTCTGAGAAGCAAGATTTTCAGTGACACGGGATTACTTTTCCTTCAAAATAGGGTGAATCACACGACTTAGTTTTTGCTATTTGGGGGGCTTAAATTTTTAGATGTCTTTAGAGCAGTAACAGAAGAACTTAATTTTATTAAAGGAAAAAATGTAAATGACATAAACCTTGACAATTTTAAAATGATAAAAATCAGAAGTTGAAGCAGGAAAGGGAAGTGAGAGATAGTAAAATGCTTGATTCCTCATAGAGGATGTAACGCATTGTATGTGTTTGTGTGTGTTCAGTCATGTCCAACTCTTTGCGACGCCATGGACTGTAGCCCACCAGGCTCCTCTGTCCATGGAATTTTCCAAGCAAGAATACTGGAGTTAGTTGCCATATCCTGATCTAGGAGATCTTCCCAGCCCAGGGATCCAACCCAAGTTTCCTATGTCTCCTGGATTGGCAGGTTAATTCTTTACCACTGAGCCACCCGAGAAGCTCTGTAATATGCATTAGCAAATAATAAAGCAGGAAAGAAATTTCAAGTGTGACTATGTTAGGTAATGAAACAGTGAGTTTTAAAAATGGCCAAATGAGGACATGCCTCTCTTCCCTCTCAAATACAAGAAAACATAAAGGAAATTGAAAAGGTCTAAGCCTATAATATCAAAGAGAACTAATTAGAGAAGAACTATCAGTACATGAGGACTTTCCAAAAGTTTCTGAAAAAAATGGATGACGTGCTGATAAATTAAAATAGGTGAAGGAACCTCAGTCAATTATTCCCGGGGAGGAAGTCGCCATAGAGGAAGGAACAGGGTATCCCAGGTGTGAACAGATGAAAACAAAGGGCAGAATGAGGAAAATGGTGAAAACATGAAGACTAATTGAAAGTCTTAATCCAGAGGAGTTACTCACCCCACCGCATTCTGTCCCTACTCCTATATCCAGACTGTCAGACAGTTACACGTTACCCCCAAATTGTAGCGGGTTTTGCTAAAGAAACTAAATGAACTCTCAGAGGAGAAATAAGGAAGCTAACAGAAGTTCCACTCACTCTGACCTTTAAAAGGGACATGTAGGATAAAAGGTAGCTCCCCACCCTTTCTCTCTAAAGTGGACTAGCACCTCAATCCACAGAACTGCCAAATGGCCACCACACACAATCCCCTCTATTCTCAAACTTAAATTTGAATAGATAGATGTGCAATTGAAGCATAAAATACATGCAGAAAAAAATGAACAGATCAATAGTGTACAGCTCAATGTAAAACCACAGTGAATACACTAATTTTGCTGTTATTTAGTCACTAAGTCATGTCTGACTCTTTTATGACTCCCATAGAATGTAGCCCACTAGATTTTTCTGTCCATGGAATTTTCCAGGCAAGAATACAGGAGTGAGTTGCCATTTCCTACTCCAGGGGATATTCCATCAATTACCACCTATATCACCTAGATTTTAAATATATATATATTTAAATATACATATATTACCCAAACCTCAGTGTTCTCCGTCATGCCCCTTTCTAGTCACAACTGCTTCTCCACAAAGAAACCTGGCAACCAGATTTGTTCTTCCTACATTTGAATTTTACATGAATGGAAGCATGTAATATGTACTTTCTGACTTTTTTCACTGCATATTGTGTTCATGAGATTCATCCATGAGTCTATGAAGAAAATACAGATGTGGTCCTGCCCTCATGGAGCTTACCCTTAAATGTGTGGAAACACTCAACAACAAGCAAATAAGAAAACCAACAAAACTATTTGTTATGCAACAACAGAGTTTTGTAATACAGAGGGACCAGATAGCTTCTTTAGACTGAATGAATGGAAAAGTCTCTCTGAGAAAATGACATTTAAACTGAGATAAAGCACCAATCATGATAAGGAGAAAACCATGTATAAGGGGCTTCTCTGGTGGCCCACTGGTGAAGAATCCACCTGCCAATACAAGAGACACAGACAGGGGTTCGACCCCTCATCCAGGAAGGTCTCACATACTGTGGAGCAACTAAGCCTGTGTGTCACAACTGTTGAGTTGAGCCTGTGCTCTAAGCTCTGGGAGCCACAACTACTGGAGTCCCCTTGCTCCACACCAAGAGAAGCCACCACGATGAAAAGCCCATATACTGCGACTAGAGAGCAGCCCCTGCTCACCGCAACTAGAAAAAGGCCCACACAGCAACAGAGACCCAGCACAGTCAACAATAAATAGAGATTTTTTAAAAGACTTCCTTTTAAAAAAATCAATAGATAAGTAGTAGTGTAGAATATATAAAAAGCTCCCTTCTTCCCTCCTTAAACACACACACACACACATATATCAATAAGAAAAAGACAGTCAAAACAATAAAAATTGGGCAGTAGAACGGAACAGTCATTACATAGAAGAACATATCCAACAAATACATCTAATACATAAAAAATCAATACATAGACAAAACACGCTCAAATTCATTACTAATCAACAAAAATAACAATTTCAGCCATCAGAGACTTAAAAAAGAAAGAAAGAAAGCCCCACAACTATTTTACCAAGAGTCAGGAAAAATATAAGAACAACTAGAACTTTACTATGCTGATGAAGGAGTGTCAGTTGGTGCAGCTGATATGGACCAGGGTTCTTGGCCTTCCCCAATCAATAGAAATTAACTAGAAGCCAGACAAGAAATTCAGGCAAGGCTTTACTGGGACTCCTGGTGCAGCAGTGGGAAATAAGAGCTAGTAAGTTTCCTTTGTTCACCCCAGGGGGTTTGCGGGGGGCAGGGAGAGGGGGCTGTGAGCTGGTTCCTTATATAGGGTAAAAATAGGTGGTGTGTCCAGGGGTGGACTGGAGGGGTGGCTTAGGTAGTTTGCCCACCCTTTAGGTGCTGTTGAGAGCAAGGGGCAAGCACAGCACCCTGCTTTCGCTCCCAATACTCTGTTTTAGCTCTGGGCTCTTCAGAAATGGCAGTTGGGTTTTTTGGTCTTTTTGTGTCTTTTGTTCATAATGTGCCCCAACTGTGCATGCATGCAGTTATTTTTAGTCTCTTATAGTTTCTTTGTAATTTGTAGCTCCAGGAGATGTTTGTCCAGGTGCAAGCACTGCAGCACTGCAGGAAAGGGTCCCAGACTGTCTCACAATTATTTGGAAGACTGTTTGCCATTATCTTCTAAAGTTGAATTTAAGCTAATCTCTGACCAGAAATTTCATTTCTATTTACATCCAAAAGAAACTCGTCATATGTGCACCACACGGGGTTGTTTTTTTTTTTTAATGTTTATAGTTGTTCTGTTTGTAAAAGACAAAAATTGGAAAGAACCAAATGACCAGAAACAGAAGGTGAATAAACTGTGGCATATTCATAAAAGAGGATGTTGCAGTATCCTGCAGTGAGAATTAATGAAGTGCTGCTACACAAAACTTGAGGGAAAAGTCTGCCTCCAAAACCCTCTTTTTGTTCTTTCTGAACTTGGGGATTCAAACTCCTGCCCTCAACTGAACTGGGAGTCTCTGTCTCCAGTTCTGTGCTTCCTGGCTCTGGGTCAGTCACGGGGAAGCCACGCAGACGTTCCTTTTTCCACCCACCCCCCGACTCGTGCACTCACTGGCAGCCAGTTAAGGTCTTCACACTCCTATTCCTCAGTTTTCTGGTGGTCCTGACCTGAAGGAGTCAGGGGGACAATCCATGCCAGGATAGCCCACGTCCCTCACCATCGCGTGCCCAGCACTGAACAATGCCTGACACAAAGAAGGGGCTCAATAAATATTTTCTGAATGAAAGGATGTTCAGTCACTGATGTCTCTATGACATTCCATTTGGGATCCATTGAAATCCAACTGCTTGAAGAAGTGTACCATCTGTGTAAGGGGCTGAATTCAGTGGTGGCTCAGATAGTCTCATTCGTCACCAGGTGACATGCTGCTTTGCTGATTTTGCATGCACACGCACCCACACAAACACCATCAAAATTTGTTTTACTTTCAGCTGTCTTTTTGAATTTAAATATAGGATAGGCAGCTTGTTTTTCCCAGGCAAGGATGAATTAGATTTGGTTTCACTTGGTTTGTCCTTATAAATGGACACTTCTCTGTTTAGGAAGGTGCTCTAAGGCCCTTAAATGCAGATAGTTTAAGCAATGATTTGAAGAAATCTTACTCCCACAGGACTTTCTTATCTCCTAAATGGTATCTTTTCCTTTTTGTGTAAGGCAGACTGTAAGCTATACTGAGATTCAAAGAAATGAAATAGGAAATCCAATTGTAGAGTGAATTTCAATGAAAATCAGCTAATTAGTAAATAAATGGCATGACTTTCTGACACCTTGGTAGAAATAGAATAGAATAAATAGAATTCTAATGATAATATCTAGCAGCTACCATATACTAAGAATGTATTATATGCCAGGCAGAGGGTTACCCCTTAACTAGATAAAGGCAGGATAAATTGATTTTATCAGGGTACTAGATCCAGCCTAGAAGAATTCAGTTCTTACATGGAATAGATAATACAATAGTTGGTGTCCTGGAGTGAACTGAAGTCAGAACGACTGGTTTCCCCTTGTCCTTGCTAAAATTACTCTGCCATAAAATTGGCTATTGGAAAGTCCTAAAATTCTGAGAAATCACAGGAGATACAAAGATGAATGTAAGATTCAGTGCCTGTCTTCCAGTTGCTCACCATCTTGAATAGGAAAGACAATGTGTGTTTGTGTTCAGTCACTCAGTCATGTCTGATTCTTTGCAACCCCACCCCCTGGACTGTGGCCTGCCAGGCTCCTCTGTCCATGGGATTATCATGAGATTATCCCAGCAAGAATATTGGAGTGGATTGCCATTTCCTCCTAAAGGGGATCTTCCCCACCCAGGGATCGAAACCACATCTCTGGCAGTTCCTGAATTGACAGGCAGAATTCTCTACCACTGAGCCACCTTGGAAGTCCCTGAGGAAGACAATACATAAATTTGATCAGGATGCGAAGGACTAAGAAAGACACAGTGCAACGTATTATGATAGCCTGGGCTTAACTAAGGAAGTGATGTCTAAACTGGGTTCCTGAAGGAGGAATAGGAGTCTGGAAGAAACACTCCTCCCAGGCAGAGGGGTCAGCACATGCCAAGGACTAGCTGTGGGAAAGGGCATCCTACATGAAGAGAACTGAAAGCAATTCAATACTGCCTGGAGCATACAGTGTGTGCGGACATGACAAGACTTGCTATCGAGACGTAAACAGAATCCAGACCACGAGAATTTTTAAGCCAAGCTGAGCAGTTTGGAATTCATCCTGTGGACCATAGGGTGTCACTGAAGAATTTAAAGCCAGAGAGTGATTGATCAGATTTGTGTTTAGAAAAACCACTTTTGAGAGGTGAGACTGAGTGTAGGGGTGGGTAGTGATTTCAAGAAGACCATGGTGATGACACGGTAATCAGCCAAATCACTTATTTGGTGATAAGCCAAATTAGAAACATTCAGTTCCGTTAAGTTCAGTCGCTCAGTCGTGTCTGACTCTTTGCGACCCCATGAATTGCTGCACANAGTTCTAACTGTTGCTTCCTGACCTGCATATAGGTTTCTCAAGAGGCAGGTCAGGTGGTCTGGTATTTCCATCTCTTTCAGAATTTTCCACAGTTTATTGTGATCCACACAGTCAAAGGCTTTGGCATAGTCAATAAAGCAGAAATATATGTTTTTCTGGACCTCTCTTAGGAATGGAGAAAAAAAGATGAAAATCAAGATGAGAGGGAAATAAGAAACTAAAGATGACTCCTAGGTTTCCAGATGACTGTTCTAGAAAAGAGTGTTGTACTTTGCAATATATAATTGGGGCTTCTCTTGTGGCTCAGTGGTAAAGAATCCACCTGCCAATGCAGGAGACATGGGTTCAATCCCTGGGTAGGGAAGATCCCTTGGAGAAGGAAATGGCAATCGACTCCAGTATTCTTGCCTGGGAAATCTAATGGACAGAGGAGCCTGGCAGGCTACAGTCTATGGCATTGCAAAAGCATCAGACATGATAGCAACTAAACAAGAAAAATATATGATTAAAGATGCTTCCAAGTCAGGAAAGAACCATTCATTTGTTTTTCAAAACTTCAAATTCTGTTAGTTACAATTATAGTGCTGCTAGTTGGGAAGATCCCCTGGAGAAGGGAATGGCAACCCACTCCACTATTCTTGCCTCCCACAGTGGAGCTTGGTGGATAACAGTCCACGGGGGTCACAAAGAGTCGGACATGATGGAGTAACTAACATAACATAATATCATCAGGGGGCTTGACCACAGTTAAGAGGAAGCTCAGCACTCCTATTTCTTGTAGTGGGGGAATTTATGAGTTTCCTAGTTCATTTCATCTAAGAGGAAAGAGCACTTGAAAGGCAGTTAACCAGAGGCACCAACTCATTACAGTCTAGGGAGAGACCTAGGGAGAGGCAAATTAGTTGTTGGTCAAGGAAGCAAAGGGAGAACTGAATAGAAGAGAATGATTAATGTCAATGGGATGTCACCAAATGGGCACCATAGGTGAGAGTGAATTCAGGGTAGAAGCCAAGAATCAGATTTGATAGGATGAACTGATTTGTTGAGAATTGATTGACCAGATGTAAGGAGAGGACCCACTGCTGAGATCCTGTAGATTAGTAAGTTGGCTCAGAAATATCACAGGTATAACTCAACCTGCTTCCTGTTTGCTGTTAGCAAACTGGGCAGAAACACTTGGAGATGCTCTCAAGCAGTTAGCAGAACTTCCCTGCCTTCTATGGAAAGCTGCAGCTCTTATACTAAGTGGTTGTTTGCAAACTGAACTAAGACTAGAACTAGAGATGCTTAACAAACCCTAAACCAGCCATCTCCTACAATAGGCTCATAAGGGAGGTATACTAAGGAAAAGCACAAACAAACATCATTATTTGTAAGCCTTCTGACTTGATGCCTACTGTTTTCTTCTGGTAAAATGGGCTGGACCAAGTGAAGACAGAAGTTTCCATTTGCCTAGAAGTGGTGTTCTGAGGTCTGGACAAGTTCTCTAGTTTGGGCATTAAAACTCCCTACAGAGGTGAAGAGGCATTCTTAGAGGTATCCAAGTTCTCAACAGGAATTTTTTTATTCCGAGTTTCCACTTCAATAATGACTGTAAAAACTAACATAAATTTATTTTGGGTTAACTTCATGACCTTCTTAAAATCCAGTACTGCCCAGTAATGCCAGTGTTATCTTTGTTTCTATTTAAAGGCACACTGGTGACAGGTAGTACTTTTTTGTCCTAAGCTAATGAGGTGGGGGGAGGGACAGAAAATGTTCAGTAGAAGTGATTCTCCAGGTGGAGTACCCCTAAGTACTCCAGGAATGTCGAAGCACTAGGTAATAAAGTATAGTGAGTCGCTTGGTAGATAATATTTCAAATGGTATGGTAAGTCTAAGGGACAGTAATACTAAGAGCAGTCAGGAAGAAAGCTGCATACTGCTTTCATAAATGACAAAACAAGCCTGTCTTTGTCAGAAATGCCCCTGGGGAAACTCAGAAGACATAGGCAAGGCAAGCAGGAGGAAAGGTCTTCACACAGGGGTGACTGATGGGCCCTAAAATGCATCAGAAGCTAGAGTCCACACAGGGAGAGGAAGCCAGAGTTCTGGACAGAACAGAAAATGAGAGGAGAAGGTGCTTGGGAGGCCTCAATACAGGGTAAGAACTCTATCTTAAAGTTTTGAGGGAAGGTAGGATTTAACTTGATTCTGTTTTCTCTGGGTTTCTACATTCTTCTAGGTGCTGTGGATTCTGATACAGAATACCTAGGTTTGAGCTGCTTTTCTCATGACACTTACAAGGCTGAGGTCACATTTATTATTAGGTTGGAAAACTTTTATGAGTTGTCAGGTTCTGCTTGTGTAACAAGGAAAAGCATCCACCTTAATGGCACTCCCAGGCCAGCACTAAATTTGTTCATTTACTCACTCAATTTACTGGCCATCTAGTCCATGCTTGCCACTAGGATATGTTGTTGTTCAGCCATTACGACAGTCAAGGACAGGAATGGGACGATCCCTTCCCCCCCACCCCACGCCCCAGGCAGCAGCTCTCTATCATCTAGCAATCTAACGGTGGACACCACTGGACCAGGATTATGCTATAAAAGCTCCTCCCCATCCTGACACTGCATTTATTTTTTAAGTAAAAATAATAAAATAGATCCCAATGTACTGGTAAGGTCTGTTCTCTGGGCCCTCCCCATTCAAAGTAAGGCTCCTGTTCTGACAGCAGCAGCACCTGGGAGCTTTCTAAAGTGCAGAATCCAGGTCCCATTGCAGACCTGCCTTGTCTGAATCCGCATTCTGACTCCAGGTGATTTACATGCACATCAAAAAAGTAAGGTTCTCTTATGCAGTTTCAAGAGAAACGGCTGCCTTTTATCCATGATGATAAACCTGCAAATATTTTATAGGTACTCTTTTTTAAAAATCATTTAGATTTCATCACAGTTTCTCTGGATGAGCCCTATTTCAATGAGTCTCAAGCCGGCCAAGAAAAGTGTGTCTGGTAATAATCTAAAAATAAAATTCTCAAGTTCCCTTTATAACTTCTGCATTTCTCATACTTAGTTTTTTTTACTTTTACTTCCAAACAGCCTATTGAAAGGAAAAAAGTCTCAATCGCTATGACTTTTCTTGAAAATTTTATGAAACTTCTAACCTTGGAATTCAGGTGTTTAGACTATTTATTAAGATTGTCTAAAATAATAATCTTAAATCTGATTTACGCATAAAACCTCTAGACTGAATCCTTAAAAATTAACAATGTAACTATCAAAAAAGTTTTCTATCAATTATAACACAGGTATGCATTCCTTTTTATCAACTATAGAGAAAATCAAGGGAGTTCATGAGAACTTTATATAGATTTATATTTATTTGGGGGGATGGGTGAGAAACAGAGAGGGAGAGAAACTTTGTGTACCAAGCAATGTTAAATAAAACTATTTTAGGACTCTCCTTCTTGCACAAACAGCAAGGAAAGTAAGAACTGTTTAGAAACCACTTTATCAGTTCCAAGAGCGTCACTACTTTAATATCCCACTCTTCTTCCTCAGGGCTTTTCCCTTTATTTGTCCAGTCACCTAAAAGGCTTTCCTTTCTCTCTGGTTGTCAAAACTCTGATTCCCCAAGGTGTTTTTTTATTTCTTTCTTTTTCTTCTTTCCTGGACTTTTAACACTAGCACTCCCATACAGATAGCATCACACTCCTAACCCACAGGTTCACACATTCAACCTTGTCATTCTTGCTGCTAAAATGCTAGTCTCTAAAAGATGTGAAATTAGATATAAAAAATATTTTTTATATTTATAAATTATATATTAAATTATAGATATAAGATAATTCTGAGCACATAGTAATTACCTAATAAAAACACATTTGTGGATTGGTCAGGCTAGATAAAAACTCCACTTGCATTGAATAAGCAAGGATATGAAAAGTGTTCACATCACTTAATTTAAATGAAGCTGAAAATTATTGGAATTAATAAGATTCACAATGAACACCTGGCCTAAGGTTAAGAAATTTAGGGGTTTCACAGTATTTGGTTAACTCTTTTTTGGTTCAGTTTCCCCTTCAAATTGGTTAAAGAACTAAAACAATTTAAGAAAGGTTCTTTTCAAAGTGTTTCTGTGCCCACAAATCTTACCAGTATTAGTAACAACCTTACGAGCACAATCAAATGGAAGCTATAAATAAAAGGAACACAGTCTAATAAGAATTCACAAGCACATGTTGACCTCTAAGAAGACACAGCTCAACGTGAAACTCTGTCTACACATGACTCCATGGCTGACCCCAAAAAGCCCAAAATTAATTTTAAAGTTTCCCATCCTCTGTTGTCTTCTTGATAGTTTATACATCTGAACTAAATCTTCAAAATCCATTAAAAGTCTCATTTCTTCCAGCAAGCTCTCTTCTACTCCAAAAGTAACTACTACCCCTGTCTTCTACAAACTGCAATTAAGATTCTATACTACCTTAAAGAGTATTTGTTCTCATAAATGCTTTACATTGAGTCCTTATTTTTAAAAAATTTGGCATATCTGTACAGAGCTTAACACAGAGAGCTAAACACATAGGCACACAAGAAAAGTTTGCTAATCAAATATGATAATTCTATCACAAATAATTCTATTTGCTAATCAAATAGATATACTGACTAAAGAAAAGTAATTATTTGCTTATATGTAGTAAGACAGGATGGAGAAGGCAACGGCACCCCACTCCAGTACTCTTGCCTGGAAAAGCCCATGGATGGATAAGCCTGGTGGGCTACAGTCCATGAGGTCACTAAGAGTCGGACACGACTGAGCGACTTCACTTTCACTTTTCACTTTCATGCATTAGAGAAGGAAATGGCAACCTACTCCAGTGTTCTTGCCTGGAGAATCCCAGGGACAGGGGAGCCTGGTGGGCTGCTGTCTGTGGGGTTGCACAAGAGTTGGACATGACTGAAGTGACTTAGCAGCAGCAGCAAGACAAACAGTTTTGGAAGTAAAATCCTGAATGATAAAAATGAAGATTGGGGAATGTGGGATAAAAATGATAAGTGATTTTGCCTCTCACAAATGTTTGGGGTCACACATTTTTCTGAAAGTAGTCGGGATAAATTTAAGATGCACATATGAGCACACCAGCTCCTATGTTNAAGAGTTGGACATGACTGAAGTGACTTAGCAGCAGCAGCAAGACAAACAGTTTTGGAAGTAAAATCCTGAATGATAAAAATGAAGATTGGGGAATGTGGGATAAAAATGATAAGTGATTTTGCCTCTCACAAATGTTTGGGGTCACACATTTTTCTGAAAGTAGTCGGGATAAATTTAAGATGCACATATGAGCACACCAGCTCCTATGTTGAAGCATCAGCTCTAAGGAGAAGGCAAATGATCTGTATTTGCAGTGCAGACTCAGTCTAGTAAGTTCAACTCAGAGTTACACATTTCCAAAATCAAATGCCAAACCCTTTCACATTGGCCAGTCCTCCAAAACCATAAAACAGCCATCAGTCTATCAAATATGATGGAAGAAGTTTTAAAGTTCCTGGCATAAATATCATTCTGGGTATATTTTTTTCTCGTCCTATGGGAAGACAACACAAGACTCAATATTATTAGACAACCATAACATTCCATATTTCATCACAGTCAGCTCATCTTGAGTGCACAGACAAGTACCACGCATCTCACCCCACAACCTATACTCCCCAGTTCCCAGTGATTAAAAAAAAGAACTTCACCCAAGTTCTGCTGACGTCAATGGTGTGTTTGCGTGCAAAGAGAGTCTTGTGGATGGATTGAAGACAGTGATGTTGTAACTTTCTTAAGGCCTCAATTATTCAAAAAAAACCTCACTTCTAAAGGGAAGTGTCAGAAAGTCCAGAACTCTATTTCCAGGAAAAGGCAGCAACTAAATCTTAAAAGAACTAAATGAATTTCAAAGTATGTCCTTAAACTGAAAGTTGACATTCATGTCTTGGCAATGTCCTAAACCCCATTGTAATAAAAAATGATAATCATACCCTTAGGGGGGAAAAGAAGGTAAAGGAAAAAATAGCACAAATAAAAATAGAATCACAAGGATCCATAACTTTTCATATTGTGGATTTTTTCCTTTGTTTCTTCAACATTTTACTTATGCAAAATATCATCTATGAATCTAAGTTCTCATAGAGTTTTCTGACTAATCAGAAAATTAATACTATACATTCTGGTATCTACAAAGAGCCAGTTGCTCAAATAATAAATTAGTACTTATTAAGAAATAAAAATGTCACATGTTGGACTTTGCACTACATGGTGGGGAATGGTGAGTATCTAAAAAAAACTAGAGAGAGAAACTCTTGCTCTCAAACATTCACAGTCTACCAAGAGGGACAGGTATATATTCTGCTTTTTGTTAATTCAGAAAACATTTGCTATCAACCAGATATGTAGTACAAAATAACTGAATAAAGCTCTAAATATCAGTTGACCAATAAAAAGCAATGAAAGTTAGAGTCCCAAGGGCATCCTAAGAAGGGTGCACAGAGGTTAGTGGATATCTGGGGGCAGGAGTGGGTTGCCCCTCAAAAAAGTTGTGTTTGATCCATCCTTAAGATTGTTTATTTCCTGTACTCTACCCCCTTATAAACAACAGGGTGGGAAAACATCTCTGCGACTTGGGACTGATGTTATTTACAAAACTCTGTCAACCAAAAGTTCAAAATAAGAGTGTTCTTTTTCAATTTCTACATGAAGAAAGGAATCCTTTCATTCCAGGAAAGACAGTGTTACCCAAATGAATCACAAAATTGTTGCTTTGACACACTTCCAGATTTGTGGTTGTTAAAGGCAAGTTTCAAGTAGAAAATGCTGTCTAATTGTCAAGTAGCTTGTTCCTCAGAGCCTTTTCTGAAGCACAGGGTACAGATCAGCTGACCAGTTGTTTCAATTCATTTCAGTNTGTTACCCAAATGAATCACAAAATTGTTGCTTTGACACACTTCCAGATTTGTGGTTGTTAAAGGCAAGTTTCAAGTAGAAAATGCTGTCTAATTGTCAAGTAGCTTGTTCCTCAGAGCCTTTTCTGAAGCACAGGGTACAGATCAGCTGACCAGTTGTTTCAATTCATTTCAGTCCCATAAGCCATGTAAAGATCTGTTCTCAGGGCTGAAGTGACACACACAAAATGAAGACAGAGCCTCCACCCCCATCTCCCCAGTGGACTCACTTCCACATAGAACCATGTTTGCTGCCCCCACACAACAGGGACACCAGCCAATCTGGTTATCTTAGCCACTTTAGCTTGATTTTTTCATGCATAAAAAATGCCATTAGAGGGGGATGTGATAATAAGATAGGCTATGCATGTGTGGGGACTTAGGGGAAATCTCTACCTCCGGCTAATTTTGCTGTGAGCCTAAAACTGTTCTAAAAAATAAAATGCCATTAGATAAGCTAGGTGTTTATATTCATCATTTGAATTTTACTACTTTAGTCAGAAAGGATTAACCTGCCTACACAGGTGTTCTCTGAATGCTCAGGAGAGCTTATCTAGACCTCTCACCAGATGTTGCTCTTCTCTATACTTTCCACTCACTACTGTTTGCAAGGTCACTTCCATATCCTCCACTAGAACATAAGCTGCTTGAGGGCAGGGCCTTTGTCTTCTTCACCATCACAGCCCCAGAGCTTGGCACGGCGCCTGGTACTGAGTAAGTATTCAATAGAGTTAACCACCATCTGGCAAAGAGAATGAACAAACTATCAGAGAAGAACCACAGAGCCACCCTTCCAGATTCTGCTCTCTAAGGGCAGGATGCCTACGGGATGATTCTCTAAAATCAGAAAAATACACAGTAGGGAGTCAGTAAATGTGTGATGTATCAACGAATTAAATCACAGCATCTTAGAGTCTGACTAAAGGATAGGCAGGTATCCTTATGCAGCACCCCGTCTGCACAATCATTCAGCCCCTCCTGGATGCTTCCAGTGATGGAGAGTCAGAACTTCCCCAAAATTTCTACCCCTATGTTAGCAGGACAAATAAGAATTAATTATATCTTTATTCAAATACGGTACTGTTCAAATGTCAATTCATTTGACATTTTGGGGCCTCCCTAAAGAGGCCCTTTTCTAGCTGAGTTTCATCCCTGAGCCCAAAGTTGATGATTCCTCTGGGTATACCCTGGTATGAGTGGGTAACCTAAGGCAGTGTCCTCCACAATGTGTGTGGACCTCTGAATCCTCTACGAGCCTCAGAAAAATACAAATGCTCATATTCCTCATTAGACTTCCCGAATCAGAGCACCTGGAGGAGGCCTCNTACAAAGACTCACATTTCCTTAAATAGAAAAATAAAAGTCCACTTTCCCATAACTTAGATCAGAAAGACTGCTTCTTGTTTGCTGGGGGGTTTTTTATAGTTGCAGCTTAAATTCGGGATGATTTTTATGAGGCAAGGAAGACGTAGATCCTTCTGCAAAAAGAGGAACTTTCACAATTAGTGAAAACCAAGAGTGCTGACATGAGGGGCTGGGGGGGAAGATGATGTGACCACAGCACTGTGGTGAAGGGAAGAAGAGCCCCAACCCCCCTTCCCAGCCTGCATGCCAGCCCCACACGTGCCCCCATGCTTATGGATGCTCCTCCGTGGGCTTCATCTGATTCCCAAAGCAGGTACCACAATAAAGAGCCGAATGCCTCTCTCTGCTTCTAATATTGAAACCAGCTGTGTTTATATTTCCCTGACCACCTCTTCTGTCTCCCCTCATAGTCTGCACAGACAAAATGTTTTCAGGCCAGCCAGGCAACCTTTCAACTTCATGGAGCACGTAACTTCTTAACAGCAAAAGCCTTTTGTAAGCTTGTTTTCAAAAACTGCACGTAGCCAGTAGAAGCCAAAGTGATATATAAAAGGATGTTCTCCTCTTAGCAGGAAAAACTTCAAAGCAATCCCTGACATACCAGAATTCACTGCTTTTCCAGTAAATATTATCTGTTTTGGCCAGAGAATTCTAGGTTTGGGGATAAATTCGAAGATGAAGAGCCTGTGTTTGGCATAGTCTTTCTATTTATATTCTAAGCTGAAAACGTCATCCACTGGCTATGTATGACCTCACAAGGTGGCCACTCAGGGGGAGTGGAGTGAAAGCTCATTTTGACTTTGCAGAGTCGGCCCTTAAAGAGCCATTTTGGCAAGCACATGGGCAGGCGTTGTAGCAATGGAAACAAAAAGCAGGTGTGAAGGGAAGTCTGTTCCCAGGAGTGTTCACCACTCAGGAGCAGGGCAAGCACCCTTGTAGAAAGGAAAGTTAAAGGATTATCCAATCCTTGGATAAAAGTTTCATAACTTTTAAAGATGAAAAAAAATACTATAAAATAATTGCCATATTATTATGAGTATTTTATACATATTTGTTAAAGAATTTAATTAATGAACTACAGGGGTTTGGGGCTTGTGTCTGTTTTGTGTGTTTACTCAGTTTGTGTCCTCAATTCTCATAAGATGTCCTTTCTGTCTCCAGCCTAGGTTCCAATCTCACCATCTTTCACCCACTCACCACAACCTTCCCCATAATCTTTATCAACAGCCCCCTTTGACTACTGCTGGGTTTTGCTGCTGACACAAAGTATCTTCTGTACTTTGTATCATTCTGCAGAGCACCAACCTCAACAAAGCCCATGAATGTCTTTTTCATTTTTTTGATGAGAGGAGGGGGAGAAAACTTTTTACTCTTTGACTTAGAGCTTTGGCCAGGTGAGACCTCTAGCTCTTTGCCTCTTTATGACCATAGCAAGCATGTATCACAAACTCTGGTCTACCATATGCAAAATGATATCTCAACATTTCTGACACAAAGGAATTCATGAGCCAATCAGAACCAAGGCAATAAAAAGACGGTGTCTAAAGGAACAAAATGTAGATAGAGCCACATTGCCGACTGGAATAATTGAGATTTAATTGGGCTGAATACAGGATAAGAAGTTAGAGATATGGGCATTTGAATCCCACTTTGCCATCAATTGACAGGGCACCTGTTCACATCCCCTTTGCCTCAATCTCTCCATGGTGTAATTCAAATTACCTGCCTATCTAAGACACACAAAGTTATCCACTTTTTTGGACCAAGTTTTATATGTGGTTTTAGTGTGAAAAGCAGCATTTGGCGGGGGAGGAGGGAGGTGGAATATTTACTTCTTAGGAGAAAAATTAAGTCTGCAATCCTCTTAGTATTTAAAGAATAGGGTTACTTGGGAATAGATGCTCAGAGTCCCCTTGAGCATCCCTGAGCCCCCTAAAGCCCAGACAAATGATTCTTTTCAGCTTCGAAAGCCTAGCTGGGAGTTCCAGATTGAATCTCACAGGCATAAGTCCTTGATAGATCCACTGTGTTTTCAGAGCTCAGCCTTCAGAAACTCAGCTTCAATTAGCTGAGCCAACGGGGATCCTGCTGGAGGCAGTGGGCTCAGGCTGTCTAAACCCATGAAGAGTAGCTGCTGCAACAGCACACAAATGTAGTGGTAAGGTGGCCTCATGTAACGAATGAGTCCACGCATCTGTGGAGGTTTCCCTTTCCCAGATGGTTAGCCATCCAGTAGGCTCACGAGGAAACTCCCACTTAGCAAACTCCATTTTCCACCAGGAGCAGCTGGTCTTTGTCAAGAACTAGTTCCTACTGGAAACACTCTTATAGAAACTGCTCCTCTCCTCCAAGCAAGCTTTCTATACCGAGAACTGGGGCTGGCTGACCGGAAATCAAACACATTCTTATCTGAATTCAGCTGGATAGACTTCTTCCTTGGTTTGCTTTTTCCTAGCCCTTCTACATAGCACACCCTTCTGTTCTTGAAGCCTAACAATTAGTCAAATTGAAATGCAGCTGAGTAGTTCACACTTTCTCAATGTGCTACATTTCTGGATTTTCCTGATAACATCTTAGAATCATTGGCAGCATTTTAACAAACCATCTCTTAAGTCTCCTTCATTTCCTGTTGATCCTTTCCAACTACTGTTTTACAGGACAGGTTTTCTCAATAGGGCCCCAAATTTTGAGAGTCTGCCTTTAGAGCCTGCTACTTTCCAAGAGATTAACTGTGTAGGCGAGCCTCTTGGCATGAAAGAGAATCAAAACAGGTCTAACATGTGACACACACAAATAAGCATTCTTAAGTGAGTTACACTGTGTAACAAGAGAAATCAGGCCCACCAAGGCTATAGTTAACTTTGTCTCAGTAAAGAATGCTACCCTGCAGTGTACCAGTAATATACTGTTCTTTGGGAACAGTAAGGAATGTTCCCAAAGGACAGTCCTTGGACCAGTTGATTCAACTGATTCAAAATCTATACAGTTGTTCAAAATATATATTCCCTTGTCCCCACACCAAATGTACAAATATTAGAACTTTTTTGGCAAAATCCAAAAATCTATAGTTTTTTAACTTTCCTGGGCATTTTTCCCCCCCTTTTTAAGCTAGAATCTTAGTTCTGCCATTCCTTAGGAACATACACTGGGGAAGTTACTGAACCTCTCTGAGCCTCAGTTTCCTTCTCTGCTAAATGTTTATAATAGACACAACTTAGGATTTTAGTGAAGAATAAATGAGATGATATGAGGGAACTCCCTGACACAAAGTAGGCACTTGAGACTTGGGAGCTATCAACAACAGCCATAAAGGAGCAATGTAAATGAGAATGGCCATGTGTCTGGGGCAGGAAGGAAACCAAGAGGGACCAAGCACAACACTGGCTCACACACTGAGGGACAGGTTCCCCTGAAGGTGCTCGAAAGCCATTCATCCCAACAGGCACAGCTGTCAGCATCCAAGTGCAGGTCCAGCTGTCAGCATGAGAAGCACAACAGGAAAGAGCAGGGATGTCTTGGGACATCCTAGGGAGAAGCCCCTGGGACTAGAGGGAGGAGACCAGAAGCAAGGAGTCCAAAAGTCTCAGAAATCGAGGCCAACAAGTAGCCTCAAAGCAGCAGGCAGTCATGTGATCTGGCCATCCCACTTCTGGGGTTACATCCAAAGGAAATAACATCACTATCTCGAAGAACTATCTCCTCTCCCATAATACCACAGCATTATTCACAATAGCCATGATTTGAAACAATCTAAACATCTGTCAGATGAATGGATAAAGAATATATGATGATATATACACACACACATCTGTATACATGTATACACATTCAGCCATAAAAAAAGATTCTGACATTTTTGACAACCTGGAAGAACTTGGAAGACTTTATGCTAAGTGAAATAAGCTAGATATGCAAAGACAAGTATCACATGATCTCACTTATATCTGTAATTTAAAAAATAGGTTGAACTTATAGNATCCAAGTGCAGGTCCAGCTGTCAGCATGAGAAGCACAACAGGAAAGAGCAGGGATGTCTTGGGACATCCTAGGGAGAAGCCCCTGGGACTAGAGGGAGGAGACCAGAAGCAAGGAGTCCAAAAGTCTCAGAAATCGAGGCCAACAAGTAGCCTCAAAGCAGCAGGCAGTCATGTGATCTGGCCATCCCACTTCTGGGGTTACATCCAAAGGAAATAACATCACTATCTCGAAGAACTATCTCCTCTCCCATAATACCACAGCATTATTCACAATAGCCATGATTTGAAACAATCTAAACATCTGTCAGATGAATGGATAAAGAATATATGATGATATATACACACACACATCTGTATACATGTATACACATTCAGCCATAAAAAAAGATTCTGACATTTTTGACAACCTGGAAGAACTTGGAAGACTTTATGCTAAGTGAAATAAGCTAGATATGCAAAGACAAGTATCACATGATCTCACTTATATCTGTAATTTAAAAAATAGGTTGAACTTATAGTTACAGAACCACTCTAGTACTCCTGCCTGGAAAATCCCATGGGCGGAGGAGCCTGGTAGGCTACAGTCCATGGGGTCATGAACAGTCAGACATGACTGAGCGACTTCACTTTCACTTTTCACTTTCATGCATTGGAGAAGGAAANTAGTACTCCTGCCTGGAAAATCCCATGGGCGGAGGAGCCTGGTAGGCTACAGTCCATGGGGTCATGAACAGTCAGACATGACTGAGCGACTTCACTTTCACTTTTCACTTTCATGCATTGGAGAAGGAAATGGCAACCCACTCCAGTGTTCTTGTCTGGAGAATCCCAGGGATGATGGAGCCTGGTGGGCTGCCATCTATGGGGTCGCACAGAGTTGGACATGACTGAAGTGACAGCAGCAGCAGCAGCATAGTTACAGAAAGTAGAATGGCAAGAGACTAGAGGATAGGAGGAAAAGGGAGATATTAATCAATATTGATCAAAAGGCACAAATTTTCAGGTATATGGAAGTTGACTGATTGATATTAAGAATCAAGCATAGAATAAAGCCAATACCCAGGGGAGGGGAGGAGGACAGAACTAGATGAAGGAGAGGAAGAGGGACAAACTTGCAGTTGAAAAATACATGAGTCACAGGTATGAAATGTACAATGTGGGGAATATAGTCAATAGCCAAGCAATGTCTTTGTGATGACATGTCTAACTAGACTTGTGATGATTATTTTCAAATGCATACAAAGAAAATCACTATGTTGTGTAATGGGAACATTATGTTAAACAAGCATATAAACAAACTCAAAAAAAAAGAGGTCAGATTTGTGCTGACCAGCAGCAGAGGGCTGGAGAAGGGGAGACTGAAGAAGACAGTCAAGAAAGGTACAAACTTCCAGTTATAAGATATATAAGCACTGAGGATGCAACTTATAACATGATAAATATAATTAACATTGCCATATGTTATATAGGAAAGTTGTTAAGAGATTAAATTCTAAGAGTTCTCATAAAATACACTTTTTCTGCTTATTTGATTTTGTATCTATATAAGATATAAAATTTTTAAAAATGGCAACCCACTCCAGTACTCTTGCCTGGAGAATCCCATGGACAGAGCCTGGTAGGCTACAGTCCACGGGGTCACAAAGAGTCGGACACAACTGAGGGATTTCACTTTTCACTTTCTATATAAGATGATGAATGGTCTCTAATCTTACTTTGATAATCATTTCATGATGTATGTAAGTCAAATCATTATTCTATACACTTAAATTTATACAGTACTGTATGTCAATTATATTTCAATAAAACTGGAAGAAAGAAACCCAGTACCGATATTCGCCATTGTATGTAGCTTGCTTTTACTTACAAAATCTTTAGAATTTCTTTTGTAAAACATTCACAGCAGAAGTGTTCATTTTACTTGCCTATTTCACCTCTAAATTCCACCACAGCTATTGGGATTATGTGAGGTAAAGAAATAAACACAAAGACTATTAGGTCAACTTGGCTACCTGGAATTCTGATAGGAGAGTTACCTACAGCCATGTCTTACAAAGTGCTTAAAAGCTCAATCTAAGGACTTAAATACATAAATTTTAGATGTACAGCATGGTGACTATAGTTAATAATATATTATACACTTGAAATCTGTTAAAAGAGCAAATCTCAAGTAGCCTCTACACACACACACAAAAGATAAGTATGCGAGGTGATGGATATATTCATTAATCTGGTTGTGGAAATCATTTTACAGTGTGTTCATATATCAAATTATCACGTTTATACCTTAATCATATACAATTTTTATTTGTCAAAAATAAATAAAAATTAAACCAAAACCCAAAAAAGCAGCAGGCAGCCAAGCCAGGGTGACCCCCTAATCCACAGCAGGATTCCAGGCCCTTAAGACAGAACAGAGGACTGTGGAGCAAGCTTCTTCCAAGACAGAGACTTAGGAACAAAGAATAGGACAGAAGCCAAGATATCAAACAGCTCAAAATAAGTGACTCCCAAAGGTCAGGGCCTGTAGCCCCACCACCTTCTTCAGAGAGCGTCAGCGTCAGTCTTTGTCATAAATTGGTTTGACTCAGGTGAAAGCCACAGTATGACTGCAGCAGCTGAAATGGTGGGGCTGGATGGACCTAGGTAGCAAGTCACTGGGGCCGTTACCCTGCAGAGGCAGCTGGCAGAGCAAAACTCTTCATCCCAACAAGTGCAGTGAGGAGGGCAGGGAGAGGGGAAGGCTAGAGAGCAGGTGAAGAGTGAGAAAATAAAGGATTTTTCCTTCCCGGGTCTAACAGACCTTTAAAGTGTTTCTTCATGTGAGGAGAGAAAGACAAAACCACACCAGTTTATGTTCTCTAGGGAAAAGCAGAACAACTAATTAAACTAGCTGGAAGGTGGCCAGTGTGACAAACTGGAAGGCAGACACTGCAGGGTCTGAGGCAGACAGGAGAGGAGATCGTGGAACAAGACAGCAGGTACTAAGTGAATGTGGTCAGCAGTTGAGGGTGGAGAGTGAGGGGCTCCCTAACGTTTGGGAGGACTTGAGAAGAGGGCAGGGAATGTAAAAAAGAATTTTGAGCTATATTCTAGACTGTTCTAACATTCAAATGTTAGCAAGAAGCTTAGAGAAAGATGAAAATTCCTGTCTGTGCTTCTTTAAACACAGAGCTCAAGACTGACCCACATGGCTCCCAGCTGTCCAATGGCTGCAGTTAGTAGAAAGAGCAATGCTGGACAGAGAGCTTAGCCCTGTGAGAACCTCTCCCGTGATCACATCTAGGGAGTGTAAGTTGGATTTGTTGGGGACAAGAGCAGGCACCCCTACCACAGCTCTCTGGGCTGGAGAGGCCCAACCTGCCCAACCTCAGCTCAACCTGGAGTGCCGGCCACACTGGCCACGTCCAGTCCTGTTGCGAAACTTCTTGCCTCTCCCCAATAGTAAATGTCTTTATGTCTGAGAGCTAAGCACCCATCCTCCCCAGAAGGGAAGTCTGAGGATTGATAACCTCAACCTGAACCTGAACCTGCCCCAGCCTTTCTCCACTTCACCCTGCCAGCAGCTTCCAGCTTCGGCTTCACTCATTTTATTCATAGCCTCATCCCAGCAACCCGTGGGCACCCCAGGAGATGGCCCCTCACCAGGGCCTATTATGGGATAGGGATTGTGCTTCAATCAAACAATTAATTTTTTATGGGATTCTGCTTCAATCAAACAATTAATCAACAAGGAAACCCAAATCCAGACCCAATGGAGAAAATAAAGGGAAAGGAGATCAACTATTCCAAAAGCCAGATCAGCTCAGTGCAGTGAAGGAAGGAGGAGAATGCAGGCTACACCAGAATCCTGGGTTCTCAGCTGGACCACACACACCAGATTGGAGGCAAGAAGAGTGGCAGAGGTGTTGTTAATTTCCTGCCTCGTCAAGCATGGCTCACGAATTCGGCAGCCTAAATCCCCAGCAGCAGTAGGAGCTGGCAACAGGCAACCTGCTGTAAGGGATAAAGATGGCAATGTCTGAGCACCAGGGACTTGGATGGACAGAGGTCAAGGAGGCCAGTCCCGGGGAGAAGCTGCAGGAGTTGGATAGGAGAGGAGAGATGTCACGTTTGTCAAGTACCTGCCAACTGCAGGGTATTGGGAGATGCTTTACGTATGTCATCAACATTAATCCTTAGATAACTCTTGGAAGCATCTCCACAACACAGCAGAGATGCCTGAACCTCAGTTTCTCCTCAGTCACAGCTAAGGAGCGATTTAACATCTGTGTCTCATTCTACATCCTGGGCGTGTTCCCACAGCACCACTGAGCGTGAACCAGACACCACAGCACAGCACAGGAGCCTGCCCCAAAGTGCACCTTGGGTGAAACTAAATGACATCTGAGATCTATGTCAAACATCACCTGGGGGGTGGTGGGTGGTGAGTGGGAGGAGAGGAGAAATAAGATTGGCCACGTGTTCATAACGGTTGAGGCCAGTGGAGGGCTGAGCCGAGGCTCAGTGTGCTATCCTATTTTTGTATGTGTTTGAAATTTTCCATAACACAAAACAAAGTCTCTGCTGTATAAAGTCAAGTTATCACATCATTTCCCCTGGCCTTACCCATCACTAAATGCACACTCTTTGGTCTGGGGCTTCCTTTTAGTTACCAAACTGAATATTCACTTTAGCAAAGAATTCTCACTTTCCTAGGAACTTCCTTCTGTGTGGAGTAAGCAGAAACAGTAGGCAGAGTTCCACTGAAGAGAACACTTTCAGGAATTTCTTGTTCCATGAAAATAAGAGACTTAAGATTCTTTTCTCGTTACAATATTAAAGGGGAAAAAACAGGATATAAAACCACAACTGAATCTTAAAAAGGAATTTGATGTAAATACATATATAGAAGGAAAATCACTAATATGAAAACCATGGAATTAATTTTCTGAATTTTACACTGGACGTTGAACATGCATTTGTTTTTGGAAAATATTTTTTAAAGTTTTTTTTTTTATGGGCTTTAGAGAAACAGAACTGGACTAATTAAAGTCTTTGGTCTGTGTTGTCATTGGTCTAGTAGTACTTTTCCAAACATTAGTATTGAAAGGTAACTATTAACAGCTATCACGTGCCAGGCAAGGCACAGGTTATTTCTCATCTTTACAACAATCCTGCAATCTGGATGGTTTTGCACTGGTTTTGAACTCAGACGTGCTGGTTCTGAAGCTTGTCTTGCTCCATCACACCTGACCTCCTGCCTCTCAGCTCTTACCTTCTAGAGTGAGAAAACACCAGAAGCAGATTCCTGAAACACTGGAACTAGAGGCTTATACCTCCAGCTGTGTCTTGGGTTTCCCTATGCTGTCACCACCCATGTTGCCCAGTAGTCTCGGTCTGGCCAGGATGGAGCTGATTCATCACTATCTGGCCAACAAGACAGACTAGCCTAGCCTCTTTCTCCTTCCCTTGAGCTGAGAGAATGTAATCCCAGCACTCTATGTACCAATGACTTCTGATTTATATTGGAATATGACCATTCTCTCCAAATAATGCTCATTTAGCAATTTCCCTATGATTTAGTTATGGTCCTTGGAAGGGTGAATTCTTATCACAAAAACTATTTCATTATGGAAGGAACGGCCAAGATTGCCTCTCCCTCCACGTGACAGCAGAAGCCATGGCCCGGCAACCATGATGAAGAACAAAGAGGGAAGAGGACTCTCTAAGGGGGCTAGGGCAGACGCTAAAGCCAGGGCAAAGAGGTCTCAAACAACCATCTGAATGGGCTATTGGCACTGGCAGCCTCTTGAGGTAAGAGGGCAGATTGAGCTGTTTGAAACTGGCCATCAAGGAAATGATCCAGTCAGCAAGCCAGGTCAGGGAGCTCATAGGCTGGGAGTTGTGAGAGCTATTTTCCTCTAGCTATACCCCCACCACCATCACCACAATCTGAGTGATTGCGACGCCTGTGAAAGTTGTTCAGTCGTGTCCGACTCTTTGCAACCCCATGGACTATACAGCCCATGGAATTCTCTAGGCCAGAATACTGGAGTGGATAGCCTTTCCCCTCTCTAGGGGATCTTCCCAACCCAGAGATTGAACCCAGGTCTCCCATTTGCAGGCAGATTCTTTACCAGCTGAGCCACAAGGGGAAGTCCAAGAATACTAGAGGGGGTAGTCTATCCCTTCTCCAGTGAATCTTCCCAACCCAGGAATCGAACCAGGGTCTCCTGCATTGCAGGCGGATTCTTTACCAACTGAGCTCTTAGGGAAGCCCAATGAGGCCTGAAGCAAACTTAAATCATTTTTCTATTGGTGAGACACAGAGACACCTGCTCCTTGACAGGAAGGTTTCTTGTTCTGTGAAGTGCATTGAGCAATTCAATAAAAAAGTATTCTATACACAGCTCTATTTTACAGCAAATTTCCCCAGAAATGGCCAAATCATTTCCCCTGGTAACTAAGGCTGCCCACCGCACACCAATTCCCTAGTGGTAGGTTAACCACTGTGGCGGCACAGCTGTGGGGGTGGCCTCTCACACCTAACCAGCCCCGGCGGGTGCTCACTAGATCTGCTCTCAGGCAGAGACTAGGGTATTGTATGCTGCCCATTCGTTGTCTTCTTCTTCGTTCTACTCAAATGACAGTAACCAGCAGTACATCCACCCTTCCCAGCCTCCTCAGCTACAAGAATAGGTAGGGATCCAATTTGGGAGGAAAAAGAAAAAACCCAGGAAAATATTCAGAACCACTTTCTCATGAAAAGAAATGGAGATCTGTGAAGGTGGCATCTCTTATAGAAAAAAATCATCCACCTAAAACAAAGTTATTGCTGAAGACACTGGTGCCTGAGTCTCTGAGAGTTGGCAACGAAGAGAGATGTCAGCAAAAGGATTAAAGGAATTCACTGGTTATTGTTGAATGATACGGCCACTATAACCTTAATTGTCAGGCTATTTGGATAACAGTCTTAGTGGCCGTTTACCTCTTGCAGCTTTTCCGGGCAGCTGAAAGACTTCCATCCACTTTGGATTTGATCATCTCACCTTGTATTTGTCTGTGATCCCAAACACGAATCCTGCAATCTACTATGTCATAAGGTAATTAGAATAAAAAGACATTTGAGGCTTAGGAATTCCTGCTTTCCACTATTTTGCCAAATAAAGTATTGCTTGCTTTATGTTTAAGAGGCAAGGTATTTTCTAAAAGATCTAAGATGACTGAAAGGACCAGGCATCAGTTTTGGTTTGATTTTACCTTTTAATGATTCAAAAATTACTAGCCACGAAAATAATGAGTAGACAAATCAGGTGCTTTTACCTTCAGAAGCACCTTTGTGTGTAGTGGTTTTGGTTTATGTGGGTCTTCTGTTTTTGTTTTGGGGGTTGTTTTTTTAGTATAAAGGGAAAATGGTGGGGAAAATACATATTGTATTTTATCAAACCCCAAATGTGAAAAATAGTTTAAAAGACTGCTGACGCAATTGCAGCTGGGCTCATTGAAGCCTAATTAAAATGCCAGTAACACATGATCCTGCCCAGAAGTGCTGACTACCGCCAGGCAGAAACCAGGGCCATTTGGCTGTACAATATTAATAACAACAGCAGCCAGAACATTATCATAAATGTTTTGAGTGAAGCCCCCAAACTCTATTTCAAGGTTTACAAAAATCAATGATTTTCCAGGCAGTGGTAACCACAGAGAAACCAGACTTAATTACAGAATAAGAAACCAGCAACTGAACATATATCTTAGACTATTGGACTACTCAATCACTATGATTCAATCCTTCATTCATTGTTGCAGCAACGCACTAGAAACTGGGGATGCAAAGTTAGAATAAGGGCATGATTCATGTTCTCAAGAAGGTCAAAGAGTTAAACATCTTGAACTTAAAGCTTATGTTTTTTGAATCACAAAAAAAAGCTCCTAAAGAAATGAAGAATTAACTCCAGCCAGAAAAACAACATGAATGACAATGGAAGATACAGGAAAGGAGTTATATACATAAATCCCTCTGCTGTGTGCCTCAGTGTACCTGGCATTAAACTGGTAACAGTTGAAACAGATTTTCTTTCTGCTCTAACAGTAAGAGTGAACTGAAATAGTGTCTACTATATGCCACACGATATTCTAAGCACTTTACAAATATTAACTTATTTAGTCCTCAGTTTTGATGTAAATAACATTATCATCCTCATTTTACAGATGAGGAAATTGAGGGGATAGCAATTCATCCAGGTTTATTCAGCTAATAAATGATGGAGCCAGGATTTGAACTGAGGCGATCTGGCTTTATAGATGGTATTCTCAACAATGTTATGCCTCTTCTCTATAAAAATGGTTATGTTTAAAACAAAGGAACTGTACCTAAACACGGTACCCTAGTTACTAAATTTGTTTCTCATGGGGACATAGGTTAACAATTCTGAAACTGTTTTACATTTATGCTGCGGTGGTTGTTGTTGTTCAGTCACTCAGTCATGTCTGACTCATTGTGACCCCATGGACTGCAGCACGCCAGGCTTCCCTGTCCTTCACCATCCCCCCAAGTTTGCTCAGACTCATGTCCATTGAGTCAGTGATGCCATCCAACCATCTCATCCTTTGTTGTCCCCTTCTCCTCCTGCCTTCAATCTTTCCCAACATCAGGGTCTTTTCCAGTGAGTCAGCTCTTTGCATCAGATGGCCAAAGTATTGGAGCTTCAGCTTCAGCATCAGTCCTTCCAATGAATATTGAGGACTGATATCCTTTAGGATTGACTGGTTTGATCTCCTTGCCATCCAAGGTTGTCAAGAGTCTTCTCCAACACCACAGTCCAAAAGCATCAGTTCTTCAGCACTCAGCCTTCTTTATGGTCCAACTCTCACATCCATATATGACTACTGGAAAAACCATAGCTTTGACTATATAGACCTTTGTCAGCAAAGTAATGTCTCTGCTTTTTAATAAGGTGTCTAGGTTTGTCATAGCTTTTCTTCCAAGGAGCAAATGTCTTTTAATTTTATGGCTGTAGTCACCATCTACAGCGATTTTGGAGCCCAAGAAAATAAAGTCTGTCCCTGTTTCCATTGTTTCCCCAGCTATTTGCCATGAAATGATGGGACCGGATGCCATGATCTTAGTTTNCAAAGTAATGTCTCTGCTTTTTAATAAGGTGTCTAGGTTTGTCATAGCTTTTCTTCCAAGGAGCAAATGTCTTTTAATTTTATGGCTGTAGTCACCATCTACAGCGATTTTGGAGCCCAAGAAAATAAAGTCTGTCCCTGTTTCCATTGTTTCCCCAGCTATTTGCCATGAAATGATGGGACCGGATGCCATGATCTTAGTTTTTTGTATGAAGACTTTTAAGCCAACTTTTTCATCTTCCTCTTTCATCTTCATCAAGAGGCTTTTTACTTTCTCTTTGCCTTTTGCCTTAAGGGTGGTGTCATCTGCATATCTGAGGTTAGTGATATTTCTCCTGGTCTTGATTCCAGCTTGTTATTCATCCAGCCCAGCATTTCACATGATGTACTCTGCATGAAAGTTAAATAAACAGGGTGACAATAGACAGCCTTGATGGACTACTTTCCCAATTTGGAACCAGTCCATTGTTCCATGTTTGGTTCTAACTGTTGCTTCTTGACCTGCATACANTGCTGTACTGGAAGAAACACAAGGTGGAATCAAGATTGCTGGGAGAAATATCAATAACCTCAGATATGCAGATGACATCACCCTTATGGCAGAAAGTGAAGAGGAACTAAAGAGCCTCTTGATGAAAGTGAAAGAGGAGAGTGAAAAAGTTGGCTTAAGGCTCAACATGAGGAAAACGAAGATCATGGCATCCAGTCCCACCACTTCATGGGAAATAAACAGGGAAACAGTGGAAACTTATGTTTAGCTTAACATATATCAGTTCAGTTCTGTTCACTTCAGTTGCTCAGTCATTTCCAACTCTTTGTGACCCCACGAACTGCAGCACACCAGGCTTCCCTGTCCATCACCAATTCCTAGAGCTTGCTCAAACTCATGTCCATTGAGTCAGTGATGCCATCCAACCATCTCATCCTCTGTCATCCCCTTCTCCTCCTGCCTTCAGTCTTAACATGTATACAGATGGTTAAATGCAGAAGTAGCTACAGATATATGTTTATACAGTTAATACACATACGTTATTCCCATCTCTGTCTGCTGACAGGGCCCAGAAACAGTGGGGCTCCAGAAGCAATGAACACATCTAGTACCAAGATCTTGGTTTCTAAACACCATTTTTTCCAGTTAAAGGAACCAGAGTCCCTTGAATAAATTACTATTTCTGGGAGTGGGGCACAGATATACCTGAAACATCTTGCAGTACCAGAAGAGAGAGATGTGTTCAAAAAAAAACAAAAGGATGGAGACATAGAAAAGGGAGACAAGAGCCAACCTGAAAGAACTCCATGCCAAAGCTTGAATAACGTAAGTAACAGAATAAATAACATTCTATAGAATTATCCTCCAAAGTATAAAATAAATATATGTGAGTCCATACTGATACAAGTAAATGATTAAATAGACAGGTGAATGAAAAGTGACTTATCTTCCTTATAGAAGAATTCTAAATAATTTATGTAGATACTCTTCATTCCAGGAGGTACAGGTTTATCCCTCCCTATTTGGGGAATGAGTTAAACCTAGTGACTGGCTTCCAAAGAATACAGTTGAGAAGTGAAAAATATACCAGTGAAGAAATCTGCCATGCAAATGCTACTTTAACCAAGTCATGGAGGTTAATATCCTCTGTGATATTAGGTGAGTATCATGTACCTGGTCATATGATGTGACAAGAACACTCCACTGTCGTATTCTTTCCAAAAACCTATAACCCTGGTCTAATCATGAGAAAATATCATACAAATCCAGACTGGGGGGCACTCTATAGAGTATCTAGCCAGTATTCCTCAAAACAGTAAGATTGTCAAATTCATAAAAGACAAAGACAGTCTGAGAAACTGTCACAGACCAGAGGAGACCAGGGAGACATGTCTAATTGCAATGTGGTTCCCTGGATTGAATTCTGGAACAAAAAGAGAACATTCATGGGGAAAAGTGGTGAAAGGCAAATAAAATCTAGAGTTATACTGGTAGTAATGATGTGCCAATGTCAATTTCTTCATTTTGACAAATATAACATGGTAATATAACAAGGCAATGGCACCCCACTCCAGTACTGTTGCCTGGAAAATCCCACGGATGGAGGAGCCTGGTAGGCTGCAGTCCATGGGGTCTCGAAGAGTCAGACACGACTGAGCGACTTCACTTTCACTTTTCACTTCCATACATTGGAGAAGGAAATGGCAACCCACTCCAGTGTTCTTGCCTGGAGAATCCCAGGGACGGGGGAGCCTGGTGGGCTGCCGTCTCTGGGATCGCACAGAGTCGGACACGACTGAAGCGACTTAGCAGCAATATAAGATATTAACATTAGAAGAACTATTAATGGACATTTAGGAACTCTCTGGGCTATCTTTGCAAATTCTCTGTAAATATATAATTTTTCCAAAATAAAAAGTTTAAGAAAGTATTATATTCTAAAACAGCCACTCTGTGTAAAATAAGTAGAGCAATTAGGTATCATGCCAGTGAAAGGAAGCTAGAAATAAGAGCATAATAAAAATTTTTATATTAATATTAGTTTTCTGCTCCCCAGAACTACTTATAGTACGTTGTTCCTTTCCTATGATACTTTGGGGGAAACACTAAACTCATCTGAACTTATTTTGTTTACAAATGCTTATTGGGTAAATAAGCACCAGGCACTGTCCTAGGCTCTACAAATGCTCTGATGGTCAAGACATGCTTCCTGTGTCCAAAGAACAACCAGCTTCATTGATGTCAATACAAAATAAAACACAGCATGATAAATCCTGATGAAGAAGAGGTAATTTCAAGAAGATAGGAGCACACCCAGGAGGAGCATCAGACCAATTCAGTACCAAGGCACCATGGAGGACAGAGACAGACACCTGGAAAAGCCCATGAATGATCTATGTCTTATGACCATCACAAGGATCCCTGGTGATGGTGATATACACCAACCTCCTGTCAGCATAAAGTACATTTTGGAAATGCAAATTTAATTATATTACCTCTTCCTAAAACTCTTCAAGGGCTTTCCATCACTCCAGTGTGTGGCACATCCTCACCATGTGTGATGGGTAGTTTTATATGTTAATTTGGCTACATTATACCTCCCAGAAATTATCCGCTAACTGGGGTGTCTTTGTGAAGACATTTTAGATATACTTAACATCTAGTTAGAGCTTCCCTGGTGGATCAGATAATAAAGAATCTGCCTGCAATGCAAGAGACCCAGTTTTGATCCCTAGGTCTGGAAGATTCCCTGGAGAGGGAATGGCAACCCATTCCAGTATTCTTACCTGGAGAATCCCATGGACAGAGGCTACAGTCTGTGGGGTCACAAAGAGTCAGATGCAACTCAACGACTAACACTTTCAACAGCTACAGTTAGTCAACTTTAAGTAAATTCCTTGATAAAGTAGTGGGCTTCATCCAATCAGTCGAAGGCCTTAAGAGCAAAAATCAAAGTTTCTCACAAAAGAAAAAACTCTAAGAAGAAATTCTACTTCAAGATTGCAGCATCATTGCCTGCCTGAGTTTATAGCAGCCTGCTTGCTTGACCTACAGACTTCAGACTTGCTACCTCTCTTTATTTAAATATATTTCATTTGGGGTTATATTATACATAGGATTTATGGAGAGAATTATACGTATGGTATACATTATATATATATATAGAGAGAGAGTGTATGTGTGTCTTCTGTTGGTTCTGCTTCTCTGGAGAACCCTGACACACCATGGTCATGGGCTCCAGGCTTCACGGCTCTTACCTTTCTCATCCGCCACACCTTTCATCCCACTCCTCTCAGTCTCTCCCACTCACAGTGGCTTTTTCTCATCCTCTTCTCATCCTGCATCCTTTCAACTCCTCCTCCTGTCCCCTCCTCCCACAGGCTCTTGTCTCTGTCTGGGCCACTCTTCCTTCTTTTCCTGATTGACACCTACCCTTGCCTCAGTCCTTAGCTCAACTACTGCTTCCTCAGGGAATCTTCCCATTATCAAACTCTCTTAGTAAGCCTTCAAAGCACTTCACATCCCTCCTGGGTAGCTGGACAAATTGCTACCTCAGTCTTCATGATACATAAGCCCCATGTAGGTGGGAACGATGTCCAGTTTTGCTCATTTTTTGTAAGTATATCCCCTAGCACAGTTCTTGGGACATGAAAGTTTTCAATAAGTAATTTTTTAATGAATGTCAACACAAATGTGAGAAGAGCAGAAAACTGCCCCTCTCCACAGCCACAGCCTCTGAAGCTCTCACAGGTAGAATCCAGTGACCTAGTCCTTTTGACAATTCATAAAGCTGAAACTTAAGGTCAGAAAAAAGGGGAACTTGGAAAGGCAGTCAAAGCAGGCAGAAGGAGGGGGCTTTACTAGCTGGAGACAGAAATGTCTCTGCAGATGGGTTGGAGGTGGTCAGTGTGGCTGCAGCCTCAAGTTGACACCGACTTCTCCAAAAATACCACCTGCCTCTTCACCCAAACTGGAGTTTATGTAATCACATTTCCCAGTTATTACCAACTGCCAAATGTTGAAACTCTCAGAAGCACCTTTTTTAAGTCTTAAATATCAACTCTAGCCTATTAAAGAAGAGAAAAAGGAAATGAAGATATATTCTTACCAGATTTCTTTTTATGAAGAAAAACTCAAACCTGAAAAAAAAAAAAATTCCCCAAGTTTAAGTACTAAGATTTTATTAGGAGACACAATCCCAGGGTAACAAGGGCAAAGGGAAAGACAAAGGCAAAGCAAAGCAAATGATATACCCAAATGATCAATACGTTTCTTCTTTAGGTTATTTTTACCATGAATGACCTGCACTGAACAAGCTGGCAAATTTCTCAAAACATCAGGCCACTAGATCACGTTTCTAAAGGCAGTAGCCACAGCTGATTTCTTGATTCATATATATGGCAATTTTAAAGCATATCTTCAATTTTATTGACATTTTTCCTAGTGACAGATGGGGTCTGTATCCCTTGCTTTTGAATCTGGGAAGTTTGTGACTTACTTGTATCCAATAACATGTGTTGGAAGTTCTGCTGGGTTTGCTTATTGACATCAATTTGGTTCTAGCTTATTCACAGAGATTGTCACCACTGGAGCCCTGAGCCAGCAGGTAAGAAGTCTGATAGAAGGTTGCCATGCTGTGAGGAAGCCAAGTCACACAGGGGGGCTGCAAGAAGGTGCTTGAGTTGGCAATAGCAGTCTTCAAGTCCTCCTTTCCAAGTGCCAAATATGTGAGTGAAAAAGTTCTCAGATGACTGTAGCCCCCAGCTATTGAGTCAACCCCAGACATGGGGGAGGGGAAGCGCAAGCAAGCCATCCCCATTGTTCCCCTTCTGAATTCCTGGCCCAGAGCATATAAACAAACATACTACATTGCACTTCTGTGTTTGAAGGAATGTTTATTATGTAGCAATGGTAACCTGAACAATATGGAAAAATGGGTATTATTTCTTAGGTGTCAAAACAAGAGTCTAACTTTCCTCCACAAGAGTCAATACCCATCAACAGCTTTTATCTCTGACAAATCTCTCAAATGTAAACAATCAAATAAACAAGTAAAAGCTGGCCTCAGCACCTCATGAAAGGAGTAGATTCCAAGCAGAGAGAGAACAGAATTGTCTTTGAGAAAGGACGTGTTCAGTGTTTGAAGAATGAAGAAAGGAATCGCCCAGAGAACCATGAAATATTTAGGTGAGTATATAGCAGAGGGCACAGGATCATTTTCCACAATCAATGGCAATCTTAGTCCCCAGTTTGAAACATGCAGTCCTTCAGAAATTTTTATGGCTTAGCCGTGTGTTCTCATCCTTTAATATTTAACGGCATTTATCAACAATTAAATCACATGAAAAATGTATACTTGTATACTGCACATTTTCTGATGTAAAACTAAGCTGGAAAACAACATCTACTGATGCAAAACAAGCTGAATGACAGAAAGAATCAAAATTATTTTGACCAGGTGGAAAAATGAAGCAAGATAAATATAAGTGGCTGGAGTAAACTTATCCCAGCAGGCAGCTGGGGAAACTGTACGAGTCTTTGGGGGGAGTGTTGGACTCATTCTGAAGATGATAAGGAACTATAGAATACTTTGGATAGGGAAGAACTGTGATAAAAAAAATTAATTCGAAAATTAACTTCAACATCTCTTTAGGTGATGAAGTCAAGGAGGACAAATGGAAGAAAGGTCACAGTGTGTAGGAGAAGTTTCTGGTCCCACAACAATAAAAATGCATACATCTGGGCTGGTATGACCATAGAAAGAGGAAAAGAAGGGCAGAGGTGATTCAGTGGTACAGCCAGGGAAACTTGGGCAGCTGATGGGGTATGGAGAGTACAGAAAGAATTAAAGAAGATTCAGAGGGCTGGAGTGAGAGGT
Organism: Neotragus moschatus; assembly: GCA_006410615.1. Lineage (NCBI taxonomy): Eukaryota > Metazoa > Chordata > Mammalia > Artiodactyla > Bovidae > Neotragus > Neotragus moschatus. Next base: position 802,267 of record SJYA01001352.1, on the reverse strand, counting down.
CAGTAGAGCTGATGGAGAGAGAAACAATGGAGGATGAAGCGTGCTTGGAGAAGAAGAAAGAGAGCTCAGTAGGAACCTATGGCCTTTGAGATGGTGCTAGCAAGACATTTAGGTAAAAAGAGCCAGTGGATAATAGAAGACTTTGGATAAAGGTTTAGGGGAAGACACAGCCTAAAGAAGTAGATTTGGGATTCATCAGCCTCTAGGCAATCCCTAAAGCCGTGAATGAATTCCCATAGTGCACCATATTAGACTCTGTTAAATCTTGAGTCTTTACAGCATTTCACAGCTCAGGGTGAAATATTTTGAAAATATACTGAATCCTTCTTATGCAGAGACTGCATAATTAGGTCTACCACAGCACAGCCACTTTAATGATCCTTTAATTATTAAAAAAAAAAAAAAACTATGAAATGCCAAGAATACCAAGATATGAATTTATTTTGACTCTCAATATATTTTGAACTATTCCTCCTACTCACTTCAATTGACAGGACTGGCCCCAGAAATGAAGAGCCGTATTTAATGCTTTTAAAGAATATCTGGGTGGGCCACTATCCCTATGGCTCTCCACTTGAATAAGTTGTGAGAACACCAAGAGCCTTTGTAGAGCCAAAAAGAATCAAAGAATGTGCAGCTGGAGGTATCAGCTGCGCGTGTCGAGTTCTAGCCAAAATAACTCCCCAGGGTGTCCAGCTGTAGAGAGAGAAAGAAAACCAGAAAAAAGACAGTAATTCAGTCAGCGAAGTCACCAGTGGCTGAAGAGTCCTGTAGGCCAAAGAGCACTATTACAGTTGGGGACCAGACAATGTGCTGCCGCCACCGCGCTCAGGTTGCTTACAACTGCAGAGTGAACATCTGTGGCCATCTGTCTGCAAGCAGGCTGGGGGTCAGAGGCAGGGTGAAATATAGACCTGAAAGTGGACTGAGATAAGCTTAGGAGAGGAAAATATGTGAGGCATCTAATAGATTTCACTTAGAAAAAGACAGCCAGTTGAAAGAAAGTATGGATGGGGTCTCCTTAGATAAATTATGACTCAGCAAGTGCCATTTTATCTGCCTAAGAAAATAATTACAGGAAAACAGTGTTTCCTGAAAAGTCCCTGTGAATGAGCTCTTCTGGAATAGCACCAGAGGTTTCTGGCAGATGGGAGCAGCTCTGCATGACTTTGGAGATGACCTGGTCCAAGCTCTGTCAGGTGAAGAACTGAGACGTTACAACCATGCCCTTCCAGAGGCACTGAAATCTGCTTTCCAATACTTCCATGACAACTAGCATATTCCACTTGTGGCTTGCCCTTTAACCTGACTTTTACAGGCTTTCTTCCTCTACTTGTTTCTTAATCCCAGAGTCCCTCTGGGCTCCAAGCCCTCCTCTTGCCTGATACACTCTCCTTAGGGGATGCTATCTGCTCTGTTGCCCTTACAGTCATTTATGTATTGATGACTGTCAAATATTTACTTTCAGCCAGACCTCTTGTCTGAGCTCAGACCTGGACAGCAACTGCATATTGCCTATCTCCTTTTGTGAATTTTACAAATTCAACTTGTCTAAAATTGAACCCACCACTCCTGGAGACTCATGCCTTCTCTATTGTTAACCCAAGTTGGCCACCTGGAGCCCTCATTTGAATGCTCTTTCCCTTGGCCCACACTTCACCCACACACTGCTGGCCCAAATTAACCCACTGCTCTCCAACCCCATTTCCATTAGCCTAGACTCAGGAACCACTATCTTTCATTTCATTATCACAACAGCTTTCTGAGTCATCTTCCTGTCTGTGATCTTAACTCTGCCTAACTTCATCCCCATTCCATTCTAAAAAACCCATTCTGAAATAAATCCGATCACTTCACTTCTTCAGCCCAAAACACTTCAGTGGGTTACTACTCCTCTTAGGATAAGGTCCAAAGCGGTTAATACTATCTGCATAACTTGACCCATCCCATTGTCTTACCCCTCACCAATGCCTCCCTTTTCAGTCCAGTTGAGTTTTTTCTAGTTCCTTGAATCCACCAAGTTCTCCTTTAACAACAGACTTTTGTACATGCTATCTGGCATTCTCTTCTCCTTTGCTTTTCCAAACAATGACTATTTCTCCTTCAGGTTCCAGTTTAGACAAAACTTCCCTTGACAAGCCTTCCCTGTCCAGTCTAGTCTGTTTTAAATGGCCTGACATGAATTCCCAAACACCCTGTATTTTTCCGCATCAAATCACACTCTACAGTTAATACCTACATATACAGCTTTATCTTTCACTAGACACTCAGCTCAGTGAGGATAGGAAGCACGTCTGTTGTGTGGGCAACTGTACATCCAGCACCCAGCCTAGAATTTTTATATGTTGTTTAAATGATTATATAAAATATTGGAATTATAGGCCCTCTGATCAGCAGCAAAACTCTGCTAGATCTACATGAAACAAGGTCCCCTCAGAGAATGAGATTTTCAAGTTCCTTTGTCTAAGTTGAGCCTGGCAGCTGCAGCATCTCCAGGAACATTCGTTCCCTGATGTATGGCCAACAGAAGTCTACTGAGGGATTCTCAGCTGCAGCTCACTGCAAAGCTCTTACTCCAAGCACAAAATAATCTCTTCAGTTCGAATGAGGGACATCAAGAAAGAAAGAATTTTCCCTTTGGTGTCAGGAGCCTAGGAAGGCAGAATGTAAAGCAGAAAAGTCTACATGAACTCAGAGTCTTTCTAGAGAAGACTGTATTGGACTGCACCCTAGATCAGTGGTTTCAAAACTTGAATCAGAATCACCTGGATGACTTGTCAAAGCACAGATGTCTGAGCCTGACCCCCCAGAGTTTCTGATTCAGTGGGTCTGGGATGGGGNAAAAAAAAAAAAAACTATGAAATGCCAAGAATACCAAGATATGAATTTATTTTGACTCTCAATATATTTTGAACTATTCCTCCTACTCACTTCAATTGACAGGACTGGCCCCAGAAATGAAGAGCCGTATTTAATGCTTTTAAAGAATATCTGGGTGGGCCACTATCCCTATGGCTCTCCACTTGAATAAGTTGTGAGAACACCAAGAGCCTTTGTAGAGCCAAAAAGAATCAAAGAATGTGCAGCTGGAGGTATCAGCTGCGCGTGTCGAGTTCTAGCCAAAATAACTCCCCAGGGTGTCCAGCTGTAGAGAGAGAAAGAAAACCAGAAAAAAGACAGTAATTCAGTCAGCGAAGTCACCAGTGGCTGAAGAGTCCTGTAGGCCAAAGAGCACTATTACAGTTGGGGACCAGACAATGTGCTGCCGCCACCGCGCTCAGGTTGCTTACAACTGCAGAGTGAACATCTGTGGCCATCTGTCTGCAAGCAGGCTGGGGGTCAGAGGCAGGGTGAAATATAGACCTGAAAGTGGACTGAGATAAGCTTAGGAGAGGAAAATATGTGAGGCATCTAATAGATTTCACTTAGAAAAAGACAGCCAGTTGAAAGAAAGTATGGATGGGGTCTCCTTAGATAAATTATGACTCAGCAAGTGCCATTTTATCTGCCTAAGAAAATAATTACAGGAAAACAGTGTTTCCTGAAAAGTCCCTGTGAATGAGCTCTTCTGGAATAGCACCAGAGGTTTCTGGCAGATGGGAGCAGCTCTGCATGACTTTGGAGATGACCTGGTCCAAGCTCTGTCAGGTGAAGAACTGAGACGTTACAACCATGCCCTTCCAGAGGCACTGAAATCTGCTTTCCAATACTTCCATGACAACTAGCATATTCCACTTGTGGCTTGCCCTTTAACCTGACTTTTACAGGCTTTCTTCCTCTACTTGTTTCTTAATCCCAGAGTCCCTCTGGGCTCCAAGCCCTCCTCTTGCCTGATACACTCTCCTTAGGGGATGCTATCTGCTCTGTTGCCCTTACAGTCATTTATGTATTGATGACTGTCAAATATTTACTTTCAGCCAGACCTCTTGTCTGAGCTCAGACCTGGACAGCAACTGCATATTGCCTATCTCCTTTTGTGAATTTTACAAATTCAACTTGTCTAAAATTGAACCCACCACTCCTGGAGACTCATGCCTTCTCTATTGTTAACCCAAGTTGGCCACCTGGAGCCCTCATTTGAATGCTCTTTCCCTTGGCCCACACTTCACCCACACACTGCTGGCCCAAATTAACCCACTGCTCTCCAACCCCATTTCCATTAGCCTAGACTCAGGAACCACTATCTTTCATTTCATTATCACAACAGCTTTCTGAGTCATCTTCCTGTCTGTGATCTTAACTCTGCCTAACTTCATCCCCATTCCATTCTAAAAAACCCATTCTGAAATAAATCCGATCACTTCACTTCTTCAGCCCAAAACACTTCAGTGGGTTACTACTCCTCTTAGGATAAGGTCCAAAGCGGTTAATACTATCTGCATAACTTGACCCATCCCATTGTCTTACCCCTCACCAATGCCTCCCTTTTCAGTCCAGTTGAGTTTTTTCTAGTTCCTTGAATCCACCAAGTTCTCCTTTAACAACAGACTTTTGTACATGCTATCTGGCATTCTCTTCTCCTTTGCTTTTCCAAACAATGACTATTTCTCCTTCAGGTTCCAGTTTAGACAAAACTTCCCTTGACAAGCCTTCCCTGTCCAGTCTAGTCTGTTTTAAATGGCCTGACATGAATTCCCAAACACCCTGTATTTTTCCGCATCAAATCACACTCTACAGTTAATACCTACATATACAGCTTTATCTTTCACTAGACACTCAGCTCAGTGAGGATAGGAAGCACGTCTGTTGTGTGGGCAACTGTACATCCAGCACCCAGCCTAGAATTTTTATATGTTGTTTAAATGATTATATAAAATATTGGAATTATAGGCCCTCTGATCAGCAGCAAAACTCTGCTAGATCTACATGAAACAAGGTCCCCTCAGAGAATGAGATTTTCAAGTTCCTTTGTCTAAGTTGAGCCTGGCAGCTGCAGCATCTCCAGGAACATTCGTTCCCTGATGTATGGCCAACAGAAGTCTACTGAGGGATTCTCAGCTGCAGCTCACTGCAAAGCTCTTACTCCAAGCACAAAATAATCTCTTCAGTTCGAATGAGGGACATCAAGAAAGAAAGAATTTTCCCTTTGGTGTCAGGAGCCTAGACGGCAGAATGTAAAGCAGAAAAGTCTACATGAACTCAGAGTCTTTCTAGAGAAGACTGTATTGGACTGCACCCTAGATCAGTGGTTTCAAAACTTGAATCAGAATCACCTGGATGACTTGTCAAAGCACAGATGTCTGAGCCTGACCCCCCAGAGTTTCTGATTCAGTGGGTCTGGGATGGGGCCAGAGAATTTGCATTTCTAACAAGTTTCCAGGTGATATTGATGTTGCTGATTTGGGGACCACAACCTTGAGAACCACTGCACTAAACATCTGAGTCACCCTCTTAGTCACACAAACACAAGAGAAATAGGCACCCTCTGTCCTAAGGGAGAGGCACTCTTCCCAAACTCTGGAGAGGAAGATCTCACTGCTGCGCAGGGAGTAGGGAAATTTGCATAGGGATTCTAGAGCCTCTGGGAAATAAGACATCAGAAAAATGAAAACTCCAATCCCTTCTGTATTGAAGTTGAAGTCTGCTAGAACTGCTCTGATAACTTAGGACAGTTCAAATTATAATAATTCTTCAAGAAAAGGATATCAGGGGCATTGGGATGGAAGTGCTTACCCAGCAGTCTTTCACTGGGCACAAGGAAGGGCCTCCAAAATAGGTCTGTCCATTGAATGTGCACACACCCAACCCACATAAATTGGCTGGCAAGACACAGGTTGATCAAATGAGACTCAGCCCCAAACAACTGTTGAAACTGCTGGAACAGAGACCTTTCCCCTCTGGTATTACAAGACCGATAAGCAGCATGTCTGGGGCTTCTGGTGGCCAGTGCCAAGAGGGAAGAGCATGGCGGAGAATGACACCCACACTAAAGAAAACTCAGCCAAGAAATGAAAGAAATAAGACTCCTGATAACATCTTTTGAATCCTGCAGGGCCTAAAGTTACAATATCTTGAGCTTGAGCTGAGTTTCTGTCACTACTGAAAGAGTCTTGACTGATGGAATTCTACTAGCAAACCAATACATTGCTCTGGTCAAGAATGTACAAGTACCCATCTGTCCTAGCAGTTTCTCTGGAGATGGATAGAACTGCCAGACCTACAGCTTGGCCAGCCCCTCTGGGATTCTGATTTTCTCCCAACAAATCACTAGCATAGTGTACGTGTGCTCAGTCACTCAGTCATGTGCCACTGTTTGTGACCTCATGGACTGCAGTCCGCCAGTCTCCTCTGTCCATGGGATTTTCCAGACAAGAATACCAGAGTGGGTTGCCATTTCCTCCTCCAGGGGCTCTTCGCAGCCCAGGGACTGCACTCATGTCTCCTGTAATTGGCAGATGGATTACTTATCACTGAGCCACCAGGAAAGCCCACTTTAGCATAGTTCTTAGCCCCATCACTGCTTCCTTGCCTTCATTCTCTGTAAGCTCCTTGAATATATGTTCTTTATAACAGTTTTCTTGATTGCCAGGCAAGGTAGCTGGCTTACAGATGCTCACTTTGCATACAGCATTTAAATGAAAAATAACATTTGGGTCAGATTAGTTTGCATGAATTAAAGGGAAAAAAGAAGAGGAGGACAAGGTACACTGGAAGGAATATAAACTAAACCAGGTAATAACCCACAAAGGTGGGTTACCCACAAAGGTAAACCTGCACTCTGCCCCAGAATATTTCTAACTGAATCTCAACTCCTACTAACAGCTTCAGCATTTTTCTTTTCTTTGGGGAAAAAAAAAACATCATGGGGGAGGGGGTGCCAGAGAATGACAAGTGACATGGTGACTCCCATATAAGTCAGCTTCCTCTTCCCCAAATCTGTTTCCAGAAACTCTGCCACATCATGCACTGAGAACCCCCTGGCTTCCAACTCAAAAGAAAGTCTCAGAGGTGTCAGGCACAGATGGCAGAAGCCCTCCTTTGGTGGTTCTCAATGATAAATAGCTTCCTGCCAGAGCACTCCCCAACTCTGAACTCCTGGAAGAAAATTACCACATGAGAAACAAAACCCAGGAAAGGGTAGGAAGCATACCCTGAGTAGGGTTTGTCACTCACATCTTCTAGGTTAAATGTGTCTGTGGGAACCCCTGGACACAGCTGTGGTCACGAATGTCCCATCCAACAACTGGACCCAGAAGTGGCCCATTTTTCTGACATCAAGAGACCTTCCATGGAAGGAAAACAGAAACAGCACAGATGGAGCTGCCTTTTCAAATCCTTGTGGATGTCATGAGATTAGCAGCTTTCCTCTGAGTTGGCCTCAAAGACTTCCTTTACAATTGTTCATAAGCTCGCTCAAGGGATAGGCAGTGAAGTTCACTCAAACAAAAACATAACCTCAAACATCGAAAACAGCTGGTGGAAATTGTGACTGTTATAGAGGAGCTGACTTATCTAGCTGAGTCAAAACAAGTGTGAGTGCTTCAAACAGGCACGAGCTCAGAAACATAACTAGGTGTTTATTGAGTGCTGTCCTTTTTTGATTTTTTTTCCTCCCTTGCCGGACGTGAGTCTCCTCTTTAGGCTTCATCCTGACATGGAGTAAAATCCTTTCTGATATCGGAACTGACATTTTTGAAAATTTATTTGAAAAATTTTTTTTTCTAATTATAAAAGTAGTCGGTGTTCTTTGGGGAAAAATTAGGGAATACAGAAAAACCACAAAAGTAAAAATCATGTGTAATCCCACTGCCACTCTTTCCATTTTGTTCTTTGACTTTGTTCTTTTTTTAAAAAAATAATTTTATTTTTTTATGGTTGTGCTGTGTCTTCATTGCTGCGTGGGCTTTCTCTGGTTGCAGCACAGGAGCTTCTCGCTGTGATGACTTCTCTCATTGCAGAGCACAGGCTCTAGGGTGTGTAGTAGTTGCCGTAGTTGCAGCTCCAGGCTCTAGAGCACAGGCTCAATAGTTGTGGTGTACGGGCTTAGTTGCTCCATGGCATGTGGGATCTTCCTGGATCACAGATCAAATCCATGTCTCCTGCACTGGCAGATGGATTCTTTACCACTGAGTCACCAGGGAAGCTCAACTTTGGTTGCTCATACACATATACACACTACACAATTTTCAATATATATTTAAATATGCCTGTGTTAGTCACTCAGTCGTATCTGATTCTTTGTGACCCCATGGACTGTAGCCCACCATGCTCCCCGTCCATGGAATTCTCCAGGCAAGAAGTACTAAAATAACTCCTTTTGATCCTGATTTTCACCTAGTCCATATGACCATTTCCCCATGTCACTGATATATTCTTTCCCACATTTTTATGTCTGCATATGAACACTATAAACTATTGAGCTGATGCCAATTGTAGACATTTGGGATATTCTGCACTATTGTAAACAAAGCTGTGAAGAATATCCTCGGTGATAAATGTACATGTTCATACTTAGAAAACTTTCTCTATCAAGGCACTGAAATTCAGGCTATAAAAGGGATTGTAATTGATATTTAAAGAGTACAGCTCCTTTCTCCCTGAGAGTTTCTGCCAATTGTCTTTTTCTGCATGTTTTGAGTTGAGTTGCCTTTTGGAGGAGGAATTGGCCACCCACTCCAGTGTTCTTGCCTGGAGAATCCCAGGGACAGGGGAGCCTGATGGGCTGCTGTCTATGGGGTCGCACAGAGTCAGATACAACTAAAGCGACTTAGCAGCAGCAGCAAGCAGCAGCTCCTTTTAGGACTTGCAGGTCTTTATGTATTCACAGAAGACTTGCTTTCAATCAAGTTAATGGTCTCTCCAGTTTGCAATGCAGAAACATTGAAATAACTGTTTTTTAAATGTATGACAAGAAATGAAAGCAATAAATACTAGAAAAGATTACTAATCTTATTAGGAAAAAGAAAATATAGAAGTGTAATTCCATCAAAAGTGGTATCAAACTGATTAGACTGAGTTACTCAAAACTTTGTCTTCTAAAAAGCTCTCAAGTTGAAACGATTTGTAGCAGGTTTTACAACTGCAGGAAACGAGCTAAAACTTTCCACTTTCTTATTTTTCCTATTTTTCTAATCCAAAAAGTGAAATGAAACATTCTTTAAGGAGAAGACTCAACTGGCAGTATTATCTCTCATTCGAAATTCACTGCCTGCATTGAACAATTGCTTCTGTATTGGCACAAGTCATTCAGTCACTCACCATCGGGGGATGAATCACTCCCCATGAAAAGTCATTCCAGAATTTGGGTAACAGAGAAGTTTGCCTCCAGCCAAAAGTTCAACAAATGTTGGTAAAATTTAGGAAAATGATTATCATGAAAGGCTGCCATGGTTTCAAAGAGCATCTCTTAGTAGTTACTGCACTCTCTGACCTCTAAAAAAAGTGCAAGCAACTTCATGCACACACACACAGCCCCTGCCAGTTTCCCTTAAAAATTTCATTCTCTTCATCACCATGAGTGGAATTAAAAACAGTTGGTCAAGCTCCACTAATCGACAGCTGCTTGCAATTAGATGAAGCATTTAAAGCCATTCTCTTAACTACCTTCCCAACTGCCTAAGCATTCAGTATGAGCAATACACCGTGATAATTTGCCAGAATGTTTAACTTATCTCCATCTCTAGTGGTTTCTATACCTTCCTATTTTCTCCAGTCTTCCCACACACTGTCTGACTCTTCCAGTTCCTCTTGTTAAATTAAGGGTGTGCAGAGATTAGTTGAAACCAGGTCGAGCTGTTTTGTGCTAAGATGGAAAATTCTACCCAGGCAACTATTAGGGAGCAGAGTAAATCTTGATGTTTTGCAGAGAGAAAAGACTCCTTTTTTCCTCTTTTTTTATTAAACAATGAGCTGGAAAGTTCACTGTAATTTTTCTCATCAAGGATGATGAAGAAAAACAAAAGTTCCTAGGCTTTTGTAAACTCTTTCCAATTCTCAAAACTCACAAACACTAATTTTGGAGTAGGGAGAAAATGCACAGATCACTTTATCCAATTTTTGTCCTTTACAAACTGGGCATCAAAAGTCAAGATGCTTTTCCCAAGGTCACAGAAAAGAGTGGCAGTGCATGGCCGAATTCAACTCTCTGACTCTTGGTCCGGATGCTTTTCTGCTACTTAAACTCCTTTTGCTAAAGAGAAAATCTTCCCACCTCTTCTAGAAGGAGGCAGAGACCAGCATGGCTACCCCCACCTGCCTTATCCAAGGGGTAGAGCAGCTGTTCTCCCCACCCTCTGCTCCACAAGCCTCTCCAGCCAGGAACTTATCCTGGGGCTTAAAGGGCAGAAAAACAACAGATATGATATGGCTTCACCTGTGCACGCATCTTTCTCACTCCATCCCTTTCAGCTCCCCCACCTAAATAAAAACCCCCACACACAAACTTAACCACACCCACGGTCATATAACCATGTTGTTTTTCTGTCTCATATTCCCTGATGCTTATCTCCATCCTATACCCACTTGACCTGTTGTGTGGTCAGTGAAGGAAGGGGATGAAGGGGATGCTGGAGGAAGGAAAGAGAGAAGAAGCAAGAGAGGCAGAAAAGGACAATCAGTTGAAGGAAGCAGTTTTACCTCAAAACTCAAGAAGCAGAGTCAGTGTCTAGACAAGAATGGGAGCCCTAGGACTTCCTTGGTGGTTCAGTGGCTAAAACTCCATATTCTCAGTGCAGAGGCCTCAGATTTAATTCCTGATCGGGAATCTAGATCCCACATGCCACAACTAAGACCCTTCACAGCCAAATAAAATAAATAAGTAAAAATAAATATTAAAAAAAATGAAAGGGAGCCTCACACCCCAGACCACTCACCCATAGCTCTGGCTTTTCTTGTCTCTGCTCCTCCCAACCCTAATCCCTTCTTTTCCAGAAACGTCCTATATTCCAATCTAATCCACTACAGTCATGGATTCCTTCTTCTGTATCTGAGGACAATTCACTTTCTCCTTAAACTCATATTTCCATTATACTCACAGCAATGAGTTATATCCTTATATTTTTTTCTGGTTCAAAGTCTTTTTGTTTACATTGTGTAGTTTATTATGAACATTTTATTATGTTGATAATTTTTATTATATAAATAAAGGCTTCCCTGGTGGCTCAATGGTAAAGAATCTATCTGCCAATGCAAAAGATACAGGTTCCATCCCTGGGTCAGGAAGATCCCCTGGAGAAAGAAATGGCAACCCACTCCAGTATTCTTGCCTGGGAAATCCCACGGACAGAGGAGCCTAGAGGGCTACAGACCGTGGGGTCAAAAAAAGTGTCAGACACATTTAATGACTAAAACAACAACAAAAATATATATGTATATACACATACATATATATATATATTTCTGTTCTATATATAGAGTTAGAGCCATATAAATAAAGACAGAGATAGAGATAAATTTTTTTTAAGTTTTTCTATAGACACAAATGTTCTATGTTTAAAAACAAAAACTATTCTGCCTCTTGCGCATCTTGTAAGATGGTGGATGAAAACACAGAGAAGCTGGATAACAATAAGAAGAAACATAAAGCCAAGAAGGGTGATGCCAGGGCAAGGTTAAGAAGGGTAACCTCAAGGCCAAAACACCTCAAAAGGGGAACTCCCACAACAACCAAAACCCCATCCTAGTCAGAGGAATTGGCAGCTTTTCCCCATCTGCTTTGTATTCCAGCAAAGTCGTGGAAAAGAGGAAGTAATCATAAGCTACATTTAAGATCGAAATTAAAGAGAAATTTCTTTCTACTACACAAAACTAGTTTGGGTGGGGGTGACAGAAATGATGGGATCCAAATGGCCAGGCTTCACCGAACACCTGGATACTGCTCCACTGAAGATGTACCTTGAAAGCTGGTGAGCCTCAGGAGAAAGCCCTTCCATCAGATGTCAGGAAGCTGTGAGCTAGCATCACTCCCAGCACCATTCCAAGCATCCTCACTGGGTACCACGGAGGCATGTCGGTGGTTTTCTTAAAGCAGCTGAGCAGTAGCGTGCTGCTCGTGACTGGACCTCTGGTCCTCAGTCGAGTTCCCCTGTTAGAACACACCAGAAAGTTGTCATCACCACCTGCACAAAAACTGATGAGTGGTGTGGAAACCCCAAACATCTCCCTGAGGCTTATTTCAAGAAGAAGCAGGTTCATAAAGCCCAGAAACCAGGAAGGTAAGACCTTCGATGCAAAGGAAGAGAAATTCAAGCTCACAGATCAGCACAAGGTTGATCTGAGAGACCTGGACTTGCAAATTCTGCCAAAAAAATCAAAGCCATCCCTCAGTTCCAGGGCTAACTCTGTTCTGTGTTTCTGCTCACAAATTGGTGTCCTAAATATCTTACAAAGAACTGATACATTGACCCAAAAAAACTGTTCTGGGTGGTGTAGGTATTATGTTGATCACAAGTATAAAGCTCGTCAACATAACATAAATATATTGTAAACTTTGTGGATAATGATTAAAAACATACACTGTATCAGAAATGAATCTCATAATGAGTTCCACAACCCTGTTTTTATCCCAATTAATTTATGCATCTATGATTTGATAGTACCTGGTGGCTCAGAGGATAAAGCGTCTGCCTACAATGCAGGAGACCCAGGTTCAATCCCTGGGAGGAAGATCTCCTGGAGAAGGAAATGGCAACCCACTCCAGTATTCTTGCCTGAAACATCCCATGGACAGAGGAGCCTGGTAGGCTACAGTCCATGGGGTTGCAAACAGTCGGACACAACTTATCATTTACACAACTTTATCATTCACAATGATAAATTATGACAGTTTTCAGAGTTATTTCTTTTTCTAATTTTTCATATTTATTAAGCGCAGGCGGCCACTGTGAGCGGCGCACTTAAGCGCAGGTGGCCAAGAGGAGCCACCCCGCGTCCCNCAAACAGTCGGACACAACTTATCATTTACACAACTTTATCATTCACAATGATAAATTATGACAGTTTTCAGAGTTATTTCTTTTTCTAATTTTTCATATTTATTAAGCGCAGGCGGCCACTGTGAGCGGCGCACTTAAGCGCAGGTGGCCAAGAGGAGCCACCCCGCGTCCCAGGCCAGAGGTGGCAGCCAGAGGCGGCATCCGAGGCCAGGGGCAGCAACCCAACATCCAAGGAGCTGTGGCTGCACAGGACAGCCTAGAAGAGCTATCCCCACATTGAAGGACAGGAAGGGCGGTGGTGTGGAGATACCCTTCATCCAAGGTAAGGAGCAGCGGCTGCACTTTGCTGGAACAGCCATGAAGAGACACACCACGCCCAAGGTAAAAGAAACCCAAGTAAGATGGTAGGTGTTGCAAGAGGGCATCAGAGGGAAGACACACTGAAACCATACTCACANTCAGGATGTCTGGCTCTAGGTGAGTGATCACACCATTGTGATCATCTGGGTCATGAAGATATTTTCTGTACAGTTCTTCTGTGTCTTCTTCCCACCTCTTCTGAATATCTTCTGCTTCTGTTAGGCCCATACCATTTCTGTCCTTTATTGTGCCCATCTTTGCATGAAAATTTTTCTTGTTATCTCTAATTTTCTTGAAGAGATCTCTAGTCCTTCCCATTCTACTGTTGTCCTCTATTTCTTTGTACTAATCACTAAGGAAGGCTTTCTTATCTCTCCTTGCTATTCTTTGAAACTCTGTATTCAAATGAGTATATCGTTCCTTTTCTCCTTTGCTTTTCGCTTCTCTNCTTGTTATCTCTAATTTTCTTGAAGAGATCTCTAGTCCTTCCCATTCTACTGTTGTCCTCTATTTCTTTGTACTAATCACTAAGGAAGGCTTTCTTATCTCTCCTTGCTATTCTTTGAAACTCTGTATTCAAATGAGTATATCGTTCCTTTTCTCCTTTGCTTTTCGCTTCTCTTCTTTTCATAGCTGTTTGTAAGGCCTCCTCTGACAACCATTTTGCCTTTTTGCATTTCTTTTTCTTGGGGATGGTCTTGATCACTGCCTACTGTACCATGTCACAAACCTCTGTCCATAGTTCTTCAGGCACTCTATCAGATCTAATCCCTTGAATCTATTTCTCATTTCCACTGTATAGTCTTAAGGGACATGATTTAGGTCATACCTGAATGGTCTAGTGGTTTTCCCTATTTTCTTCAATTTCAGTCTGAATTTGGCAAGAAGGAGTTCATGATCTGAGCCACAGTTAGCTCCCCATCTTGTTTTCGCTGACTGTATAGAGCTTCTCCATCATTGGCTGCAAAGAATAAAATCAATCTGATTTTGGTATTGACCATGTGATGATGTCCATGGGTAGTCTTGTGTTGTTGGAAGAGGGTGTTTGCTATGACTAGTGTGTTCTCTTGGCAAAACTCTGTTAGCCTTTGCCCTGCTTCATTCTGTATTCCAGGACCAAATTTGCCTGTTACTCCAGGTGTTTCTTGACTTCCTACTTTTGCATTTCAGTCCCCTATAATGAAAAGGACATCTTTTTTGGGTGTTAGTTCTAGAAGTTCTTGTAGGTCTTCATAGAACCATTCAACTTCAGCTTCTTCAGCATTATTAATTGGGACATAGACTTGGATTACTTTGATATTGAATTTATTCCTGTAGTTATGTGTAACAAACAAAGGCAAAGACAATGATTTCAATAAATGTTTTACCTATACTCTCTTTTGTGATATTCCAGGTATGCAACAATTAACAGAAGTTCTCTAAGGTGTTTTAATTATAAACTTCTTTCCAGGGATGTGAAAGGAAATGGTCTACTTCACAGATGAGTACTTTGTAAAACTTAAATGTCAAATTGTTCTGAAAATGAGTTCAATTATTTCACCTAGTTCTTTTCACATCCTTGGAACACCAGCATATCAGACTAGAACTTCAGATAATACCCATCAGCTGCTTCCTTTAGTGGCCAGTTTGGGTTTAAGATTAGAAATTCACTGGAACTAGTAACCAGCCTTTTGGATTTCTAGGAACATTGCCCTATCGACTGTCATCTGCTCCTTTTTAACTCACCAAAAAGCTGAATGTCTTGTTTCATTTTATCCCCAGCTCTAAGGATTGGGGTATTATCAGTGTGTTCATTTGCTGGGGCTGTTATAACCAGGTCCCACAGAAATGGGTGGCTTAAACAATAGGAATATATTTTCTCATAGTTCTAGAGACTAAAATTCCAAGACCAAGGTGTTGCAGGGTTAGTTAGTTCCTCTGGAGGCCTGTGAGGGAAGGATCAGTTCCTGACCTATCACCTTGACTTATGGAGGGCTGCCTTCTTGTTTCGTCAAACTCTTTCCCTTTGGACATGTCTGTCTCAAATTTCCTTTTCTTATAAGAACACTAGTTGTACTGGATTAGAGTTCCTTCTAATGACCTCATTTTAACTGAATTACCTCTGTAAAGACTCTGTCTCTGACTACAATAACATTCTGAAGTGCCTGGTGCTCAGCTGTCAACATATTTTTTAATTTTGTATTTGCTGGGAGCCATAATTCAGCCTGTAATCATCAGCGTGTCACCTATAATCAGTGTACGGTCCTTTCCACATCAACCTAAATAACACATCTCCTCTTGACAAATAAAGCCCCTGACATTCAAAAACTGTAGCTACCTCACTCCACCCTGATTGAAGACCTTCAAAAATTGTTTTTTGTTTTCAAAAAGAAAAGAGGAAGGCAAAGGGTAGTAGTAAAACAGTTTATGAGGAAGCCTGAGTTTCAAAACTAGTCCTCAAATAACAGAACCTCAAGTCCTAATCCTTAGATATTCCCCCAAATTACTGTTTTTCACTCTTTAGAACATTCATTTTTGTGGTTTTCTTTTTATATATTCCCCAAGGGAGAATTTTCCCAATTGAGTTTTCTTCCTATATTTATCTTTCCCATGGCTTTGGATGATGTCCATGTGGGCAGGTCTAGTTGGAGAGAACAAGATAAGGCCAATACAATCACCACACACCAGCAATAGCAAGTGAGCTTCCTTTCACAACATTTTTCCTTGAGTATCATTTCTTACTTTAAAACGGCAAGAGAGAAAGTTCCTGTTAATGCAAGAAACATTATTACTGGCCCATCCACTTTGCTGGCAGAGGATGAGATGGACTCAGCGGACATAAACTTGAGCAAACTCCAGGAGACGGTGGAGGACAGGGAAGCCTGGCGTGCTGCAGTCCACGGAGAAACGAACAGTTGGACACGACCTAGCCGCTGAACAATAACAACATCCACTTTGTTATCACCTCCAACTCCAACCACTACAGAATACACATTACAAAAGGCGGCCAATGGAAGCTCAGGGTATATAGATCAGCTCAATCTATGTATTTTATTTTACAGAATTGGTTGGTTAATGATTCAAGAGCAAAACTGTAGTGATTCAAATACTAACTAGTTTATGTAACCTTAAAGAAGTCATTCCACAGCTACACCTCAGATTTCTTATCAATAAAATTTGAGTTATATCATCCAAGATATTTCTTTTATAGATTTTGTGTGAAAAATAAAGATAATACATATTTTAGAAAAAGAAATGTGCATTAACAGAGAAATGGATAAAGATGTGGTACACAAATACAATGGAGAATTATTCAATCATAAAAAAGGACAAAGCCAAAAAAAAATTAATAAAAAAAATTTAAAAAAAAAGGACAAAGCTATGCCATGTGCAGCAACGTGGATGGACCTAGAGATTATCACACTAAGTGAAGTAAGTCAGACAGAGTAAGACAACAATATGATACCACTCATACATGGAATTTAATCATTAAAAATGATACAAATGAACTTATTTACATAACAGAAACACACTATGGATGTTGAAATCAAATTTAAGATTATCTAAGAGGAAACATGGGAGGCAGGATGGATAAATCAGGAACTTGGATAACCAACAAGGACATGTACAGGGAACTCCACTCAATATACTGGAATAATCTATATGAGAAAAGAATCTAAAAAAGAATGAATATATGTATAAATGAATTACTATGCAGGACACAACTGAGCAACAACACTGGGGCTGGACAACTGGAACATTTGAAACTAACACAACTTTGTAAATCAACTATACTCTGATGAAATTTTTAAAAAGGGAAAGCAGCAGCTATTTTCAGCTTATAAACAGGCTCTATTCCCAAACAGACATTGACAACTCAATTACTGAGAATTTGGAATGCATTTTGACTGAAAAACACTATGACAAAAAGGGTTCAGTTTGCAGGTGCCTCCAAGGGAGCCGGAGCATTCCATAAGCGGGTGAAGTGAAAGTGAAAGTGATAGTCATTCAGTCACGTCCTACTCTTTGCAACCCTGTGGACAACAGTCTCCCAGGCTCCTCTGTCCATGGGATTCCCCAGGCAAGAATACTGGAGTGGGTTGCCATTCCCTTCTCCAAGGGACCTTCCCAACCCAGGGATCAAATCCTGTCTTCTGCTTGGCAGGCAGGTTTTTTACCCTGAGCCACCCGGGAAGCCCTAAACAATAAAGGCAAGGGAACAAACAGCATGTGTTTTAAACCACAGTAACGTAGTACTATATAAATACACTTGCTATGTAACAGATTTCTAAAAGGATATCACCTCGGGTTTCCTCAGAGGAGTGGGAAGATGAATTGATGGTAAAAGGCAGAAAGACAAACCTTACTGTTTTATCCTTCTGTGCTAGTTAATTTTTATCACAATAAAAATGACGTTTTTCATTTTTTATTATGGTAACATATACATAAAATTTAAGACTTTAAATATGTTTAAGTGTATAGTTTAGTGGCATTAAGTACTGTTGTACAATCATCACCACCATCCATCTCCAGATGAATAGAGAAAAGCTGAAACTCTATATCCATTAAAAAATACCACCCCACTCCCTCTTCCCCCAAAATGACTTATAACTTAAGAGACTCTCATAGGGAAACTTTCCACACAAAACAGTCATGCTAAATTCACTGCTAACAGCACTACCTTTAGACGTGATAAACATACTTCATCAGTTTTGATCGATGTAGTTCAGTTCAGTTCACTTAGTTCGCTCAGTCGTGTCTGATTCTTTGCGACCCCACGAATTGCAGCACACCAAGCCTCCCTGTCCATCATCAAACCCTGGAGTTCACTCAAACTCATGTCCATTGAGTCAGTGATGCCATCCAGCCATCTCATACTCTGTCGTCCCCTTCTCTTCCTGGCCCCAATCCCTCCCAGCATCAGGGTCTTTTCCAATGAGTCAGCTCTTCACATCAGGTTGCCAAAGTATTGGAGTTTCAGCTTTAGCATCAGTCCTTCCAATGAACACCCAGGACTGATCTCCTTTAGGATGGACTATTTGGATCTCCTTGTAGTCCAAGGGACTCTCAAGAGTCTTCTCCAACACCACAGTTCAAAAGCATCAATTCTTCGGGGCTCAGCTTTCTTCACAGTCCAACTCTCACATCCATACATGACTGCTGGAAAAACCACAGCCTTGACTAGACGGAC
This sequence comes from Neotragus moschatus, assembly GCA_006410615.1. Lineage (NCBI taxonomy): Eukaryota > Metazoa > Chordata > Mammalia > Artiodactyla > Bovidae > Neotragus > Neotragus moschatus. Next base: position 783,865 of record SJYA01001352.1, on the reverse strand, counting down.
CTTTGTTGGCAAAGTAATGTCTCTGCTTTTGAATATGTTATCTAGGTTGGTCATAACTTTCCTTCCAAGGAGTAAGCGTCTTTTAATTTCACGGCTGTAATCACCATCTACAGTGATTTTGGAGGCCCCCCAAAATAAAGTCTGACACTGTTTCCACTGTTTCCCCATCTATTTCCCATGAAGTGATGGAACCAGATGCCATGATCTTCGTTTTCCGAATGCTGAGCTTTAAGCCAACTTTTTCACTCTCCTCTTTCACTTTCATCAAGAGGCTTTTTAGTTCCTCTTCACTTTCTGCCATAAGGGTGATGTCATCTGCATATCTGAGGTGATTGGTATTTCTCCCGGTAATCTTGATTCCACCTTGTGCTTCTTCCAGTCCAGCGTTTCTCATGATGTACTCTGCATATAAGTTAAATAAGTAGGGTTACAATACACAGCCTTGACATACTCCTTTTCCTATTTGGAACCAGTTGTTCCATGTCCAGTTTTAACTGTTGCTTCCTGACCTGCATATAGGTTTCTTAAGAGACAGGTCAGGTATTCCCATCTCTTTCAGAATTTCCCACAGTTTGTTGTGATCCACACAGTCAAAGGCTTTGGCATAGTCAATAAAGCAGTAGATGTTTTTCTGGAACTCTCTTGCTTTTTCCATGATCCAGCGGATGTTGGCAATCTGACCTCTGGTTTCTCTGCCTTTTCTAAATCCAGCTTGAACATCTGGAAGTTCATGGTGCATGTAATCTGAAGCCTGGCTTGGAGAATTTTGAGCATTACTTTACTAGCGTTGTGAGATGAAAGCAACTGTGTGGTCATTTGAGCACTCTTTGGCATTGCCTTTCTTTGGGATTGGAATGAAAACTGACCTTTTCCAGTCTGGTGGCCACTGCTGAGTTTTCCAAATATGCTGGCATATTGAGTGCAGCACTTTCACAGCATCATCTTTTAGGATTTGAAATAGCTCAACTGGAATTCCATCACCTCCACTAGCTTTGTTGGTAGTGATGCTTCCTCAGGCCCTCTTGACTTCACATTCCAGGATATCTGGCTCTAGGTGAGTGATCACACCATCGTGATTATCTTGGTCATGAAGAACTTTTTTGTACAGTTCTTCTGCGTATTCTTGACACCTCTTTTTAATATCTTCTGCTTATGTTAGGTCCATATCATTTCTGTCCTTTATCGAGCCCATCTTTGCATGAAATGTTCCCTTGGTATCTCTAATTTTCTTGGAGAGATCTCTATTCTTTCCCATTCTGTTGTTTTCCTCTATTTCCTTGCATTGATTGCTGAGGATAGATATAACTTGATAATAAATCCATGCTGTGAAATCAGACTAATAAGCAGGTTTTGTAGGTTCTGTTGAAATAAGAATCAGACTCTGTTTCTGAAACAGGAAATTCCACACACAGTATCAGATTGAGCATTCATCTGTAGACAATTAATGTATGCATTTTATTAATCGTCCCTGATGGGAAGGTTTTTCTGCCTCCTAATTGTTCTGATTTCTGATCATTGCCACCTCAGAGCATTCGGGAATTTGGAAACACCATAAAACTGACCTATTAGTATGGTAACACAGGCTGCATGCTTCACTTACCCTTCCCAGACCCTCTTCTCTTTGCTCTTCCTAGTCACAGGCCAACAATGAATCCATCCAGAGGGGAAAGACATTTTATTTACAGAAATGTGTGCCAATTTGCTCTGAAAAGGGAGCCATTATACAACATGTACTATATGTACTCAGGGGCCACTTAAGAAGGAAACACTAGCCCAAGGCAGGTGTGGGCAGGTTGTGTACGTGAGCCATGGGTCGGGGGTGTGACACAGGAAGGGACTGGGGAGGTCCAGAGTGCAAGAACACCGCCAGGGGCATCTGAGATGCAGATATGAGGAGTTGGAGGAGTCAAGATCTGGCTGAGGGTCAAGAGAACAAACGAGAAAGCTTAGTTAGCATCTGGAGATCTGTGCTATGGAGCTGCCCTTGGACAGTGGGCTGTTTGGTTCATTGTAATCAAATGGCACATTACTCAACTGGTCTCACTACTAAGGCAAGAACATGATGTAAGTTTTCTCAGGATATTTTGTTCCTCATGTGTCTGGTAGATATGGAGGGAAAAGAAATTAGACTTAGTACTTCTTTTCGATTTATAAAGATAAATCAAGAATTTTCACCTATCTGCTTACTCCCCAAGAAAGCATCTAAGAAAATCAAATGCAAAGCCAGTGATATTAGCCATGTACAGAGAGTAGCGAGCAAAACATGTGAGGCTGAGGAACTGTGAGACACCCAAAAGCAAGATGGTTAATGCGTGACCTCAGGGAAGCGTGTCCAGAATGACTTTCCAGAGAAAGTCTCTGGAAATTTTTTTATTTATTTTAACTCTCCTCCTCAGTAATGTTGGGAGGTTAAAATGAACTAATAAATTAACCAGTCTATGTGGCAGATAGTTCTCCCTGAAAGCAGATACTGAGACAGAGTTAGGAGCGAAAGTGGTTGATCTGGGGATAATACCTCTGCAAGATAAAAGCAGGAAGAAGCAGGGCCAGGCAGGGAGTCTTCAGACCACAATGTGTGATCTTGTCATAATGTGATGATGTTGGGAACCTAAAAAGCAAGAAATTTCAGGGTGGGGGTAAAGAGGAATCCAGATCTCAATCTTTTCCATTCCAAAATTCAAAATCATTAGTACTTCTTAAATGAGTTGTTATAGTCTCAACCAGACCCCCATAGGGGAACTCAACATGAGGGGGACATCTAGACCAGAGCCCCAGGCTCACTACTATGTCTGTGGGTGTCAGAAGAGAGGATGGTTCTACCACTGCTTGTAGAATCCTGTCCTGAGCAGCCTTGGTGGGAATCTCAGTTTCCAAGGCCCTGATTCAATAAAGAACCTAGATACCAAATAACAAAGTTTTAATTTTTAAAATTAGAAAAGAAAAAAATCTTTCCAGCACTGACTTCTAGTTCTATCCTCCAAGATGCATAGACAATGCTGAAGTTAAAGGAAGACAAAATAAATCAAGAGATGAAAAAACAATTAAGGAGTCAAACTTCGAAAAAAAAAATATGTTCAAAAAGATTCAAATGAGTCTAAACTTACTTAAGGTTGATTTGCTTATGTTCCAAAAGAAAGAATGATCCTGGATAGGGAGGAGGAGACAAAGATTTCTCCTAGCCCATCTGAACCAGGCATCAGAGGGAAAATACTGGCTGATAAACGACAGGCTTCTTTTTCAAATATGATTTGTTGAATAACAAAATCAGAGTCGTGGGTATTAGGAAGGCAGGAATTGTTTTTCTCCCAAAGTGCCCCAGTGTCACCATTAGGGAAATGAACGTTTGATTCTGAGTGACCTTAGGATTCGCTTATTTGTCATCATGGAAACAATAAGGTAACAGCTTTCAAAATACCTGAACAATATAAACAAACAGTTACTTTGACTAATCTGGGATCTACTGCTCCCATGAAATCACCTCCAGGACATTTTTAGAAAGGTTGGTGTTTTTTTTTGTTTTTTTTTTTTAATCTCCTGACAGCATGAAAGACCTCACCTGCAAACTGGTGTGTAAAAGGAAGCCATCGGTCACACTAATAGCACCTTCAGCTTGCTCCCCTGCACCCTAAGCTGCCCTAGAGCTGAAATGTGAGGCATCCTAAATGCAGGGATGGGCTAGAGAATGTCACCACCCTTTCTAGGCACTGCAAGTAGGCTTCCTCCTAGCAGGTTTTCTTCATGTTTCCATCCAAGACTATTATAATCACTAAAATAAAGCTCTCAGCTTTTTAGCACCTGAAAAGTGCTGACATACATGGCCTCAAATAAGGAGGATGTATAAATCCTTTCTCCACCCCCCACCCCCTACACCAGCAATAGCCCATCTTTTATCCCAAATGCTGTTCTCAGTTTGTTTTTTCTTCTCCCTGCCTCCCACCACGGGAGTATGTACAAAATTTGAATCACGTTCAGAATCTAAACCAACAGGGTAAGAGGCTCAACATTTTTATTTATCCACTACTATTTCCCAAGTCTGGAAAATTTCTAGTGTTCATGTATTTTCCCTGGAGAAAAAAAATTCTCCATGACCACAGACAGCTTTCATAATCAGTCCAAGGAAATGACAAGTTCTTCTCGGGAACAATTCCTTTTGCTTTCTGAAATCTGAGGTGAGAAATTTCCTTTGTTTTTCACCAAACCAAAAAATGGATGATGTCATTCTTATACCGCAGGAACTAGTGCTATAAGTTCTACTAAGAGAAGTATGTTCTCATTTCCAACATCGATTATCAAATTATGCATAGTCTTAGTGAGAAAAGAGAAAGCAAGTGTGAAAGCCACATTATAATTATTGATTACTCAGAACCATCTGCACAGCTCTCCCGGTATCTGCCTGGGATGGGTTCTAGGATGACCACAGATACCAAAGTCTGAGGATGCTCGAGTCCCTAATATAAAATGGTGTGCAGTACAGTGGGCCCTCTATGTTGTTGGTTCCACATCTACCAAAATCAACAGAGGATTCCATCCATGGTTGGCTGAATCTGCAGATGTGGAATCCCCAGATACCAGACGCTATCTGTATTCTTGTATTTCTCCCTTCTTTTATTTTCTTCTGAAAAGTGTTAATGCAGTATTGGGGGCTTATTGCTTTGTATCACCTCCCCTCAGCCGGAAGCTGCCACCTAGTTATCTATCAAACTCCAAGAAATAGTGAGAAACAGGGAAGCCTGGCGTGGGACAGTCCATGAGGTCGCAAAGAGTCAGATACGACTTAGCCACTGAACAACAACACTTATCTAAATTAGTTCCACACAAGAGCAATCTGACTACTGAGAATAAAGGATCCATTTCTTCAATTGGTTTTGTAGCAGGGTTCAGGTCTATACAAATATCACTGAAAATTGTATCAGTCATTTGGTACAAGATCTGCTTAAAGGTCCTTTGAATATTTTTTTTAATGACATGAGACTTTTTAAAACTTAGAGGCATTATACAAGTTCGATGCATGAAGCTAGGCACTCAAAGTCGGTGCTCTGGAACAACCTAGAGGGATGGGTGGGGAGGGAGGGGGTTTCAGGCTGTGGGGACGCATGTGCACCCCTGGGTGATTCATGTCGATGTATGGCAAAAGCCACCACTATATTGTGAAGAAATTATCCTCTAATTAAACTTGATTAATTAATTAAAAAAAAAAACTTAGAGGCATTATAGTCCAGCTACACTGTCCTCTCTATATGAAGACCAAACTATTTTTCTCAACACTCCACAATTAATTAGAAGCACAATGAAAACCAGAACCTACATTTTCTATTAACACATCTATCTCTGTTGTATGATTATAATGGTGGTCAAGAAATTAGTATTTATTGAGTAGAATTTAAACTAGATTTTTATATTCAAAGAAACACTCGGCACTTATTTTCCATTTTCTTTAATCTTTTCATCAGTCCTATCACTTCCATACAGCTGTCCAGATCTGTCTTCACCTTTGCTGCAGAGCAAATAAATTTGGGGAAATAAAATGAACTGCAGTATGCTGAAGTGGTATTAGACTCAAGCAAAAAACTGAAAGGAAGGATTATTGAATATTATGTTAACCAGGCAGGCTAGTAAAACATTAAAAATTATAAGAGTCCTTGAGGAGAGAAAGTGAAAGTCACTCAGTCATGTCCAACTCTTTGCAACCCCATGGACTATACAGTCCATGGCATTTTCCAGGCCAGAATACTGGAGTGGGTAGCCTATCCCTTCTCCAGGGGATCTTCTCAATCCAGGAATTAAACCAGGATCTCCTAAATTACAGGTGGATTCTTTACCAACTGAGCCGTCAGGGAAGCAGAGATTAACTCTCTACCATTTAAGTGTGGGTTGAGCCTTTACACTTGCTTCCAAAGAGCAGACTATGTACAGTGGGGAAGCCTACAAGTCAACTCCCTTCCCCTGCCCTGTTATCAAGGCATATCAACATTGTGTTGATAATATGTACTCTTGATATGATGTAAAAAGAATGGCCCTTCATCTCTGAGGTCTTCCTCCCAAAACTTATAACCTGTTTACCCATGAGAAAAACACAAGAGAAACCCAAACTGAGGGACATTCTACAAAATACTAAAACAATACTCTTCAAAACTGTCAAGATCATCAAAAACAAGAAAAATATTTGAGAAACTGTTACAGACCAGAAGAGGAGACGTGACAATTAAATGTAACACGTAACATAAATAAAATCCTGGGACAGAAAAAAAGAGATTAGGAAAGAATTAGTAAAGTCTGAATAAAGCATAATTTTGTTAGTAATCTGTCAGTGTTTATTTCTTAGCTGTGACAAATGCACCACACTAATGTAAAATGTTACGACATGAAAAAAAAAATGTGTTTAGGGTATATGGGAACTTTCTGTACTATGGTTTCTAACTTTTTCCAAAAACCAAACTTACTTGATTTTTTTTTTTTAAATATAGAGCAATCTTATGCCTTAGATACAATTCTAAGTATAACAGATAAATGACCCCCCTGGAGTTTTCTTCATCTTGGTAGTGTATCTTGTTTCATTCAGAATGAGACATAATGGAAAAATTCATATGCTTCTACATTCCATGACTTGTAAGAATGATTAGATCACCTCGTGTTCAACTGTGGAAACATCTTCAAACTGGTAGAAAGAACTTCTGCTACTTAAGATGGTGAATTCAGTTGTATCAGACCATCCATTCTGAAGAGAATAGCTAGCAACCACGGATATAATATTTTAAAAATATGTCTGAAGCCAACAGAAAGCATCAACAATAACCAGAGCGGGAGAAGACAGGATACTGGAGAGAAGAGATATATAAAGAATTGGGCCTGACATTCAGAGCAGCTTTTCTCCTCAAGGCTTTTGTCAAGTTATCAGTAGCTACTGTCAAGTAGAAAAGCTTAGCAGAGCATTCTGCAGCCTCGTGGACAAGGGGACAAAAAAAGAAATTGGAAGTTAGGGTGTGCCGAAGAAGAACCCACATAAATATCCAATAATTCCAGTTAAAATTACTGAAGGACTTCACTGTGAAATATGGGCTAACCAAAACTAGACCAGCTCTCAAAAATATTGAAACCCAGTCTTAAATCCCTGATTAGATTTAGCTAACTAGCTTAACTACACGCAAGAGGTAAAAAAGAAAAAAAAAAAAATATATATATATATATATTCTCTGTGAAAGAAGATAACAGCATCCAGAGCCTTAAATTATCACCACAGTTTTTCACACACTCTGAACAGCATTCAAGAAAGATTATCAGAACACCCAGAAAATAAAGTTTAAATGAGCCCAAATTAAGAGGGAAAAAAAACACAAAATAGAATCATAGCCATAGGAGATCCATACATTTAACACAAATGGTAAAATGGGTATTTTCAGAAGAGAATAAAATAAAATCCATACGAAAGGATTAAATGGAAATTCTTGAACTAAAATAATAAAATAACTCAAAATAAGAAGTCAGTAGATAGATTTAAGAGAGAAAATAGGGGCGGAAAATATAGAAAGGAGCACAAAAGAAACATGAGACATGAATAAAAAATCTCACACACATGTAACTGGATTCCCAGAAGGTGAAGAAAGAGAGTGAAGCAGAAGCAAAGCAGAACAGCCAGGAATGATCCAAAACTGAAAAAAACACATTAATCTATAGATTCAAGGAACCCCAAGCAGAATAAATAGAAAGAAAAATCACACCTAGGTGAATGCATCATAGTAAAACATCTGAAAAGCATAAAAACAAGCAGCCAATAAGACACATTATCTCCAAAGGAACAATCATGAGGCTGATGAGTGACTTAACAGAAATCATTAAAGCCCAAAGACAATGCCAAGGGTACCTTCAGAAAACAAGCATAAAAGAGGAAGACATAAGAGACAGTTCCTTGGGTGTGAAGATCCCCTGGAGGAGGGCATGGCAACTCACTCCAGTGTTCTTGCTTGGAAAATCCCATGGACAGAGGAACCTGGCGGGCTACAGTCCATAGGGTCACAAATAGCTGGACATGACCGGAGTGACTTAGAATGCACGCACATATCCAAAGACTTACATGTCAATTAGTGTGAAATTTCTAATGAGATAATTTTCCAGAAAGAAAGAATCTATTAAATTAACACAAGAAGAAAAAGAAAAACAAACAGTTCTTGTATTAAAGAAACTGAATCTGTAATTTAAAAACTGCTGCCTTCATACATTCTTCCAAGCATTTGAAGAAATAACCATTAGCTTTCCCCCCACAAGCAGTCAGATATGACTTAGCGACTGAATAACAATAACAACCACTTTTTCATAAAATCTTTCGGAGAATAGAAAGGGAGAGAAAATATTCTTATCAGTTGTATAAGGCCAGAATAATCTTAATATAAAAATGGGACAAGAGAATTTCCTGGTGATCTAGGGGTTAGGACTCAGTGCTTTCACTGCCATGGCTTGAGTTCAATCCCTGGCTGGGGATCTAAGATCCTGCAAGCAGCATGGTGTTACCTAAAAGGAAAAAAAATAGGGATAGTAACATTGCGAGAAAGAAAATCACAGTCAAATCTCTCATAAACTGAACCCAGCAATGTAAAAAGGAACAAGGAAATGGAATTAAATAGATAAAGAAGAAGCATTTTAAAATTCAACATTCATTCAATATTGTAATATAAACAAGAACCCAGTACATTAGGAACAAAGAAGAATTTCTTTTATCTGAAAAAAGTTCATCTACAAAAAATTTATAGCAAAAATCATACTTAATAGTGAAGTTTGTTGAAAGGTTTCCCTTGAGACTATAATAAAACAAGGTAATGAAACAAAAACACCAGCTATCACTACTGTTACTTAACATTTGTATTTGAGTTCCTTGACAGCTCAATAAGGAGAGAACAAAATGAAATGAAAAATATAAGGACTGATGTACTTCTGCACTCATGCACAAACGTCCAAAAGAATCACAGATAAACTATTAGGATTAGGATATAAATTTTGCAAAGTCATTGGATAAAGTATCAACAAAATCAACTATGTTTCTAAATAAGCAGTAGCAATTATATTAGCAACCAAAGAAATAAAACACTAGAAATAAATCTATCAAAAGATATGTAAGACTTCTAGGTCCAAAACTGTAAATCATTGAGGAAAGTTCTAAAAGGCCTAAGTGAATGAAACAACATACTATGTTAATGTGTTGGAAGACAATATTGTGAAGATGTTCCGTTCAATTCAGTTGCTTAGTCGTGTCCAACTCTTTGCGACCCCATGAATCGCAGCACGCCAGGCCTCCTCGTCCATCACCAAATCCCGGAGTTCACTCAGACTCACGTCCATAGAGTCAGTGATGCCATCCAGCCATCTCATCCTCTGTCGTCCCCTTCTCCTCCTGCCCCCAATCCCTCCCAGCATCAGTCTTTTCCAATGAGTCAACTCTTTGCATGAGGTGGCCAAAGTACTGGAGTTTGAATTCCACCTAATAGATTAAGGAGTAGATGCAATTCCGATCAAATTCCAGTAGGGGTTTTTTGTTTGTTTTTCTCCAAATAAAAAATGTAAAGGCTCAAGAATAGTCAAGACAATTTTGAAGAAGAATAAAGTGAAATAACCTACTCTATGAAATATCACGACTTAATATAAAGCTACAATAACTGCAAAAATTGAAGAACAAGCTGACTAGAGAAACAGGATAGGTAGTTTTGAAAGTCTGGGTGAGGATAGTGTCTGTGAATTCTTCAGAGCTTCTGTTGGAGGTGAGAAACTTGATTTTCCTTTGATAGATGTTTCCATATGAAGGAATTAACATTCCTGGCTTCTCTCCATCCCCTCAACTAACCCCTTTCCAAGCAAGAGGAGTGGCTTACTTGATCAGTGAGTTTGAGAGAAGTTGCTGAGCCTGAACCCAGCAGACTGTTCCTGTGGGTGCCATCCAGCCTACAGGAAGCTCTGCTTGACAAAGTCAGGCTCCCTCAGCAAGCAGGCTTAGCTGAGGCTGTAGGCGGGGACCCAGTACAGCAAACGAGTGTGTGAGGTGCTGGTAACAGGTTTTCCCAAGAAATTAAGAAAGAACTGCTGTGATTCAAAACTATGCTTCACGAATGGAAACAGTGGAAGAATGAAAAAAATTAAAGGAGGGCTGGCTAAAATGCCTGGGAGGAGAAAGTATATCTAAGGAAGAGAGTGAAGTCTTTGAAAACCAGCGGCATACAATGGACATATAAAAAAGAAACAAGAAGAAGCACTCTGATCTTTGAAAGGAAATTCAAAACAAAATGAGATCTGAAAGACTACTGAGGCCCAGTAATCTAACATGGTAAGGAAGGCGCAATTTTGGAAAAGAGACTAGAAAATTGCCTTCATAGGAAACTACTGGAAAATATTCTCTTAAAGCCTCCGATAGTCTAAGAAAACATGAGTGATGATCCTTTAAATATTATGACATCTGTTCCAAGTGACTGGATATAGATTGGGCATATCTGAGTGGAAAAGGTCAGAAATCTCAGAAAAAAAAAATTTTTTTTTAAGTATTAAGTAACTTTCAGGGCAATACAACTATTATAGATGAGTACATAGGTTTTGTCTGTACCCTAGGGAAAGACATTGAAGAAAATTGTGGAATTAGGACGATAAGGGCAGGCATAGAAAGGACAGAATTAATTGGACCCAAGAATAACAAATTATGTCCAAACCTGGATAAGATATTGGTCTGGCAGGTGGGATCATCTAATCCAGGTAAACAAAATGTGCTTGAACAAGAAAGCTTTTGACAAACCCAAAATTCACTGATTTTTAATCTCTTGCTACGGGAGATACCACAAAACATAATATAGATGGTAAAAGAATATGTAAGAAAAACAATGATCTGATCCTTAAAGCATTTAAAAAGTATTAGAGCACTCAGCAATCCCACTACTGGGCATATACCCTAAGAAAACCACAATTCGAAAAGACACATGTACCCCAATGTTCATTGCAGCAGTATTTACAATAGCCAGGACATGAAAGCAACCTAGATGTCCACTGAGAGATGAATGGATAAAGAAAATCTGGTACATATATACAGTGGAATATTAGCCATAAAAAGGAATAAATTTGAGTCAGTTGTAGTGAGGTGGATGAACACAGAGTCTGTTATACAGAGTGAAGTAAGTCAGAGAAAAACAAATATCATATATTAATGCATACTTAAGGAATCTAGAAAAATAGTACAGATGAACCTATTTACAGAAAAGAAATGGAAACACAGATGTAAAGACACAGCTAAGACAAACTGAGAAATAGCATTGATGTGTATACATTACCACGTGTTAGAGAGATAACTAGCAGGAAGCTGCTATGTAACACAGGGAGCCCAGCCTGCAGCTCTGTGATGGCCTAGAGGGAGTAGGGTGGACTCTAGAGGGAACCTCAAGAGGGAGGGGAAGGGGTATATATATATACATGTACTGATGACTGATTCGAGTTGTTGTACAGCAGAAACCAATACAATATTGTAAAGCCCTTATCCTCCAATTAAAAGAAAAAAAAAGTATTAGAGCATACAGAGTTAGCCCCACCTGCATTAGGGAAAGGGACCAAATTTAAAAGCAAGTTAGAGAGATGTTAGTGACAACGGTGGTGTAAGGATTTCCAAACTTTCTGGACTCCACAAAAGCAATGAGAAAACTGGTAACAACTATCAGAACCACTTCTGTGGTTACTTTAGTCCTGTGATTTTTCTTATGCTATTTTAAATGGAATTATTTTCTTAATTTCATTTTCTGAGAGATGAATGGATAAAGAAAGAGTGTGTGTGTGTGTGAGCTCAGGCATGTCTGACTCTTTGTGACCCGCGTGGACTGTAGCCCAGCAGGCTCCTCTGTCCATGAAATTTTGCAGGCAAGGATACAAAAGTGGGTTGCCATATTCCTCCTCCTTCCTCCTCCTCTTCCCAACCCAGAGATTGAACCTGAGTGTCTTGCATCAGCAGGCAGATTCTTTACCACTGAGCCACCTAGGAAGCCCATGTTACTAGGGTATAGAATTACAATTGATTTTTGTTGACTTTGCACCCTGAAACTTTGCTGAACTAATTTATTAGTTCAAATAGATACTAGATTTTTTGTAAACATTTTTGGATATGTAGGATAATATCATTTACACTAGTTCCTTCCATTCAAATTTGGATTTTGTTTCTTTTATTGTCAAATAGTCCTGGCTAAAACCTCCAGTTCAGTATTAACTAGCAGTAGCAAAACAGACATCCGTTTATTGTTTCTGATCTTGGGAGGAAAGATTTTAGTCTTTTACCATCATGTATAATGTTAGCTGTGGATTTTTAAAGATTGAGGAAGTTCCCATTTATTCCTAAATTGTTGAATGTTTTCATTACGAAAGGTTGTTGCATGTTGTCAAACATTTTTCTGTATCTATTCAGATGATCATGTGATTTTTGTCTTTTACTCTATTAAATACAGTATATTAAATTGTTTGAACTAGTAATCAAAAAACTTGCTACAAATAAAAGACCAATGCCAGATGGCTACAATAGTGAATTCTTCTAAATGTTTAAAGGAGAATTATAACTAATTTGTCACAAATTCTTCCCCAAAACAGAAGAGGAACACTTCACAAATCATTCCATAAGGCTAGTATTCAGTTCAGTTCAGTTCAGTTCAGTCGCTCAGTCGTGTCCGACTCTTTGCGACCCTATGAATCACAGCATGCCAGGCCTCCTTGTCCATCACCAACTCCTGGAGTTTATCCAAACTCATGTCCATCAAGTCGGTGATGCCATCCAGCCATCTCATCCTGTCTCCTCCTCCTTCTGCCCCCAATCCCTCCCAGCATCAGGGTCTTTTCCAATGAGTCAACTCTTCACACGAGGTGGCCAAAGTATTGGAGTTTCAGCTTTAGCTTCAGTCCTTCCAATGAACACCCAGGACTGATCTCCTTTAGGATGGACTGGTTGGATCTCCTTGTAGTCCAAGGGATTCTCAAGAGTCTTCTCCAACACCACAGTTGAAAAGCATCAATTCTTCGGGGCTCAGCTTTCTTCACAGTCCAACTCTCACATCCATACATGACTGCTGGAAAAAACCATAGCCTTGACTAGACAGACCTTTGTTGGCAAAGTAATGTCTCTGCTTTTGAATATGCTATCTAGGTTGCTCATAACTTCCCTTCCAAGGAGTAAGCATCTTTTTATTTCATGGCTGCAATCACCATCTCCAGTGATTTTGGAGCCCCCAAAATTAAAGTCTGACACTGTTTCCACTGTTTCCCCATCTATTTCCCATGAAGTGATGGGACCAGATGCCATGATCTTCATTTTCTGAATGTTGAGCTTTAAGCCAACTTTTTCACTCTCCTCTTTCACTTTCATCAAGAGGCTTTTTAGTTCCTCACTTTTTGCCATAAGGGCGGTGTCATCTGCATATCTGAGGTTATTGATATTTCTCCCGGTAATCTTGATTCCACCTTGTGCTTCTTCCAGTCCAGCGTTTCTCATGATGACTCTGTATATAAGTTAAATAAGCAGGGTGAAAATATACAGCCTTGATGTACTCCTTTTCCTATTTGGAACCAGTCTGTTGTTCCATGTCCAGTTCTAACTGTTGCTTCCTGACCTGCATATAGGTTTCTCAAGGCTAGTATTACCTAATCGGAGAAGGCCATGGCACCCCAACTCCAGTACTCTTACCTGGAAAATCCCACAGACGGAGGAGCCTGGTAGGCTGCAGCCCATGAGGTCACTAAGAGTCAGGCATGACTGAGCGACTTTACTTTCGCTTTTCACTTTCATGCATTGGAGAAGGAAATGGCAACCCACTACAGTATTCTTGCCTGGAGAATCCCAGAGACAGTGGGCCCCCGTCTATAGGGTCTCACCGAGTTGGACATGACTGAAGCGACTTAGCAGCAGCAGCAGCAGCAGCATTACCTAATACTAAAGCTAGACATATCTTTTCTTATGATAAAAATATCACAAGAAAGGAAAACTACAGATGAAATCCTTCACAAGCACAGATGCCAAAATCCTCAACAAACTACTAGCAACTGAGTCCAGCAACATGTAAAAATGATTATGCACCATGACCAAATGAGATTTCTCTAAGGACTGGGTAAAGCTGATTGGGTAACACATGAAAATCAGTCAGTATACCTCTTAACAGAAGATTTCTCTCAATCAATTTTACTTTATGGGTCATGAAATAACAGCTGGCATCAAAGAACAGGGATCATAGCTAGACTGAAAACTAGAATTTTTTCCACTGAGTATCTGCCATGGCCTGTGGCAAAACTGAGTTTGGAGTTCTGGGAACACTGTTTTTTCTTGTTTGAAATAATTGCCCTAGGGCTGAGGATTTGCTTGTTTTCTAAATTTCATGGGTGTTGGCTATTGCTGTGACAATCTTGAATATTCTATTTAATTCTCTGGACTTTTAAAAAAGGGAAGACACATGAGAGCCATTGTAGTGAATTAATATAGCCTCTGAGGCTGTGAGGACTTTGGGTTCTGAGAAAGAAAAACCATTAAGTTGAAACTGAGAAGAAAAAGAAATTGAAGAGGATGGTTTTGGGATTCAATCTTTTTTTGTTTTAACTTCTTTGAACTCTAACTTTTTAGAGAATTTCATCTTTGGACATGAAATTCATCCTAAAAGATTTATAGTGGCGGGAATTTCATAATTTGGGGCATCTTATGTTGGTGGCACTTTATTATTGGGGTACCTTACCTGGATATTTAATCTTACTGTAGAACCTCTCTATTGGATGTATGTGAGATGGAACAAAGAATAAGTTTATTCTTTTCTGTCTTCAGTTCAGTCCAGTTCAGTCGCTCAGTTGTGTCCGACTCTTTGCGACCCCATGAACCACAGCACACCAGGCTTCCCTGTCCATCACCAACNAATTTCATAATTTGGGGCATCTTATGTTGGTGGCACTTTATTATTGGGGTACCTTACCTGGATATTTAATCTTACTGTAGAACCTCTCTATTGGATGTATGTGAGATGGAACAAAGAATAAGTTTATTCTTTTCTGTCTTCAGTTCAGTCCAGTTCAGTCGCTCAGTTGTGTCCGACTCTTTGCGACCCCATGAACCACAGCACACCAGGCTTCCCTGTCCATCACCAACTCCCAGAGTCCACCCAAACCCATGTCAGTCAGTGATGCCATGAACCGTCTCATCCTCTGTCATCCCCTTCTCCTCCTGCCCTAAATCTTTCCCAGCATCAGGGTCTTTTCCAATGAGTCAACTCTTAGCATCAGGTGGTCAAAGTACTAGAGTTTTAGCTTCAGCATCAGTCCTTCCAATGAACACCCAGGACTTATTTCCTTTAGGATGGACTGGTTGGATCTCCTTGCAGTCCAAGGGATTCTCAAAAGTCTTCTCCAACACCACAGTTCAAAAGCATCAATTCTGCAGCACTCAGCTTTCTTTATAGTCCAACTCTCATATCCATACATGACCACTGGGAAAACCACAGCCTTGGCTAGATGCACCTTTGTTGGCAAAGTAATGTCTCTGCTTTTGAATATGCTATCTAGGTTGGTCATAACTTTCCTTCCAAGGAGTAAGTGTCTTTTAATTTCATGGCGGCAATCACCATCTGCAGTGATTTTGGAGCCCCCCAAAATAAAGTCAGCCACTGTTTCCCCATCTATTTGCCATGAAGTGATGGGACAGAATGCCATGATCTTAGTTTTCTGAACGTTGAGCTTTAAGCCAACTTTTTTACTCTCATCTTTCACGTTCATCAAGAGGCTCTTTAGTTCTTCTTCACTTTCTGCCTTAGGTTATTATAATGATTGTCCATTGTAACTCATTTAAGAGACTTCTGAGTGGGAGCAGATTACACTATTTATCAGCAGTCTCCAGTAGGTTTGGGGAACTGTCATGGGGAGATGGAAGAAGAAATGCCCTGGGGACTGTCAGTGCCCTCTTCCTGGGGGTCCTCCCCTGAACCATCAGAGGCTTCACGGTAAAGCCCAAATGGTTAAGTGGGGATATTTGTCAGAGGGGTAAGGGTGCCAATATTTTCACAGAAAGGAATCTCTATGAGAGTGACACTCCTGGATTTTGCCCTTGAGATTATCAAGTTTGAGGGGAGGAAATAAGCCAGACGGTAGTAAGCACACATTCTCTATTCCTTCACGTCTTGAATTTTATGGAGGTAGAAGTAGTTTTGTAAGCGTGCTGGAAAGAGGAGTTATGATGAAGGAGCAAGAATGCTGAATTAGTAGCTTTGGAGCAAGGGCAGTATTGACCAAAGATTGGATCCAGGGTGTGCGGCAAAGAGCCATTGACATGTGAGAAGAAAGGGATCACTGGAGGTTGAAGAGGACACAGTCCAAGCCAGAGTATGGAATGCACATCCACAAGCACTCCAGAGCCTGCCAGCAAAAGGTGGGGGTGCGAGGAAAGCCCAGGAACCTGCTAAGACACATCCTTGATGAAGGAGGCACACCTGGGAGGTGGCAGACAACAGTGGGGGAGCAGTGAAGTGTGCAGCGGAACACCAGGCAGCTCAGTGGAGAAAGAGCTCTAGGTGGTAGTGACACAAGGTGCCCTGGAAGCAGCACTGGGAACAAGGGCAGTCCCTGACCTCACCTCCAGATTCAGAGGTCTAGGCATGTGAGAGAAGGAAAGTGTCTAGGTGACGGACTGCAGGGAAAGGGCAGAAACTTTCAGATGAGATTACACACATGGCGTGGTTTGCAGGGAGAATGACAGTGGGGGACTAGATGGTGTTGGAGGACTTAGAGAGAGTAAAGTATGCCTGGAAGCAGATGGGGACTCTGAGCAAGAGAGCTGGGGGCTGAGGAGACTTATTCTTCCAGGTACAGAAAAAATGTCAATACCTCCTTGGTAGAAAGGTAACTACCCAGTTCAGTTCAGTTCAGTTCAGCTCAGTCGCTCAGTCGTGTCCGACTCTTTGCGACCCCATGAATCGCAGCACGCCAGGCCTCCCTGTCCATCACCAAATCCCGGAGTTCACTCAGACTCACGTCCATCGAGTCAGTGATGTCATCCAGCCATCTCAGCCTCTGTCGTCCTCTTCTCCTCCTGCCCCCAATCCCTCCCAGGATCAGAGTCTTT
>SJYA01001352.1:729993-764323 GCA_006410615.1 Neotragus moschatus | reverse complement strand
AATAGCTCAACTGGAATTCCATCACCTCCACTAGCTTTGTTCATAGTGATGCTTTAGCCCACTTGACTTCACATTCCAGGATGTCTGGCTCTAGGTGAGTGATCACATCATCCTGATTATCTGGGTCATGAAGATCTTTTTTGTTTAGTTCTTCTCTGTATTCTTGTCACCTCTTCTTAATATCTTCTGCTTCTGTTAGGTCCCTACCATTTCTGTCCTTTTTTGAGCCCATCTTTGCACGAAATGTTCCCTTGGTATCTCTAATTTTCTTGAAGAGATCTCTAGTCTTTCCCATTCTGTTGTTTGCCTCTATTTCTTTGCATTGATCTCTGAGGAAGGCTTTGTTATCTCTCCTTGCTATTCTTTGGAATCTGCATTCAGATGCTTGTATCTTTTCTTTTCTCCTTTGCTTCTTGCTTCTCTTCTTTTCACAGCTATTTGTAAGGTCTCCCCAGACAGCCATTTTGCTTTTTTGCATTTCTTTTCCATGGGGATAGTCTTGATCCCTGTCTCCTGTACAATGTCACGAACTTCCATTCATAGTTCATCAGGCACTCTATCAAATGTAGTCCCTTAAATCTTTTTCTCACTTTCACTGTATAATCATAAAGAATTTGATTTAGGTCATACCTGGATGGTAAAATTGATGCTTTTGGACTGTGGTATTGGAGAAGACTCTTGAGAGTCCCTTGGACTGCCAGGAGATCCAACCAGTCTATTCTAAAGGAAATCAGTCCTGAGTGTTCTTTGGAAGGAATGATACTAAAGTTGAAACTCTAGTACTTTGGCCACCTCATGGGAAGAGGTGACCGACTGGAAAAATCTCTGATGCTGGGAGGGCTTGGGGGCAGGAGGAGAAGGGGATGACAGAGGATGAGTTGGCTGGATGGCATCATTGGCTCGATGGACGTGAGTCTGAGTGAACTCTGGAGTTGGTGATGGACAGGGAGGCCTGGCATGCTGCGATTCATGGGGTTGCAAAGAGTCAGACATGACTGAGTGGCTGAACTGAACTGAACTGAACTGAAGTTATATAGTGCTGGTAAATGTGCTAAGAATATAGTGCAGTCGCAGATTCTTTACCAAAACTTTTGTCTGACACTACATTGAGGTTCCTATAAAACTTTTCAACAAACCCTCAAATATGGATCAATTCAAACATTGTTTTTATGTGTCTCTACCTCTTATGGTACTGATCACATCATTTACGTACTACACCTCCATAGCTATTCTCTTCATTTGAACCCTTATCTGATGATCAGTTCCCTCATCTCTTCCCTTTGTAGCAATTTTGAACCTTCATAGCTTTCCACAGCCTGTATTTCCGTCTCTTAATGGATTGATTGTCTCCTTTAAAGAGAAAATAGAAATTACCAAGTAGGTACTTTCTCAATTTTCTCTTAGGACGTATGTCACATCAATATTTTTCCATATCTTTTTATCACCAATTAGTCCTTTTTCCTATTGCAACTCTAATCTCTGTTTTTCTCTGGATGCTGAATCCTATGTTCTTCCTATCTTCAAAGGTAATTTTGTATTTCAATATATAATTTTCATATTTATAAAGCTCAATATTGTTAGGATAATAGTTCTCAAAATGATACAGAGATTCAGTGTATACCAAACAAAACCCTAATCAGCTTTAGTGAAAAATGACAAACTGACAATGAAGATGCAAATGGACAAGAATATAGTTCAAAATATAGGTCTCTTAAACAAAGCTATAAAGTTTGAAGAACTTAAAAATTACAGTGATTAAAACAATGTAGTGCTGGAGGAAATGAAAGACGACATGAATAGGAGAACAGGAAGGACAATGTAGACCCAACTATGTGATCACTTGATTTATGATTTATAGCAACACTAACACTGCAGTGCAGTGGAGGAAAATAACAGCTTTAAATAAATATATTGGATCAATTAGATATGTGGAAAAGGATGAATCTTAAACTCTTCCTCACCTAATACAAATATTACATCAGATTGCAGATGCAAAAGTAAAGCAGGCAATATTTTAGAAGTAAAGATAGGAGGCTATCTTTATGACCTTTTGGGTAACCAAATACTAAAAAACTTAAGACAAAAAAGAATTATCATAAAGGTAATAGTGATCAATTGAATTATTTTAAAATCTAGAATTTCTGGACATCAAAAGACACCAATAGAAGTACAAAAGCAGCATACGGAAATAGATGAAGATATTTTATTATGAAATAAATAATCAGTTTTGATAGGATTACTGTATGATAAATTTTGGATTCTCATTACATATTTTATCATTTTGGAAACTATGTATTAAGTATCTACTAAATGCCCTGGATCCTGTTCACTGGGATCTTTAAAAACATTATTTCATTTATTCTTCACCACAATCATACAAAGTATGTGGTAATATATTTATGAAGAAAATGACTCAGCGATTTAGTGACTTGCTCATAATCTCGTTTCTAATAGGAGACAGAGATGTGACTTAAAGAATCCAAAGTCCAAATTTTCTCTGTCTAGGTTGGCTTTATTCAGTATCTAGATACATACATATTTTAGGTTGTGTATCTTAAGTTTTGAGTAGAAAGAAATTCGAGTATCATATTTATACCATAGAACCCTTCAGTGGGTTCTTGAACTTGGAGAACCTAACTTGTAAGCAAGCTTGAGGCATTGCTGAAGGGAAAGCAGAAGAGGAACGGAAAACTTCAGTGCCAAAGAAGAAAAGATCATCCAGAAAAAAGTCCTGTATAAGGATACAGGAAAAAACAGGCAGGCATTATATAGCCCAGAAACAGAAAAGAGGTATTTCTGTGTAATGGAAAGACTGACCTGGCCTAGGTATATGCAGAAATGTGCCCAAGAAAAAGCTCTGCTAGGGTGTCTCCAGGGTAAACCTGGAAATGTCCCATGATCCATCTGCTGCTGTGTTTCTCTCCCTATAAAATGAAAGAAATGAACCAAAGTGTCTCAAATATTCATCTCTGGTACTAAATGAATCTCTCTGTGTGTCTACCAAGTGCTATGCATAGGGCAAAGAACACACACAGCTTTTACAAAGGGAATACCAAATTGCCTAAAACTAATGTTTTTCTTTTCTATTTATTTTTCAAAATTATTGGTTAGTTACATTTGAATCAATGCTTTAAACAACTGAATTTGTTTAAATCACAATACTTTTTTTTTTTGTTTTCTGAAAATTTTAGGTTTTTATTTCTGCCAGGGACACATTCCTTATTAAATTATAGTGAGCTCAGTCTTATCAGGCGAATAACATTGATTTGGTTTCCCACATGACTACCTTGGTTATATAATTTTAACATATATTTCTTTCACACATAGCTTTCCACATGGGTTTCTTTTATGTAAATAAATACAACTGTGAAAAATCTCTGGGAATACATAAATAAATACACTCAGTTGTTGCGGAGCAGCCAAAATCCCATAGAGGGCAGTATGGTTTTAGCTGAATCAGTATTAAATCTTACTTCATTGTAAAAAATGTAATTACTCTTTAAAAAAATAAAAGAGTAAAGGAAGAGAACATATGATTTTAAAATAATGTATAGCCATTATAAAATTTTATGACTAAGATAATTTTTAAATAACCAGTTATCCCTAAGTTTAGATTAAACTACTTTGATGTTTATGTATACTGCATAATTGCTATCAGATTATATAGTTTGTATTCCTTCTTTTGATGTCGTATTTAAAGTTTTTCTAGTGTTATTCAATTCTGTGCATGTTATTTTTGATGAATGGTCAAAATCCCTTCATAAGGATACATGTTAATTTAAGCCATTTTAGCTCTTGATTGAACTTTGGGTAAATTTTATATTTTCACAATTAATGTTGTGATATTCATATTTTCATTTAAATTTTTCTTACTTTCTGAATAGTTATTTACAACATGTTCTTAAACTAGAATTAATAAGTAAACATTTATTAACATGTAAATATTCTTTACATTTATCACCAAGAAGTGCTTTACAGAAATGTTATACCAGTTAACACTTGTGTGACTATAGCTTTGACAACATGTAATTTTACTTTTACTAGGAAAAATAATATCTCACTTTATTCATAATAATAAAAAGGTTTGGTATGAATAATAGTTCAGAAGTAAACATTCTAAATTATTTCAGTAAAATCTAGGAATAGGTAGTAGGCAAATTGAGTGTAAAAGCATTTAAAGATCTCCTAAGAGGGGCAAACGAGAATAAATTTGAGGGAAATGAAGATATTTTTAAAGTATTATCTCACTGAAATGGAAAGAAGAAATGAGGAAATATAATGCTTTCTTAAGCTAAATCATTGAGCTGGTGACAGTCTAGATCACTTAGAGTTTCACAGCTTTGTCTAGACTCCATCTACCTGGTTTGAAAACCACTGGTTCCACCACGTACCTGTGTGACATTGAATAAGTGGCTGAAATCCTCGGTAGTTAGATATGGTAATTATGTCTACCCTAGAGGATTATGTCCGCCTCTAGTCATGAGGACAGAACTAGATAATATAGATTATTATAGACTAACTATAATCATAGATAATACAGACTATTAACACTTAGAACAGGCACATAGTATACGCTCACTTAATATTTACAAGAGTCAGAATGAAAACAAAGTAATGAAAATCTGAAAGTGAATGCAATTGAGAGACAGAAAAGAGACAGCAATATTAATGTTAGAAAGTAGACCTTATGATTGAAAGCGCTAAACAATATATAAGGTAGATTGATATGTATTAATAAAGGACACATTTTGTGAAAAAGATATACAGGCATAGATCTTTGCAGCACAAACATTACAGGAGCCAAATACATAAAATTATGTATTAGAATATCAGCAACTTGATGAAAATAAAATTACAATTTCATTAAAAACCTTTAAAACTTCCTGAACATTAACTGATTTAACACTCATTATAATTACTTTGTGATGTGGGCCCAGTTTTAATCTTTATTGCAACTAAGGAAAAGCACAAAAGATAAATCAAAATTTTTCTTTTTATAGATGTCCAGTAAAAATGATGGTGGTGATGATTTAGTTATTTGCTA
Organism: Neotragus moschatus; assembly: GCA_006410615.1. Taxonomy (NCBI): domain Eukaryota; kingdom Metazoa; phylum Chordata; class Mammalia; order Artiodactyla; family Bovidae; genus Neotragus; species Neotragus moschatus. The sequence continues at coordinate 759,279 of SJYA01001352.1, read as the reverse complement.
AGTCTTGGCCAACTCTTGCAACCCCATGGACTGTAGCCTGCCAGACTCTTCTGTCCATGGGATTCTCCAGGCAAGAATACTGGAGTGGGTTGCCATTTCCTTCTCCAGAGGATCTTCTCGACCTGGGGATTGAACCTGGGTCTCCCAAATTGCAGGCAGACACTTTACCATCTAAACCACCAGGGAAGCCCAATAAAAATGATAAATCTCTCATAAACTTGATTAAGGACAAAAGAATGGGAGTAAAATATATAAGATTAGAGCTGACAAGACTTAACTGAAGAGGATATGAAAAGAATAATAAANCTGGGGATTGAACCTGGGTCTCCCAAATTGCAGGCAGACACTTTACCATCTAAACCACCAGGGAAGCCCAATAAAAATGATAAATCTCTCATAAACTTGATTAAGGACAAAAGAATGGGAGTAAAATATATAAGATTAGAGCTGACAAGACTTAACTGAAGAGGATATGAAAAGAATAATAAAATGTTATGTAATTCTATGGTAACAGCTTTGAAAACATAAAAAATTGATTTGGGGGCAAAATATATAATTATTACAAATGAATGAAAAATAAATGAAAAATTTTACATAGTTACTTATAATTGAAAAATATTGAAGGGCTGGATAGACTCATAGGTGATTTCTATCAAATATTTAAATTGCAGATACTTCAAGTATATTACAGTAATATGGAAACTATTAGAAAATCTATAGAGATGAAAATAAATGTGATAAAATTTAGTTGTCTATTTAGTTGTGATAAAATTTAGTTGTCTAATACTAGTAATAAGAAATAAAATCAGAAAGAAAAGAAAATGCTAAACAATATTTGACTATTCAAGTAAAACAGCGTATTGTTATAAATAGTAAAGCTTTAAAGTAATTATATTTAAGGTCATAGACTGGATGAGGAGGTTTGCTTTTATCTTTAGTTTTAAATATTTTCTGGAATGTAAAGAAAACAAGCAAGTAAGGGAAAATGAATCTTATTAATACTGGAAAAAAAAAGTTTCACTTCTTTCTGCTGATATGATTGTATCCATCCCTGGATTCTAGAAAAATCTATTAAAATTAATATGTGAGTTTGTAAGGAATGTGAGTATAAATAAATGTAAAAAATAGTTTTCTCTTTTGTTCTGAAGCATACAGAAGTGGAAAGAGGAAAATAAAACCTCATTGATAATAGCACACACACATAGCTGAAAATGCTTAGAAACTATGAGTGGAGTAAGATATATATATATGTATATATTTGAAGTATATATGAAATTGTGTATGAAATATGTGAAAGTGAAGTCACTCAACTGTGTCTGACTTTTNGAAATGGACTTCTATAACAGGATGATTTCTATACTTGATGTTTCTAAATCAGCATGGTCTAGCCCCTTGGGATCTTGTTAGAAATTCTTGAACCCCATCTCAACTACTGAATCAGACTTTGCCTTTTAACAAGATCGCAGGTGATTTGTTGCACTTAAAGTCTGAGAAGCATTGTTCTAGAGTAGTAGAAAATGTGAGTACCACCAACATCCCCAGTTCTCTCAAAGGGCCTGGTGATTTGATCTCTTATGCTATTGACTTTTTCCCCTCATGACCCATGTTTCTAGCATAAATCAGTAATTAACCTGTTAAAAAAAATTAGTTAAACTGCAATATCATCTTACAGCCTTCATTTTAACGCTTTAAGAAAAGCTATTTCTTCAAGGTGCCATTTATCACACAAATGAAGTTCAATACATGCTACCTGGCATTGTTACTCATTAATGTTGCTCCCTCACCCTCTAGATTATAAATCCTTGAAGGACAGGGACTGGGTTTAATCTCTCTTTCAGCTCCTAAGTAAGCATATATTCAGATTTTTATAAGCAGTTGTTACTGACTGTATAAAGAAGGCATTTCCTCACATCTTTTGTCCTAAACAATTAGCCCAAAGATGCAAAGAGCTGGGAGAGTCAACTGCACTTGTCAATTTCATTGTGAAAAAACAAAACCAAAATTCTTGCTAAAATCAATTTAGATAAAAATCTGCCATTTCCTCTTGCCCTACCAATCCCATTATCCTACCACAGTAAGAGATAACACAGTCTGATCACATTTAAGACCAAGCTGTCACCACCTAGGGCTTCTTCAAATTGCTAGCAGATTAAATCCATGATTACTTTTTTCCCTAATAGTACACTTTTAAGGGTCATACTTTTTCTAAATTTTAATATGTTTTCTATCAAACTGAAATTCTTAATCAGCAGCACTGCAATCTTAATCAGTACACTAAGAAATGCTAGTGTTTTTACAGCCCTAATATATGAGTAATCAAGGTTGATTTTTTTCATTTTTCAAAAGACAAACTCCCTTCTTCACTTTGGTTCCTTTTGCTACTGAACTGCTTGTTAAGAGTAAGAGAGTTGGTGGCACCAATTTAAAAAAAAAGAAAGAGTAAAAGAGATCATTTTTTTTCTAAGGAATGTACTGCCTTTTCAAGTCATCTCTTAGGAGCTTTCCACATTTAAAAAGGGCATTAATATTTTCTTCTACTTTCCCTCTATTTCTCTGTATTGTGGGTACAAGAGAGGAATGTTTTTAAGTCTTCTTTCTGCCTGAAATCCTGTGTTTCAGAGTCTTCTCTGGGAAAGACTGGGTACAAAACGGGTTTTTTAAGTGCTTTTCTGAACACTCCTACCAGCCTTCAAAGCTTATTTGTATTTCTTGATAATTTGCACAGCTCTCCCGCTTTCTCCCCTTCCTTACTCTGTGCACCTAATACAACTTTGAACATTTAAGCACTTCTTTACTGACTGATTCATTGACTGGCTTTTACTCTTTCACAGGAAATAGTCTGTATCCATATAGGTAATGTAAAATTGAAAGTTCAGTCAATCACATAGCTATTTAAAGCAAAAACCAATCATTCTCTCCAGCCTCCGTTTTCCTCCCACAATGAAACTCGCCAACTCAGCAAATTGGGTGCTTTTAATATGAATCCATACATAGTCACTACTCAGCCCTCCACCAAAGTATTTTGTTTAAAAGTAGCCAAGATAACACAGAGCTTTGTTAAACATATAGCTAGGGTATGTTTTCTCCATATCAGCACAGGATTTCAATTTATTGTATGTATTATATAATTCTAAAACATAATAAATTATGCTACAGGTTATTTATTCACTTTCTTTTAAAATCTGATCTCTTTTTATTTTTTTGCAGAATACAATGTGAAAAANCTTTGTTAAACATATAGCTAGGGTATGTTTTCTCCATATCAGCACAGGATTTCAATTTATTGTATGTATTATATAATTCTAAAACATAATAAATTATGCTACAGGTTATTTATTCACTTTCTTTTAAAATCTGATCTCTTTTTATTTTTTTGCAGAATACAATGTGAAAAAGAGGCATCTTAGTTTGTATATATTGCAGCCATATCAACAGGCTTTCTAATACATATTAACATGAGCTTTGTTTAAAATTAAAATTCTACTGTGCACATAGATTCTGTAACTGTATTAGATTTTACCAAAACTTTTTTTTTTTTACAATACTTGAATATATGTATGCACATCGATTTGGAAATAGAACAATAGTTTTATATTTATTTATAATCATCTCATCCCAAGAAAGTATTTTAAATACTATACAGAACAACAAAGCCCATATCCACATACTTGTAAGCACTTATTCACACATATACAATGTGTGTATATGTACGTATATACATATATGTATGTGTGTATATACAATGTGTTTCATATAAAACACATATGAAACAGCCTAGGCACTATTGAGAATCAATTTTACAGCAAAGTTTAAGCTTTAGTTCCTGTTTAATAGTATGTGTTTCATTTAATTATAGAAAGCAGATACGTAAATACTGGGTTGCTAAAAAGTTAGGTCAGGTTTTTAACATCTTATGTAAAAACATGAAACTTTTTGCCAATCCATTTTTATTATGTAAACTATAAGTTAGATTGTTTTAAGCGCCTTTGCTGGTTAGAGTTGAACGAACAGAACTACATACTCTGATTTAGGACTGTAAGTAACCATATACTACATCATTAGTCATCTTCAAAGACTAGGAGGTCTTCACACCTTTCTCTCAGTTTCGCCTTGCCTGGACCAGAAAAGGATACTGTAAATGTCATGTTGTAAACGATAAATCACATTTTTATGGACTTGGAAGTTAATTTTGCTTAGAAGCATTTTTATGGACTTTGGAAGCTAAGGAATAAAAGCAACTTGGTTTGTGAGATCAAAAACGTTCCTTCCAGGGAGAAGCATTTGTTCTTTGTTCTGGGATATTTGCCATTGGTTTCAGTTTCCTCTTGGTATGTTTTACACTGCTAAGAAGTATAAACTGAAAACAAAGTATATGTAATAAAGATAACTTTTTACCCAGTCTCTCAATGGCAAGAGATTTTTTGTTGTTATGTATGGGAAACACTAAAACAATATTGGAAAGCCCTCTCCCCTAACCACTGCCATTTCCTCCTTGCTGAAGAGATGATTTTGCTGAGGTGTCCAAACTCCTCTATGAAAGGCTGGCCCAGGCCCAAGTGGTGAATTTGTGTCTAGTAATGAATAATGAAATTAGGAGGGCAGGTGGACTAGGCAGGGGAAGTGGGGGGGCTGGCTTCCCTGGTGGCTCAGTGGTAAAGAATCTGCCTGCAATGCAGGAGATGTGGGTTTGATCCATGGGTCAGGAAGATCTCCTGGAGAAGGAAATGGCAACCCACTCCAATATTCTTGCCTGGGAAATCCCGTGGACAGAGGAGCCTGGCAGGCTATAGTCCTTGGGAATCTCAAAAGAGTCAGACATGATTTACCAAATAAATAGCAGCAATTGACCTTGGTCTGCTCAATAAGATCCCATTTCTGCCCATAATTCTTGTTGTCCTTCAAAGGGACTGTGAAACCATAGTGGCTGTCTTGCTACCACAAGCAAAGCTGGGCCACCTTGATGAAAACGGTGGAACAAAACACAGCACCTGGATCTCCGGTGACACTATGGAGCCACTGGATTAACCAACTCTGAAACTGTCCCACTTCTGAACTTTTTCTATTATCTCAAATATAAATTACCAGTCTTCTCAGCCAGTTTTGAATCAGGAGTTTTGGTTATGTGGACCTGAAAACTAATACATCTCCTTTTATCTCACACTGCAATGACATGCATGCTTAGTCCTGTCCAACTCTTTGTGACTCCAAGGAAGAAGGGTGAATACAGGATCTGAGCATGAGTGCCCTAGTCATGTATTAACTGTCTCTTTAACCTCAATATTCATTCACTTGGTCCACTGTCTGTTGCAGAATGCTGAATTCCCTGGCATTTTGCTGGGTACTAGGATACAGAAATTAACATTAACAAACCTCACCCTCTCAGCCAATGGAGGAGACGGATGTGAAACCCGAGGGGTACCTAAGTTAACCTGGGAGTGAGAAGCCAGCTGTCTCATTTGGATGTGTTAAAGGAAATAGCTGAAGTTCCAACAGTCTGGCTACCTGATGTGAAGCACCAATTCATTAGAAAAGACCCTGATGNAACCTAGACAGCATATTAAAAAGCAGAGGCATTACTTTGCCAACAAAAGTCCATCTAGGCTTTGGTTTTTCCGGTAGTCATGTATGGATGTGAGAGCTGAACTATAAAGAAAGCTGAGCGCCGAAGCATTGATGCTTTTGAATTGTGGTGTTGGAGAAGACTCTTGAGAGTCCCTTGGACTGCAAGGAGATCCAACCAGTCAAACCTAAAGGAAATCAGTCCTGAATATTCACTGGAAGGAGTGATGTTGGAGCTGAAAGTTCAATACTTTGGCCACCTGATGCAAAGACCTGATTCATTGGAAAAGACCCTGATGCTCGGAAAGATTGAAGGCGGGAGGAGAAAGGGATGACAGAGCATGAGATGGTTGGATGGCATCACTGACTCAATGGACATGAGTCTGAGTAAACTCCAGGAGTTGGTGATGGACAGGGAGGCCTGGCCTGATGCAGCCCATTGAGTCACAAAGAGTCGAACACCACTGAGCTATTGAACTGAACTGAGAGGGTGAGCACCTTATTTTAAAGTCTTCCAGGGGAATGTAAAAAATTGACATTCAAATACCCCATTTAGGAGCCTGTCTCTTTATTGAGAAATAACTGTATTCTGTATTTAACTCAGTCCTGCCAAAATATATGTTCATTATGTGCAGACTTAATAAAGCTAACAACGTAACCGTCTATATATTTGGTATACATTTTTGTATCACCCTACAGTTTCCACTTTTGTAATACTAATGATAATTTCTGCCATCCTTTCTTGCAAGTTTAATTTCCTCTTCACTGTATCTCTGGCTCAGTTTCCTACTTCCTTTGACCTGAGGGTTCATGTATTAGTTGCTCAGTCATGTCCAACTCTGCAACCCCATGGACTGTAACCCTCCAGGCTCTTCTGTCCGTGGAATTCTTCAGGCAAGTATACTGGAGTGGGTACCCATTCCCTTCAGGGGATCTTCCCAACCCAAGCACTGAACTCCAGTATCCGGCATTGCAGGCAGATTCTTTATAGTCTGAGCCACCAGGGAGGGTTCAAAAGGCCAACCCGAAATGGACTTCTATAACAGGATGATTTCTATACTTGATGTTTCTAAATCAGCATGGTCTAGCCCCTTGGGATCTTGTTAGAAATTCTTGAACCCCATCTCAACTACTGAATCAGACTTTGCCTTTTAACAAGATCGCAGGTGATTTGTTGCACTTAAAGTCTGAGAAGCACTGTTCTAGAGTAGTAGAAAATGTGAGTACCACCAACATCCCCAGTTCTCTCAAAGGGCCTGGTGATTTGATCTCTTATGCTATTGACTTTTTCCCCTCATGACCCATGTTTCTAGCATAAATCAGTAATTAACCTGTTAAAAAAAATTAGTTAAACTGCAATATCATCTTACAGCCTTCATTTTAACGCTTTAAGAAAAGCTATTTCTTCAAGGTGCCATTTATCACACAAATGAAGTTCAATACATGCTACCTGGCATTGTTACTCATTAATGTTGCTCCCTCACCCTCTAGATTATAAATCCTTGAAGGACAGGGACTGGGTTTAATCTCTCTTTGCAGCTCCTAAGTAAGCATATATTCAGATTTTTATAAGCAGTTGTTACTGACTGTATAAAGAAGGCATTTCCTCACATCTTTTGTCCTAAACAATTAGCCCAAAGATGCAAAGAGCTGGGAGAGTCAACTGCACTTGTCAATTTCATTGTGAAAAAACAAAACCAAAATTCTTGCTAAAATCAATTTAGATAAAAATCTGCCATTTCCTCTTGCCCTACCAATCCCATTATCCTACCACAGTAAGAGATAACACAGTCTGATCACATTTAAGACCAAGCTGTCACCACCTAGGGCTTCTTCAAATTGCTAGCAGATTAAATCCATGATTACTTTTTTCCCTAATAGTACACTTTTAAGGGTCATACTTTTTCTAAATTTTAATATGTTTTCTATCAAACTGAAATTCTTAATCAGCAGCACTGCAATCTTAATCAGTACACTAAGAAATGCTAGTGTTTTTACAGCCCTAATATATGAGTAATCAAGGTTGATTTTTTTCATTTTTCAAAAGACAAACTCCCTTCTTCACTTTGGTTCCTTTTGCTACTGAACTGCTTGTTAAGAGTAAGAGAGTTGGTGGCACCAATTTAAAAAAAAAGAAAGAGTAAAAGAGATCATTTTTTTTCTAAGGAATGTACTGCCTTTTCAAGTCATCTCTTAGGAGCTTTCCACATTTAAAAAGGGCATTAATATTTTCTTCTACTTTCCCTCTATTTCTCTGTATTGTGGGTACAAGAGAGGAATGTTTTTAAGTCTTCTTTCTGCCTGAAATCCTGTGTTTCAGAGTCTTCTCTGGGAAAGACTGGGTACAAAACGGGTTTTTTAAGTGCTTTTCTGAACACTCCTACCAGCCTTCAAAGCTTATTTGTATTTCTTGATAATTTGCACAGCTCTCCCGCTTTCTCCCCTTCCTTACTCTGTGCACCTAATACAACTTTGAACATTTAAGCACTTCTTTACTGACTGATTCATTGACTGGCTTTTACTCTTTCACAGGAAATAGTCTGTATCCATATAGGTAATGTAAAATTGAAAGTTCAGTCAATCACATAGCTATTTAAAGCAAAAACCAATCATTCTCTCCAGCCTCCGTTTTCCTCCCACAATGAAACTCGCCAACTCAGCAAATTGGGTGCTTTTAATATGAATCCATACATAGTCACTACTCAGCCCTCCACCAAAGTATTTTGTTTAAAAGTAGCCAAGATAACACAGAGCTTTGTTAAACATATAGCTAGGGTATGTTTTCTCCATATCAGCACAGGATTTCAATTTATTGTATGTGTTATATAATTCTAAAACATAATAAATTATGCTACAGGTTATTTATTCACTTTCTTTTAAAATCTGATCTCTTTTTATTTTTTTGCAGAATACAATGTGAAAAAAAAGAGGCATCTTAGTTTGTATATATTGCAGCCATATCAACAGGCTTTCTAATACATATTAACATGAGCTTTGTTTAAAATTAAAATTCTACTGTGCACATAGATTCTGTAACTGTATTAGATTTTACCAAAACTTTTTTTTTTTTACAATACTTGAATATATGTATGCACATCGATTTGGAAATAGAACAATAGTTTTATATTTATTTATAATCATCTCATCCCAAGAAAGTATTTTAAATACTATACAGAACAACAAAGCCCATATCCACATACTTGTAAGCACTTATTCACACATATACAATGTGTGTATATGTACATATATACATATATGTATGTGTGTATATACAATGTGTTTCATATAAAACACATATGAAACAGCCTAGGCACTATTGAGAATCAATTTTACAGCAAAGTTTAAGCTTTAGTTCCTGTTTAATAGTATGTGTTTCATTTAATTATAGAAAGCAGATACGTAAATACTGGGTTGCTAAAAAGTTAGGTCAGGTTTTTAACATCTTATGTAAAAACATGAAACTTTTTGCCAATCCATTTTTATTATGTAAACTATAAGTTAGATTGTTTTAAGCGCCTTTGCTGGTTAGAGTTGAACGAACAGAACTACATACTCTGATTTAGGACTGTAAGTAACCATATACTACATCATTAGTCATCTTCAAAGACTAGGAGGTCTTCACACCTTTCTCTCAGTTTCGCCTTGCCTGGACCAGAAAAGGATACTGTAAATGTCATGTTGTAAACGATAAATCACATTTTTATGGACTTGGAAGTTAATTTTGCTTAGAAGCATTTTTATGGACTTTGGAAGCTAAGGAATAAAAGCAACTTGGTTTGTGAGATCAAAAACGTTCCTTCCAGGGAGAAGCATTTGTTCTTTGTTCTGGGATATTTGCCATTGGTTTCAGTTTCCTCTTGGTATGTTTTACACTGCTAAGAAGTATAAACTGAAAACAAAGTATATGTAATAAAGATAACTTTTTACCCAGTCTCTCAATGGCAAGAGATTTTTTGTTGTTATGTATGGGAAACACTAAAACAATATTGGAAAGCCCTCTCCCCTAACCACTGCCATTTCCTCCTTGCTGAAGAGATGATTTTGCTGAGGTGTCCAAACTCCTCTATGAAAGGCTGGCCCAGGCCCAAGTGGTGAATTTGTGTCTAGTAATGAATAATGGAATTAGGAGGGCAGGTAGACTAGGCAGGGGAGGTGGGGGGGGCTGGCTTCCCTGGTGGCTCAGTGGTAAAGAATCTGCCTGCAATGCAGGAGATGTGGGTTTGATCCATGGGTCAGGAAGATCTCCTGGAGAAGGAAATGGCAACCCACTCCAATATTCTTGCCTGGGAAATCCCGTGGACAGAGGAGCCTGGCAGGCTATAGTCCTTGGGAATCTCAAAAGAGTCAGACATGATTTACCAAATAAATAGCAGCAATTGACCTTGGTCTGCTCAATAAGATCCCATTTCTGCCCATAATTCTTGTTGTCCTTCAAAGGGACTGTGAAACCATAGTGGCTGTCTTGCTACCACAAGCAAAGCTGGGCCACCTTGATGAAAACGGTGGAACAAAACACAGCACCTGGATCTCCGGTGACACTATGGAGCCACTGGATTAACCAACTCTGAAACTGTCCCACTTCTGAACTTTTTCTATTATCTCAAATATAAATTACCAGTCTTCTCAGCCAGTTTTGAATCAGGAGTTTTGGTTATGTGGACCTGAAAACTAATACATCTCCTTTTATCTCACACTGCAATGACATGCATGCTTAGTCCTGTCCAACTCTTTGTGACTCCAAGGAAGAAGGGTGAATACAGGATCTGAGCATGAGTGCCCTAGTCATGTATTAACTGTCTCTTTAACCTCAATATTCATTCACTTGGTCCACTGTCTGTTGCAGAATGCTGAATTCCCTGGCATTTTGCTGGGTACTAGGATACAGAAATTAACATTAACAAACCTCACCCTCTCAGCCAATGGAGGAGACGGATGTGAAACCCGAGGGGTACCTAAGTTAACCTGGGAGTGAGAAGCCAGCTGTCTCATTTGGATGTGTTAAAGGAAATAGCTGAAGTTCCAACAGTCTGGCTACCTGATGTGAAGCACCAATTCATTAGAAAAGACCCTGATGCTGGGAAAGATTGAAGGCCGGAGGAGAAGGGGGCAACAGAGGATGAGTTGGTTGGATGGCATCATTGATTCAATGGACATGAGTTTGAGCAGACTGCAGGAGATAGTGAAGGACAGGGAAGCTTTGTGTGCCGCTGTCCACGGGGTTGCAAAGAGGTGGACACGAATGAACAACGGAACAAAAGGAAATAGACTATTCAGGAAGGATTCCAAAAGGATTTTTTTCCACAAGTTCTAAGATATTTTCCTTTAATTTATCCAAACATTTCATTCATGAAGTCATTCATTTCAGAATAAATCTAAGTGACATGATCGTTGAAATAAACAATCAGCCTTACCCAAACACAAGCAATAAAGTGTTACTGAAGATGCAAGTCCATGTGCCTGACACACTGAAGCCATACAGTACTGAAACCTCGGAGTTTGGAACCCAGAAAGGTTTACTGGGCCAGGCAAGGAGATGGGTGGCTCATGCCTTAAAAACCCAACTCCCTAAAAGCTTTCAGCAAAGCCCTTTTCTAGGAAAAGTGAGGGAGGGACCTACTTAATTGTTGCACACTTCTTGGTATCAGAGCCTTTGTTTTTGAGGTCAGGTAATGCTGTTCCTGTAAATCGCCACTAAATGTTATTCTCTGTCTTGACAAGAAAAGGCAAGGTCCCAAGGCACAACTTTCACCTTCTGAGGTCCTCCCAGTCCTAGGTAAGAGAGAGAGATCTCAGTTGGCAGCCTCCTCAGGGTCAGGTCCCCAGACCCTGTTCAACTGTAATAGATGAGGTAGCCAGGTGCCCAGAACCCATCTGGCCCTCAGATTCCTCAGGCTACTCAAACAGGGTGGGGAGGGTAGGGGGGAGGGGAGAACCAGATCCCAGAGACTGCAACCAGGGTTAACTAGGTCACAGGAACAGGGATGAGGGAGGTTTGCCACTGCCTCAGGGCCACTGGGTAGCCCTGGTGAAGGCTCTGGAGTCCTGCTGGACACAGCACCCAGTCTGTTTTCTGGGCCCCTCAGCTCACCCACTGGCCCAAAGCTGAGTGAGCTGGAGGGCCTCTGGGAGAAAGCTGAGGAAAGAGGAGCTGCCTCTTTCCAACTGTTGGCTGAATGCCCACTAACGCTGGCTAATAGTCAGTTGGTTTTTTGTGGATGGGGCCCACTGCTGCACTGACTAGTGGCTGAGCGGGACCACTAACGGTCACTCATTGACAGTTTGTTGCTTGTGGGCGGGACCCACAGCAGCACCAACCAATGGCCAAGCAGGGCCTGTTGTCTGACAACAGGGTGCCTAGTAATGACTCACAGCAATGGCTGCATGCTAAGGGATGTGCTTGCTGCATGCAAAGGGATGGTTACAAAAGGACCATACAAGAAGGGAACCACTGGTGTGCACAAGGGCACAGAAGTAGGAGAGAACACAGCTGGAAACGAAAAGTAACCTATTAGGTTGGTGCAAACGTAATTGCAGTTTCAGACCGAACGTAAATTTTAAATCATTAAAACTAGGCTCAAATACATCTTTTAATCAAAATAGAAGCCATTACAATCCACACATTTTTGCCGACAAGAAACATTTGTTTATTCCAGTAGCATAAAAATCCATGCCTCAGGATTTGACAAACTCTTGGAAAGCACTTTCCCTGCAAAAAGTTTTTGAGATGCTTGAAGAAGTGACAGTCCATTGGCGAGAGATCGGGTGAATATGGTGGATGAGGCAAAACTTCATAACCCAGAGGAATAGCATGAGCAAAGAAAAGAAGTCCAGAAAGAATACAAGGAACAAGGGTCAGAACTCACCATGTGCTTGCTCTTTGGTGACTCTCCTCCAGCATCTGCCTCCACTCAGGTGCCTCCATAGCCCTTCCTGTAGCTTGTTCTGCAAGCAAGAACACACATTCCGGGAGATCTGGGATATGCCGTCTGACCTCTGCATTTCTCGCACACGCTCCCACACCTGCGCATAATTAGCATTCGGCACCAGCTTATGCAAAGAATGTGTATTCCTATGTACTTCCGTGAGGGTGATTCCAGGCACCTGGGACCAGGTGGGATGTGGGGCTGCAATGGGAGATGAAATAAGAAGTGGAGCTGCAGCCGGACCATGCACAACTCAAACCCCTTCATTAAACAGTTTAAACTTTATAGAGCAAGTGGACAGTTTTCATCCCGAGACACCAACGGTAATTGTCTGACCAGATAAGAACCTATTATGAGGAACCTTTAAGATTAGGAATGTGAGAGACAGTGAGAGGGGCAGAGGACTTGGCAGCAATTTAGTTGGTGCTAACCAAGTGTCAGGTATTGTGCTAAGTTCTTTGTGGAAGCCTGTTATATCACTGGGCTTCCCAGGTAGGGCTCAGCGGTAAAGAATCTGCCTGGCAATGCACGGGACACAAGAGAAGCAGGTTCAATCCCTGGGTTGGGAGAAGATACCCTGGAGGAGGAAATGGCAACCTACTCTACTATTCTTGCCTGGAAAATTCCAAGGACAGAGGAGCCTGGCGGGTTACAGTCCATGGGGTCACAAAGAGTTGGACACAACTGAGCACGCATGGTGTTTCACTAAATCTTCACGGCACTCTGAAGTAGGTACTATTATTCCCAGTCTGAAGATGATGAATCTGAGTCCACTGAGGATCCCTATAGATCCCTAAGTTTAAGATTCCTTCCCAACCACATCTGACTCTGAGAACAAAGCATTATTTTGAGCAAACAAGTATAAGGTACCAGATAGAAAAAAATGCCAGCACTGATCAAGAAGGAGCACCATCTTCCAGCAGGCCTAGGGATGGTCCTCTCAAGAGAAGCCGAGGCCCAAGACCAGGAGCACAGCAATGATTTAACTTTGTCATGAAAAGTTTTAACACCAGTTTTAAAATATGCAGAGGTACATCATTTTCTTGTTTGTTTGTTTTACTCTTTTTAGGTGGCAGAAGAGCAGAGATATTTAAGAACTTTTGTCCTGGATTAATTTTTTCCATAAAATTTTCTCTGTAAGGAATATTTAGAGGGACAATTATCTTCTCCTTGAAGGCATGAATTTGTTCTTATTCATTTTTATATTGATTTAACAATCCTTCACTCAGAGTTGAAGAGCTATAATGCATTCTAAACCAACCTGAACCTCATCGGTTTAGGAATGATAGAAGGCATGGTGGCAAGATGATGGACATCAAATGACAAGCTCAGAATCATAAATGTTGTTTATGGGTTATGATTTTTGGAAATACTTGTAACGGCAAGGATTTTGGTAAGCAAAGGAAAGGAGGAAAAGCAGGTACGGAGTAGAAAAGAGAAAGAAAGAGACCACAGATTTCACTCTGCAGGATACAGTGATATTTTCCCAGAAGCAGCCTCTGAAAGCCAGTTTCTATCATGAGGCAAAAGGAAACTGATTACAAGTTAAAGTTTACTGTCATTGTCAAAAAAACCACAAGGCAAGGTTGGGAAAAAAAGTGAAGATCCCTATTGCCTGGAATGAAAGCACACATCCGTGACATGCAGAACAGACAATGGATGCCTACAGACTTCTGGAAAGAAAACAAACCCCCAGGTGATTTTTTTTTTTTAAATGACCACTAGATTATAACTGTTTCGGAGAAGGCAATGGCACCCCACTCCAGTACTCTTGCCTGGAAAATCCCATGGACAGAGGAACCTGGTAGGCTACAGTCCGTGGGGTCGCGGAGTCAGACACGACTGAGCGACTTCACTTTCACTTTTCACTTTCATGCATTGGAGAAGGAAATGGCAACCCACTCCAGTGTTCTTGCCTGGAGAATCCCAGGGATGAGGGAGCCTGGCGGGCTGCCGTCTATTGGGTCGCACAGAGCCAGACACGACTAAAGCGACTTAGCAGCAGCAGCAGATTATAACTGTTTAGACAGTGAAGAAACGGGGACTGAATTAGAAGACATACCGACATAGGAGACTATGATGCTGTTTTACAGAGCAATATTATAAAGAAAATAATTAGAAAACACCTTAACCTCTTAAAAGGTATGAATTTACTTAGTTTCAGTATTAACGAACTTAACTGGTGATGTGAAATAATATCCTAATGAATCAGTGAATCCAGAACAAGGCTCATATCGTGTTCACGATTCTAAATCTGTTGCCTCGTTAGTTGTTTTCTTCATTTGGCTGAAGAGTCAGCAAAAGCTCGGAACACATTCTTTTCGAAGAGACAAAATCAATTTCCTGATTCTTTTATTCTTTGTACAAGTATTTTTCCTAACCACATATTAAACACAGTACTCAATACTAGTGTGCCCTGGGGGGCGGGGGTGATGATAAATGGCACATTCCAGAGACAAGGACCTCTAATGCCGCAGCAGAGAATACCTACACAACAAAGAACTACAATTTAAGTAGCAAGCGCCACAGGAGAGAGACGAACGTGCCCCTAGGAGTTCAGAAAGCCGAGAAATCTGGCCACAGTAATCGAGGACAGCTCCAGACCGGAGGAACCAAACGAGTTCCTAAAACTAAAAATGCCCCCACCTTTGGCTTTCGGAAAGAGATTTCATCTAATGCCACATTCTTTGCTTTCCCTTCGTGGGCTCGTTGTTTGACTGAGAGAAGAAATCCTGACCTGTCTCCTTCAGGATTAAGACGCTTCTAAAATAAATACAATAGCAAACAAAAATTAGCTAACAACAGAATTCCTAGACATGTCTTCAAATTAGTGACAATAATTTTAACAAAGTAAACGGTTAAGTTAGTGGCAAGTTGAGATGATTCATCCTTTCCTTCTCTGTGTTTTTCACTCATCAAGAGAAGTTATCTTCGATTAATCAGGCAACATGCCTGCAACAAACAAACAACACACAAACAAGCTAGCAGTACTGGCTATAAGGGCTAGGGGAGACCGAGGGAGGAGACATATTCCATCTCTGACCCCACCTCCAGATGTGAGGTATATCCCGTTGTATTCTTCACCTTTCCTCACCTTTCAGCAAAGACTAGGGTATAACCATGTTCTCATAACTAGAGCGAGACCCATGGGAATCACCTGGAGAGCTTTTCAATGACAAATATAATGTATCTAGATTTTGTCACATATATTCCACTACCTTGAAAAAAATAATGTATCTAAATGGACTTCCTTTTGAAAAGAAAGAAAAAAAGAGAATGTTAAAAACAGTACTAAATCTCCCACCATGTCTGAACCCATTCACTTCCCCAGACACAGATCTTCCTGTCAATTTGGGATGGATATGTAGCCTTTCCTCTAGTTTTTTTTTTTTTAATGAACAGTATATGGTGTTTTCTCTGCTTTTGATTTATACAAATGGTATCACATTATTCATGTCATTCTGCAACTTGCTATTTTTCCTCTCAAGGTGTTTCTAAGATCTGTCCCTGTTTGTTTTGCATATAAGATCTGGTTCATTACTCTCAAGGCTTCCTATAATTACAGTCTGCTCTACAGGACCATTTCCCACTGATGAACAGTAAGCATGTTCCCTCTTGTTTACTACTACAGTGTTGCAAAGAGCATCCCCTCTGTCTCTCCGTGCTGCTGTGGAATCAACAGAGATGACCTAGGTTGCCCACCACCTCCAGCCTTTCAGCTTTGACGACAGGAGGAACCCGCAGGAGAAACTGCTGCTATTGGTCTCAGAACTCCACGTGCACCTGGCCCAGGGGGAAAGGGCTGAAGAAGGAGACCTACAGGAGCTGAAGGGGCTGAAACTAACACAACACAGTAAATCAACTATACTGCAATTTAAAAAAAGAAGAGATGAGCTGTCAAGTCTGGAAAAGACGTGGAAGAAACAAATACATATCACTAAGTGAAAGAAGCCAATCTGAAAAGGCTACAGACTCTATGATTCCAAGTACATGATATTCTGAAAAAGGCAAAACTATGGTGATGGTAAAAAAGACCAATGGTTGCCATGGGGTTGGGTAGGGGTGAGATGAAAGTCAAGAGGATTTTTAGGGCACTGAAACTACTTTGTATGATATTATAATGATGGACACATGCCATCATATATGTATTCAAACCCGTAGAGTGTACGATACCAAGAACGAATTATGATATACACTACAGATTTTAGGTAATAACGACGTGTGTCTGTAGGTTCATCACTTGTAACAAATGCACCACCCTAGTGGGGGGGTCTTGATAATGGGGGAGGTTATGCATATTTGCCATAGGGTCACAAAGAGTTGGACACAACTGAGGCGACTAAGCATGCAGGCACACACAAGCGTATTTGGGGGTGTGGTATATGGGAAATCAGTCCTTCCCATTGGCTCAGTGGTAAAGAGTCCCCCTGCACTGCAGGAGACACAGGATCTATGCCTGGGTTGGGAAGATCTTCTGGAGTAAGAAATGGCAAGCCACTCCAGGATTCTTGCCTAGGAAATTCCATGGACAAAGGGGACTGGCAGGCTACATACACTCCATGGGGTCACAAGAGTCAGACACTAAACAAGAACAAAATGTGGGAAATCTCAGTATTTTCCCCTCAATTTTGCTGTGTATCTAAAATAGATTTTTAAATTGTCTCAAAGTTTTTCTTAAATTCTTTATTGCCAGAGGCCCACAAAGAAGGTAACCGCTTCATTTTTTGAGTCAAAGGAAATTCATTTTCTTGATTTTAAGTATGAAGCATATGACATTTGAAAACAGTAAGTCAACACAGCACTTCACCAAGACTCCTTCTTTATTGGATTTTCATCACTATTGAAACAGACGAGGCTTCAGGAGAAGGAAAAAAAATTAATTAGCTTTTTAAAGCTGAAAGGTGTAGCTGAAACAAGTAATAAGCCAAGAGTAGAAATCCAACAGGTTTACTTCTCCCAGGGAGAAATGGGACACAGCCAACTCTGTTACATTCTAAGAGGTGTCATAGGGCAGGACTAGACTGAATGTCCCTCTGGAGACAATGCCAGCAGCCAGGGCCCATTAACAGCAGCACAGACAGCAGGGGACGGGAGAATGTGATTCTGGAAGCTCAGTCTCCTGAAAGAATCTCCCGCCTTGTCAAGACTTCAAGGAGCTGAAAGCTGGGTACTTGGAAGAGAATTAAAGCACCACAGAAGAGAAAAAAAAAAGACGGAAATCCACGGACTCTCTCACTTTTTTGTTAGATTACGTCATCCTGCCAACACTCACACTTTGCTCCCTCAACCTTAGGAGTGACGAGGGATAGAGGTGAAACAATTCGTCCTTCACTGCTTTTCCTCTTAGGAGAGAGAGAGGAAGACAAGAAAGAAAGAACTTCTGAATAAGTTAAATACTTTTTCCTCATGTAACTATTCTCAAATTGGGGTTAAAAAACAGACACATGAAATCATGAAAAAAAAAATCAAAAGGTAGAACAAGATATTTTGGCAAAAAAAAAAAAGTAAAACAAGTAAGTAGTCAGAGTACCTAAGACTACATCTCATATACACATTCCTAACATAGCTCTACACCTGCCATGGTAAAAGGAATGTAGCTTTACATGAATCTACTTTTACAGTCAAGGGTGAGTGCAGACCTGGTAGGATCTAAATTCATGCATGTGCATGCTAAGTCGATTTAGTTGTGTCCAACTCTTTGTGACTGTACCCCCCTAAGCTCCTCTCTCCGTGAGATACTCCACGCACGAACACTGGAGTGGGTTGCCATCCCCTCCTCCTGGGATCTTTCTGACCAAAGATGGAACTCAAGTTTATGTCTCCTGCATTGGCAGGTGGGCTTCTTTACCACTAGTGCCTCCAAGTTCATCTGTTAAATATTCAAACCCAAGTGAAAAAGAGACTCCAGACAAAACAAGTAACTCTTGGCTTCCACTGACTGCCTTCATCTGTGAGGCACCAAAGACCCAATTAGAGATGCCCTAAACTCTCAGGGAACTTATTATATCACCGAAGTCCAGAAGAAGGTCAGTTCCAGAACTGATTAATACAGTGATTCAGCAGCAGGGTCCTGGACCCAGGGTCATTCCATCCTCCCACCTCATCACTGGGTCTTCTCATAATCACAAGCCAGTTACAGCATCACATCCTCAAACACCGATGTCCAGAAGTTTGTGTCTCTTTAAGAGCTAAGGTGCCCCTTTCAGAAACTACTTCCCATCTCCTTATGGAGAAGTTGATCATAGGTCCATTCCAAGCCATTCACGAGGAAGAAGAATGAAACCTCCGTGATCTGCTTAGGCCAGTTAGGGTTGAGCTGAGTCCTATGGTGGACACAGGAGCCAAGGCAAGGCTCTGAGTGAGCCACTGAGAGCACAGGTTTGCTGCTGAAAGCCAGTCTCTGGTCTACATCGATCAGGTTCAAAATGGGCAATTTCCATAACTTTTCTTGTTTAATATTTTGCCTATTAAGAAGTCTAATGAATAAAATGTTAGCAGGAACTAACCTCATCTAACCCATCTTTATGCCAGTAGTCAGAGCTCATTCTAAATGAGCAATTTGAAACCTTTTTCCAAGAAACATTCCTCCTAAAGACCAACAAACAGCCAAAGACCACCTAACTTCCCTGTTGAGAAAAACACTCACTATTGACATGAACAGGTTTGAAAATCCTGGGTGTTCATCAGACAGCTACCTTGTTTTGTCTACCCAGAAGTCTTCTTTCTGTCGGAAAAACATAATCCCCTACCTCCCCATATTCCTCTGCAGTGCTGGCACACCTGTCAAACATGGTGCCAACTACAGAGGAGACTTGAGGCCCAGGCCTTGGCAATCAGGGAGCTCCCATCCCTTAACTACAAATTAGACCATCGGTCAGACACTTAACCCTCACTCAGGCAGGCAACGACGACCAAAAAAAAAAAAAATCCTTCTTTGAGATTTATCGGATGAAAAAGCAAACTGTCACCTTTCTTTTCTGGGATCCGGCCATGTTTAGATGCTGAGGACCACACAAGACAACATGGCCCAGAGCATGACAAAAAGGAAGGAAAGCAGCAGAGACTAGCAGCCGTGAGAGAGAGACAGAGAGGGAGAGAGGGAAGGCAGCTAAGAGGGGGTCCAGTGGGCTTGGCGCTGCGACAGATTACACAGTTGTCGCCAGTCTTCTCCCTGTATCCACCACTTCTGCCCTGAGACTCTGCACTTTCCCTCACTTCCATGGGGAGCATATATTTTCCCACTCCCTGACTCTGGGCTTCATCAGGGGACTGACTTTGCCCAATGGCATGGTAGCACACATGACCCAGCGAGGGCTCCAAGTGCCCTTCCCGTCACCAGGAGAACCTGCTGGGGGAGAAGCCAAGGGACCTGCCGCTCTGCACCACAGACTCCCGCACCCCCTCTGCTGATGCCTGACCACACAGTGAGACCAGCTCAGCTGGGACAGCCACCCTCAGATGTGTGAACTAAGTCACTGCTCGCTGTCACAGGTCACTGACACGTGTGTGGTTGTTCATTACACAGAAATGGCCCCTGTGAGCCAGGAGATCACTCTCTGCTTTTCTTCACCTAATGTCTGCCTGTTTGTTTGTTTTTGATCACCAAAATGGAGGCTTCAAACGGGGCAGGGCTTTTTGCCTTTTTTCTGTTACATTTCTAATACCAACAAAAAGGACTGGGACACTGTAGGCACTCAATAAATATCTGATGAATAAAGCAAGTTTGAGCTGTGCTGACGTCACTTCAAGCCCAACCTCTGACTAATACAAGCCACAGATCAGACAGGGTTTTTTTTTTCCCCCTTTGATTTTACAGCATGTATTTACGTCACAAAAATTACATCAATAGAATTTAGTCTAGTGGTTTCCTCCCATATTGAAGGATTTTCAGGGTCAACAAATCATTAATGTATCAAGGGCTGGCACAAAAGTACAGATTAGTACTTAATGAAATCAATCCTCAACTATTTCTTGACAGAGAAAACACAAGTATAAAGCCCTAAACGCCACACTAACACGCTATAGCAAGGCTACTCTTTCCTTACCTACACCTCTGCTTGTTATTGAGACCAGAGACCACCGTTTGGTTTTGGTTTCTTAATTTTTATTTCACAAAGTAAACTTTGATGAACGGCATGAAGAGCTCCTTTAGGCCTTTTACCCAGATTCCTCCACTGTCAACATTTTCCTCCGTTGGCTTTATCATCTGCTTGCTCCATTCTTTCCTCTGAATCATTTCAGAGTAATTGCAGACATGTTTGTGTGTGTGTGTTCAATCGCTCAGTCACGTGTCAGACTCTTTTCAACCCCGTGGACTGTAGCTTACCAGGCTCCTCTGTCCAAGGGATTTTCCAGGCAAGAATACTGGGGTGAGTTGCCATTTCCTTCTCCAGGGGATCTTCCCAACCCAGGGACTGAACCTGCATTCACTGAGCCACTAAGGAAGCCCTGTTTTCATGAGTGCAACATTTTTAAAAATTTGTAATTGAAACTAAATTTATCTAATAGGATTTATTCTTTCTTGAGCTTTGCACTGAATTACATATTTAAGTTCTCTGACCCTAATTATTGATTTAGGGTATAGTACCAAGGAGTTTTATTAATCCTAATTTTTTAAATTGTGGTAAAATGCATGAAAGCTTTATTATCTTATCCTAACCATTTAAAAAATATATAGTCAGTAATGTTAAATATATTCACATTGTTATACAACCATCATCTATGCATCTCCAGAACACTTTTCACCTTAAAAACTGAAGCTCTGCGCCTACTAAACAATAATTCCCCATTCCTCCTTCTCTCCAGCTTGTTGCAACAATCATTCTGTTTCCATCTTTACAAATTTGACTATTCAAGGTACCTCATATAAGTGGAACCAAGTGGACTCATTCAGGGCTTTTTTGAGGGAAGAGTCAACTAGCTTATTTCACTTAACAAAATGTCTTAAAGGTTTAACAATGTTGTAGTTTGTGTCTGAATTTCCTTCCTTTTTAAGGCTGAACAAGATCCCATTGTGGGTATGGACCATCTTTTTTTATTCATTAATCTTTCCATGAACCCTTGGGTTGCTTCCACATTTTGGCTATTGTGATTAATCCTGTTATGAACTTGGGTGTACCCAGCTTTAAATTTGGGTGGAAGGATGGTATAAACCCACCAGTGGAATTGCTGGATCATCTAATAATTCCATGTTTCATTTTTTGAGGAAGTGTCATGCTGTTTTCCATAGAGACTGCACCATTTTACAGTCTCATCAGCAATGCACAAGGATTCTAAAGGATTCTAATTTCTACATACCCCCAACAACACATTATTTTCTGGATTTTCTTCCTTTTCTTTTCCTTTTTCTCCCCTTAATAGTAGCCATTCAAATAGGTGTGAAATTGTACCTCACTGTGGTTCTGATTTGCATTTCCCTAATAATTAGTAATGTTGAGCATATTTTCATGTGCTTACTGGCTATTTGCTTATCTTTTTTTGGAGAAATATTTGTTCAGGTCTTCTGCCCACTTTTGAAACGGGTCATTTCTTTTTTTGTTGTTAAGCTGCGAGAGTTCTTTATATATTCTGAATATCTTTTTATCAGATATGACTTGTAAAAATTTTCTCCCATTCTGTGGGTTGCCTTTTCACTGTATTGATTGTATCATTTTATGCATAGATGTTTTAAATTTTGATGTAGTCAAATTTATATATTTTTCTCTTTTGTTGTCTGGGATTTTANTAAGCTGCGAGAGTTCTTTATATATTCTGAATATCTTTTTATCAGATATGACTTGTAAAAATTTTCTCCCATTCTGTGGGTTGCCTTTTCACTGTATTGATTGTATCATTTTATGCATAGATGTTTTAAATTTTGATGTAGTCAAATTTATATATTTTTCTCTTTTGTTGTCTGGGATTTTAGTGTCATATCTAAGAAATGACTGCTAAATCCAATGTCATAAAGCTTTCCTCCTATGTTTTCTTCTAAGAGTTTTAGGTTTTAGCTCTTGTAATTAATACATTTAGTTAATTTTTGTGCACAGTTGGGTAAAAGCCCAACTTAATTCCTTTGCATGTGGATATCCAGTTTCCCCAGCATCACTTGTTGGAAGGCCTGTTCTTTCTCCACTGAATGACGTTGGCATGTTACTAAAAGTCATCTGAGCATACATGTTCTCTACTGGGTTCTCTATCATATTCCACTGGTGTATAGATCTCTTCATGCCAGGACCACACTATATTGATTAATGTAGCTTTATAATAAGTTCTGAAATCAGGAAGTATTGAGACATCCAACTTCAGTTTTACTTTTCATATTGTTTTCGCTATTCAGGGCCTCAAAAATTCATACGTATTTTAGAATGGATTTTTTCTCTTTTTATGCAAAGAATACCATTAAGATTTTGACAGACTGAACTGATCTATACATTGCTTTAAGTAGTGTTTGACGTCTTTATAATATTAAGTCTTCCAATCCATAAGTACAAAATTTCTTTTTATTTATTTGCGTCTTCCTTAATTCCTTGAAACCATGTTGTGTATTTTTCAGTATACAAATCTTGCACTTGCTTGCTTATATTTACTCTGAGGTATTTTATTATTTTTATGCTATTGTAAATGGAGTTATTTTCTTAATGTCCTTTTTAGATTGTTCATTGTTGGGGTATAGAAATGCAACTCATATTTGTGTGTCAATTTCTTGCAACTTTGCTGAATTTGTTTATTAGTTCTAGTGGCTTTTTTTGTGCAGTCTTAGAGTTTTCTATATATAAAATTATGTTGTCTGCAAACAGAGATAATTTCACTTCTTCCTTTCCCATTTGAATGCTTTTTATTTCCTAATTGCTCTGACTAGGACTTCTAGTTCTATGTTGAATAAAAGTGATAAGAGTGGGTATCCTTGTCATGTTCCAGATTTTAGAGGAAAAGCTTTCAGTCTTTCACCATTGACTGTGTTAGCTGTGGGCTTTTCATATATGACCTTTATTATTTGACCATTATATATGACCATATTATTTTCATATATGACCTATATTCATATGTGATTTTTATTGAGATAGCTTCCTTCTATTTTTAGTTTTTCGAGTATTTTATTATGAAGAGTTGGATTTTGTCAAATGCTATTTTTGCATCAGTTGAGATGAATATATGCTTTTCTTCCTTCATTTTGTTAAAAGCAAATGGTAAACAGCCTATTCTCTTGCTCTTTGATTAAGAAGGTAAAACAAGTTTCTATAATAGCAAAATATATAACCTGCCCTCAAAGAAAGTGCAAGTTCAGTCATTCATTTAATCAAATATTTATTGGGAAAATGTTCAATTTGTGGCAAGTGACTTTCTCGGCACTAGAGTTCAAAGACTGAACGCATATATCCTTTCCTTCATGAGTATCTTAGTCTACTGAAGGAGACAGGTCCTTCCTCAAGCAACCCCATGAACTCTATGCTCTAATCACAACAGTGTATCAACCACATCCCCTGTCTGTTTATGGAGTTCCCTGAGACCATGATTTTCTGCCTCTCTGCCCTACTTTGCCTGTCAAAATCATAAACATTTCTACAATTCTAGTTGAAATTCTACCTCTGAGAAATACTCTCTGGTCACCTTGTCTAGAATTAATTTCTCTACCTCTGCGATCTCTATTATACCCTACTTCAGTTCAGTTCAGTTCAGTCACTCAGTCATGTCTGACTCTTTGCAACCACATGAATTGCAGCACGCCAGGCCTCCCTGTCCACCACCAACTCCCGGAGTTCACTCANCCCTTAAATCTATTTCTCACTTCCACTGTATAATCGTAAGGGATTTGATTTAGGTGATACCTGAATGGTCTAGTGGTTTTCCCTACTTTCTTCAATTTCAGTCTGAATTTGGCAATAAGGAGTTCATGATCTGAGCCACAGTCAGCTCCCGGTCTTGTTTTTGCTGACCCTACTTACTACTCTGAAAATTAAAAAGAACAGAGAAAGCATCAAGTATTTATCCTGCCTTTCCTATATCATAATGCTTCAAGAGAGAACAGATGGTAGAAAGTTATTTAAAGAAATATTCCAGTCATAAATGCAGATGAATGATAGAGTTAGAAAATAACCATTTATAAAGCTCTAATGAAATGTCAGATCTTCTAGGCAACAATCATCAGTGGATCCTAAAACCCTTAGATGAAAGGCTGATAGAAAAATTAAGTTGAGAATCCCTGAACCCAGTCATCACTGAAATCAGCATAACCAGACATTATGTGCTTCAAGAAATGATGCCAAACAAGTACACTACAAAGTATGTCTGCTGAAATAAACTGAACCTATATCTAATCAAGCCTCTAGAGGTCTAATCACCAATCCATAAGAAATAAAAGTAAAGGAACAGGGTAAGCAAGACGACAATGAAAGCAATCCACCAAATCCATAGAATGTGGCACATTCTACAAGGATGATAAACATTCTGGTTTCACTAACAAGACCATTAAACAAAAAAGGAGGACAGATAGTTATAGAATAAAAGAGGCTTGTGAGTCACAATGATTTACAATGTGTAGACCTTATTTGGATGCCAGTTCAAACCAATCAACCATGAAAACGACATCATTGATACTGTTAGAAAAATGTGAATAATGAGTAGGTATCAAATGATACTAAGGTTTCCTGCTAATTTTCTTAGGTATGCTAATAGCATGGTTATGTTTTTTAGAAGTCTTTATCACTTTGTCTTGCATAGCAAAGTATTTACTGGTGAAATGATATGGATACTGGGATTTGCTTTAAAATACTTCAAAAATAAATAGATAAATAAAAACAATGGCATAGATGAGAAATAAAAGTGGTATAAAGCTAGACTATATATATATAGAGAGAGAGAGACAGACAGAGACAGAGGTAGACAGAGGTTCATTATACTATCCATTCTTTTTTCATACATATTTGAAATTTTCCATAATAAAAAGTAAAACAAAATTTAAAGCAAACACCACCAAGAAAAACCCTCTGATGTGAAAGGGCCCTGGAGCATCAGAGAGTGGGCATCTGTGTCAAAGTTCAGATCTGCTACTAACTAGGGCTCTGGGCATCAGCTGTTTTATTCTTAGTGTGAAAAGCTGGATTTGGACTTCTAAAAGTCTCTTCCAATTCTAACATATTATGACTCTGTTACTCTGAAATCCCCATCTCTGGTTCCTTCTCAAGAATCCTTTCCCAACTAAGTAACTGTAAGCAAGACAGGAGTTTCCTCTAACTCTCCCAAGACTACTCTCTCTGAGTACATGACTTGCCTAGCTCACTTTCTATTCACTCATACAGAGAAAGCACCACAACTAATTTCTGTATATCTAAGTCATTCAGCACTTGCTGTACCCCATATATACATCTGCTTCTGTTTTATGTGTACATGTACATGTCGATGTTGTAAGTCAGGGACTGTAAACTAGGACACTGTCAACCCAGCATATGGGTGTTTGCTTTAATCACCCTGATGACTTAGCACATTGTCAGCATGAAGCAAACATATACAATCATAATACTATAGTGTAAATAGTGACCTTTCCAAGCAATATGTTGCAGCTGGCCTAACTGTCCATAGACAGAACACAAAAACCTGTATACTCTGGCTTACTTTGCTTCTTTCCCTCCTGCTCAACATTATGATTTGTCATTTAGTGGATTGTATTTCCAGGGATGAGAAATGTGATTTAAGGAATAGGTAAAATAGGCCATTCAATATTGACTTAATCCACAAGATTTCTCTTTTCCCTCATCAAATCAGAGTGTATGACCGTCGTTCCTGAGTAAGGACTGCAAACTTCTCCAATTCTGTCTTTTAGATAACCTCTAAAAACCAAGTAGTGATCATATGAAAGCTTATGTGGATTTCTTTTCTATTTGGGGTGGGGGGTGGGGTGAAGAGAGGGAATGAGACAGATGGCTGTGTTATGAGTGTTTGGCTTATTCCAACAAAATCATCTTATTTTGCCTATATGTAAATTTGCTTATAGATAAATTTTCTCTAACTATCCTCTCAACTCTAGAGTGACCTGATCTAAGGGAATTAACCACTAAAGGTTAGTGATAAAGGTTAGTGAATATAGCAGAATTTTCTTAAGAAAAAAAAAACAAAAAAGTGACCATAAATTTCCATCACAAATTGCAAAAGAGTAGCTCCGTACTCTTGCAAGTGACCTCACAGGGCTATGTTGCTCAGGTAGTACCTAGCTTACTGAATTGCATACAAACTTCTCAGCTCACATTCTATACACAGGCTAAGAATATTTCCTACTTTCAGGAATCTGTTACAAGTATCCAGTGAAGTATACACACGAAGTGTTTACACAGCACCTGGGAGCAGCTGGCACACAAGATAGTTCTTTGTAGGCACTCTCTTACACCCCTTGAAGTCCCTAGAAAGAAGACATTTTCAATAAACATTTGTTGAATTAATATACTGAATAATACCATGAGAATGGTAAGTTGTTCAATAATCTTGAACAAATAGAGGCTTTCCCTTAATCCAGTCATATAACTTGTCAGCAAGTTTTACACCAGGTGTTAAGAATGCCCCAGCATAGAACTTTAAAATCAAATAACTCAATTTTGAAATTTTAACAGGTAGAGTTCATAAAAGGACGGCTCATTTATTCAGATGAATCAAAGATGAATCTAAGATATAATCATATTTTATGTGTACAAGTCATTCACCCTAGAATCAAAGCATTCACCACATATCTCATTAACCCTTATAACACCCACAGGAGGCAGGTAGATGTCAGAGAGGATCCCCCTGTTATTGATGGAGAGAGAGCCTGAGGCCCAGGACAGTGAAGGGACTTGTCAGAGGCCACATCAAGTGAGTGAGTAATGGAGCAAGAAACGGAACTAAATTCTCGTCTTTATCCTCAGTGCACTATTAGGTTTTACCGCGAAGTTGCCTAACATCTCAGTTACTTTTTATTCTAAAATCCATTTTTAGATAAACCCTCCTCTCTTAAGAAAATTAGCCAAGAGCACATGATTCAGTAACTAAGTTAGAAAAAATGTAAATCTATTAGGTTTTTCTGTTTGTTTTGTTTTAATGGTTCCATGATGTCAGTTAACAACAAGAAAATGGAAACAAACGTTGGTTCAAAAACAAACTACTTCATAAGGCAAATCGCTGCCTTTTAGGGCAATTAATGTGAACGCTAATTTGCAACTGAAAACAGAGAACTTGGTTTTGAGTTTCCAAATAGAACTGTAGAGGTTGAGCATATTTCTTCATTGATTCTCCTAAGATTCTACCTGGGGGGGGGTGGGTAAAGGAACTCTTCTTAACTGACTCCTTAGAACAAAGATTACCAGAATTTTCAGGTATTTTCATCTCCACATTTCCCCCAGAAACCTGCAGGATGAGTAGTTACGGTTTTAGTATCCCTTGGCTGAAAATAAAGGCGAAATGACCAAAAGCTCCTATGAATTCGGGGGCATTCTCAATGAACTTGTATTTATTCCCCCTATCTCCCGATAGCAGAAAAAACCTACGCGCTGCAAAAGCGTGCTGGATGGACAGGTTCCCCTACGCCCGCCAGTAGCGCCCAGGCGAGGACCCCGAAGTCGGGGGCGCAGGGCCAGAAATTTGGAGTTTCCGTTCGCTCCATCGCTGGAGTAACGGGAGAAAAACGGGCTCACAGAGTCAACCACTCCAAGTGCGTTCTCTGAATGAGANGTTCCCCTACGCCCGCCAGTAGCGCCCAGGCGAGGACCCCGAAGTCGGGGGCGCAGGGCCAGAAATTTGGAGTTTCCGTTCGCTCCATCGCTGGAGTAACGGGAGAAAAACGGGCTCACAGAGTCAACCACTCCAAGTGCGTTCTCTGAATGAGAACGAGGAACTAGGTGCCAGGGCCTTGCAGCTCCGCAAGTCTCAACCCCCGCTCCCCAGCGCCCCCGCGCTCGCCCCGCCGGCGCCGTGCCCGCGAGTCCCCGCCGGATACTAGGCGCCCAGACCGCCCCGCGGAAACCCGCGCCCGAGCTCGCCCCGCATGCCAGCGGCCGAGGGCAGGCAGGCTCTCGGTTCCCAGAGGAGTAGTTCCCAGTTTCTAGTTTCCTTCTCGACACGATTTCACCCTCGGGGGCTTCCACGGGGACTGGATGGTAGCCGCGCCCCAGGCTGGGGAAATCCGCGCCCGCGTCGGGCTCGGTCTATCTGGCCTTGTGTGGCTTATTCCTACCCGGAAACTTCGAGTCGCCTGGGCCCCGGCTGGGACTTTGGAGGGAGGGAGTCTGAGAAGAGGCTTCTCTTACTCTTCTGGGCAGTGTGATGGGCCCACGCCAGGCCCTCGCTGGCTTCGGAGCAGCTCGGCCAGAACCTCAGACACACCCGGTAGCCGAGGAAGCGCAGAAGGGGTGTTTGACTGGCCGGAGCCTCTGGCTTTCTCTCCACCTTCAGACCTTCAGAATCCAGGCCTATTGTGCCTGAGACTCGCGATCGTCTTTGCCTTCTTCCCAAAGGAAGGTTGGGACTTCGAGCCTGGACCCACATTGTGGGGATTCTGGCCTCTGCCCCACCTCAGCTCCACCTGAGCAAGTTACTGACCCTCACTGTTCCTCAGCTTCTCTGTGAAGCGGGAGTTTTCAGAACACCAACTTCAGAGGGCTGTGAGAACGATATGAGATAAAACATTTACAGCGCTGGGGCACAAGGGTTGTTCTTCTCATGTCAGGGGCTGCTTGGCAGAGATCAACAAGCTCAGTATATAAGGAATTTATTGACGTTGTATGCCAGGACCCAACCTGAAACTAGAAAGAAAGCAGAGAATGTAGCTGTCCCCTAGGAGCTTGCCTGGCTGGGGGCGGGGGGG